>VXBJ01004427.1:554551-814297 GCA_013400055.1 Nycticryphes semicollaris | reverse complement strand
AAGGAAAGGAAAGGAAAGGAAAGGAAAGGAAAGGAAAGGAAAGGAAAGGAGTTTTTTTTAGTCCAGAATGCCTTCTTTTGCCTAATCACTGGGTACTCCATATGGTCCTTCAGGGTACCATATTGTGGGACTACATCCCTGTGCATTCATCAGACTCATAAGTGCTATGTTTTGGTCCAGCAGTCTCTGACACAGATGGTTTAGGAGCATTCCAGTCCCAGTTTAGATCATTACTCCAACCCTAAAATGCCTATCGATGAGCTGGAATGTCTGAATAGAAAATCAGGCCAGATGATCACAGTGGCACCTGCTAGTTGAAAATCTGGGAATCTGTGTGGAAAGGAAAGGCATAAGCTCAGTACAGTTAAAGTGCTTCTGCGTTGTGACACTGGCCGTTCCCTGTGCATCCTTCTATGTGATTGTTTATATGGGGTTTGCAGGATGGTTGTTACACGTGTGGGTGTACACATACAGCAGGGAATCTTAACGCAACTCTAACAAGTAGATGTAGGAGTGAAAATCCAGTAGCTTTCTTGGCTCTCCATAGTCTTCTCCTGAGTGCCAGGTAAGAGGTACCCTCTCAGTTAGCCAGCATTGAAATATAACCTGCCATGTCTTCTCTGCTCTGACAAAAAATATGGAGATCCCTTCTGTCTGCATTGCTCTGTCTGTAGAATGGTTAAAATCTGCGAGCCTCAAGGCGGTTTTCTCAGTGTCATTTTATGTTTATAGAATGCTTGATGACAGTTGGAAAGAGTAAAATTATAGAAAAGACAGAGGTATTTTTATTGTAGAATTATTAATGGTTTTTACTCTTTTTTTTTTCCTCCTTGCTAAATTATAAGGAACCACACATGGAGTTATTAAATGTGTAGGATTTATTAAAAACAAAGCATGACAAAACAAAACCAAAAAACTCCTAACACAATAAATTTGCAGCCAAATGTTGTGAAATCAGAGAAAGACTATATAATAACAGCTCTAAAATCAACTATCTGGTGGAGCAGATAAACTGTACAGTCTGTTAAGTCTGAATTCCACATCTATGTGAACATACTTCAACCATTTTAACTGCAATCAAGTGCTGTCTGAGCGTGTACATGTCCTCATAAATTTGCCAGTCTCCCCCTCACATGAGCAATGTGTGACACTTAGGCTTTAAGGTACTCCTTGTAAAAGCTGTACAAGAAGGGGATCAGAATAAGAAACCTCCACTGATTTAAATGTCATATTCTTGGCACAGGTTAAACACCCACAAAAATTTACAGTCAAGATTGAGAGACGAGACTTCAGACAGTACCGAAGAAAATGACCTGTTAGTATTTAAGTATGTGAACTATCTTATAAATGGGATAATGCCAGCCTTAGGAGGACTGGATTTTCTGACTTGATAAATGAGGCTTTTTGTTCTGCATGAATTTTTTTTTTTTTTGTCCTTGTCATTTTTATCTCTATTTGACACTGTTTGTCAGACGGAACTAAAAAAAGAAAATACACATTTCTGAAAAATATTTTGGAATATCTCATAAATAAGGGAAGTGCCTACAGAACAGATGTATTTCAGTTATATTGTGAGTCATACCAGTAAATTTTAGGCAAGTCCAATGGGTCTTTATTGGACAATGAGAATCTGCAGATTTTTGGGCAATTGAAACCCTAGAACTAGATTTACAGACCACCTACTCAACAAGACTGTGCAGCAGGTACACAATGGTATCTAGAGATGAAAGAAATTAGTAAAATATACTTTTATTTTCCTAAGGCTTTATGCTTAAGAAAGTGCTTTCAGTACAAAGAAGTGGAAGGCTGACTGCCTTGATTTTGAATCTCTCTGAAAACAGCTTGGATGGGCAGTTGATACACTCCTGCACTTGTAAGAAATAAATATACAGGAATATTTGTAGCATTGGAAAACCTATTGAGTTAAATGCCCAAAGGTAAGCTCACCCCTATATGGAACAGAGAAACACTTTTTTAAAAGATTTTTTCTCATTACTTTTTATAGTCTGGTTTTGTAAGCAACAGTTACATCTGTTCTTCAACAAGCTGACAATCAACAGCAATGTTAATTATCATCATATATTAAAAACTATAACTGTAGGAAACCAGAATGATGAAACTTCCTTGGATCAGGCTCTAGCTAACTACTTAGTTGGCTCATTTATGTTGGTGCATCTTTCACAGATGTTTGGAATTAGATCAGAAGAAAAAAAGCAATGTAGATTTTTGTTTCCTAATAAGAAAACTTGAAAAGAGACATTCCTACAAAAGTATTCCAGTTTTTAAATAAATTATTTAAATGTTGACATTTTATTATTTTCATGGCATCTATTTGTGAAAATAAAAAAAAAAAATTAGCAGCAACTATCCTAATTATAATCAGAATAAAATTTCACTCTACACCCTAGCTCTTAACTGGAGCAGTTCCTACTTTTAATATTCTGAGGGGAAAAGCAGATCTGAGGGACGTTCACAGCTGCCTCTGACAGTAGTTCCCCACCACTGCAAGTAGCATGGACATGTCCAGAGTGTACAGATGGTCCTAAGGAACCTTGGGAACTAACAGTGACTTCTGGAGCTACCTGGTTGGCTTGGTTCCTCCTCCAGCCAGGGCTGTAGCATATGTAGCAGTCTGTGTGCCAGGACAGTAGGCTGCAGTCCTGTGATACAATTCCAGTGTATAAGCCATATTTCATCTGCTTAAGTGCCATGTGCAACTCCATAGCCACGAATTGGCCACTTTTGCCTTCGACATAGAACTAAACAGTAATTAAACCCACACCATTTCCAATGGTAAAATTTAGCCCACTGCAACTATCAAAAAAGTATTTGGATGTCTTTGATCCAAGGCTAGATGATGTTTGGACAGTGTAAGGCTGTGAAGTATACCTTCAAAGACTGTCATCCATAATATAAGAGAACCAACCTCTGGTATACATACCTTTGTGTATGTATATATAGCCTGGCAGTGTGTTTACTAGTCTGGATATTCTTCTTAACTGTGGCAAGCCAAAACACTACTCCATGTCATATCTCCTTTTATATGAAGTATAATCAATGTGGTTTGCTCTCTGATTTAACATTATCATAATAGTATTTACTTTGGACAATAGGACAGAAATTGTGTCTTTTCCAACAACAGCTCTCTTGTAGCTCATTCAAGAGGCTGGCAATAGATACTTGATATTACGTTATCAGCTCCAAATGTGCTATGTCCAGGATCTTGAATCTGGACTTTAATAACAGTAATAAGCATAGCATCAGTGTCCTTCTAGCTATTTTTTATTTTGAGAGGCAAAGTGTTATGCATGACGGATATGCGTTATTCACTGAATATTCCCTGAGGACCACAAGATGTAGGGAAGAAGGTAAAAGGAAGTTGTGAAAATATTATACCCATTTTTTCACCTTTATCTTTTCACCTTTTCAGCGATTCATTATTGATAACTTATTTTATCAACATTTATGAATTATTTCAGTGAATTGGTCATAATTTTTATAATGCAGTGGCAGAGTGAAGGAGTTTTAAAGTAAATGTAAACTGGGAAATTGTAATGAACTTCAAATAAGAAGACACAATGAGTGGGGTTTCTTAATTTTATAGTCAGTGAGGAGATGCAGAGAAGTCCTGGGTCCTGCACTAGGGTCACAACAACTCCACACAACTCTACAGGCTTCGAGAAAGTTGCCCCACAGAAAAGGACGTGGAGGTGTTGGTTGACAGCCAGCTGGATATAAGGCAGCAGTGTTCCCAGGTGACCAAGAAAGTCAATAACATCCTGGCCTGTGTCAGAAACAGTGCCAGCAGGATGAGGGAAGTGATTGTCCCTCTGTACTTGGCACAGGTGAGGCCACATCTCAAACACTGTGTCCAGTGTAGGACCCCTCACTACAAGAAAGATATTTTGGTGCTGGAGGATGTCCAGAAGAAAGCAAGAAAGCTGATGAGATGTTTAGAGAACAAGTTGTGTGAAGAGTGGCTGAGGTAACTGGCATTGTTTAGTCTAGAGAAAATGAGGCTGAGGGAGACCTTATCGCTCCCTGTGATTTCCTGAAAGGAGGTTGTAGCAAGGTGAGAGTTGGTCTCTTCTCCCAAGTAGCAGGTAATAACAAACAGCCTCACGTTGCGCCATGCAAGGTTGAGATTGGATATCAAGCAAAATTTCTTCACAGGAAGGGTTGTCAAGCACTGAAAAAGGCTGGCCAGGGCAGTGGTTGAGTGACCATCCCTGGAGATATTTAAAAGAAGGGTAAATGTAGCGCTGAGGGGCATGGTTTGGTGGTAACCTGGCAGTACTAGGTCAATGGTTGGACTTGATGATCATAAAGCTCTTTTCCAACCTAAAAGATTTTATGATTTGAGGAACAATTAATTTTTTCCTAAGGTAAACACTCAAAATACTCCAAACAAACTGTGTTCTAAGGGTACCCAGTTCTCTCCTTTGCCTACAGTAGAAAATCTGATGACTAATTCAGGTTTAGTGTCTACTGTGTAGTTGTTTAAACCTACATAAGGCCAATTTATTTCACCTGACTGTAAAGTAACATGTTACTAACTGGTATGGATGTGTCAAGCTCAGCTTTCGATTCGAACAGGTTACTCTTATTTCAAAAACTGAGTTGTAACTCTGCAAGGGGAAAGATTTTCACTAAACTTTAACATATGTAAAAGGTTAAGGGGTTATTTAAACTACAGTTTGCTTGCCTTTCTTTTACTGATTATTCTGCTTTTCATCCATGTGGCTCCGTGATACAGTACCAAGACTACGTTCTTTAAATTGTCTTTTTGTTTTGACTGAAAAGTTTTCTTTTGTAAGAAACTCTACTTGCTAATCTGAATAGGTAGCAATTTAAAGATTTATTTAATTGCTTAAAAACCTTCATGATTTTAGCTTTTTCTAGCTTATTGTACTGTCAGCTGAGACAATATAGGAACAATTGGAACAATTGCTAGTACTCACTCTCTTAGAAGATGAAGGGCTAGCAGAGTTACAGCTAGCTTTCGGGGGCTTATTAAACCTCTCTTTTGTCTTGAGCCTAGTATAAAAATGTTGTTGTCCTAACCTATTTCACTTACCTTTAAGTAGCAAAATGTTCATTCCTGACACAAGGCTGCTTATAGATGCCAAATGAATATAATTCACTCTATTCGTAAAATGAACAATCTTGAGAGTCTGAGTCTCTTCTCTTTCACTGGCATAGGTCAGTAGACTGTACTCATGGATATGACAGTGCTGTACCACAGTTGCAAGTGGGGATATCTGGGGGCACAGAATATCCACAAGAAAAAAGACAGCCACTCAATAGGCCCTACTGACACATATAGCTGAACCAAGGCCAAAGGGAAGAGGAGATTTTTTTCATGAGACATCATCCGTTTCCCTTAATTTTACTCATAAGAGAGAAGTAGTGAAATATTTATTAAGGTGAACCACTGATTTAACAAAATTAGTAGTAAATGTGACAGTGTTTTATGAGATTCGATGCACAAGGTACACTTGATTATTTACTGCATAGAGGACAAGGTCAGACAAGCTGTCAGGGAGACCCTCCATTGAGTCACAGGTTCAATAAACCCTTGTTTTCTAAACTCCTTCTGAGATAGGAGTCTAGATGTGGCTGAATCCACTCCTAGTCCCAGACTTGGTCAACGGTTTATGTCTAAAGTATTATATATGTGCAATTAATCCCTTATATTACTTAGCTAAGATTTCAAAGTTTAGCATACTATTAGTCACTTACCAAGAATCCGTTGCAGCAAGGAATCTCTCAGCCTTGAGGAGTAGAACTTTAAGCATGCATCCTCACAAAAGGGGAGATCTTGTTGTGCAGCCTGCTGCCATACAGGAGAGCTCAAAGGGCTCTTGGGCTGTCCGCTATTTATAGAGTAAGATAATTGACCTATATTCATATTCGCATGGGAACAAAATATCTAGGTGTCCAATTCAGACAGTGTTTTGTCTGTGTTGCCAGCTATCCCCCAAAGTCCAGGTGCAACTTATGGCAACTGATGTTGTGAAGGCCATGATGGCCATGGGCCAAGCAGGAAGGGGGAAGAGGGGAAAAAACAGGGAGATCACACCACCACATCTAATCTCCTCTGCCCAAGAATACCTCCAATCAAGGCAGGGTGGGGCTGCAGGGAGATGGTTGACTCCCACTTGTTCAGGAATAAATTAAGAATCTAGGGGCTGGCTCTCAATTATGTCCAAGTTAGACAATTCCCCTGCATCCAGAAAGTTCACTGCTAGCCAAGGTTAACACTAAGCAGCAGAAACCATACTACCACAGTCCTTACAATGGGTCAAAAATAAAAAGGAATTCTACAAGGCAATGCTCTGATGTATGTATCTCTGAATGTAAAAGATTTCCCTGTTTATACTTAGGTTTGTTTCCTCGATAAATGGAAGGACACAATTACAAATTTGCAATTCTCTTCTCCTGCTGTGTAGAGGTACTTCTTTCATGATTTGTTAAAACTCCACTAAAAACAGGTTACTGTGTCAGATGGAAAGTCCAAATAGATCACCAGGGAGAAAGCACTGCACCAAGAGATGTTTGGAAGCCATACTCTGCCTATCAAAACTGAGACACAGGTTCTATGAAATATAATGGGAACAAATTCAGAATATGTCAGAGCAGAATTGACTCCAGGTGGTTTAAACTTCATGCATACTGTTTTAAAGGAGGCACACTGGGACATGGTGTGCAGAATGTTTGATGCATTGCTAATACTCCTGGGAGCTGTAAGGGTAAAGTCTCCACTTACCCCCTCATCAACAACATCGACATTGAATGGTACTGTGAAAGTCAAAAGCTGGGTCAGCAAAAATAGTCTTTTGAAGATTTAATGAGCAATTTCCATTTATTTTGCTGGGTATAACAGCACAACTGAAGAAGAAAAACCCAGGTAAGTAAAACCTGACAACTGGTCAACTTCTGTCTGACAGGAACTATTTTAACAGATTTCAGTAGCACTCCAAATGATTATTTATACAGTAAAATTCTTGCTCTGTCAGCCTTTCACAAAAGAATTTATCCTCTTTTGAAAAACTGCATTCTTCCTAGCAGGGCGTAGTATGTGCAGAACACTGAGCTCAGTTCCTATGGTAATGTGTGAAATTCTGTAGATCAAGAAACAAGTTTAAGGGCCAGCGGCGTATTGTATATTTAAGATTAAGATTCTCAAATGAGCACTGTATGCAATAGGATAGTAGATACAATATTTTCAGTCAGCCCAAGTAAATTATTTCTTTTTTTTCTTCAAGTACAGTAAAAGGTTTATATAGAATATGCTGCATTCCATCAACCTTCTACAAGAATTTCCATCCAGCTATCAAGAGAGAAATTTTAAATGTGTTAATTAATTAGCTTGTCACCAAAATTAGAATATGCTCTGAAATTTAATGGTGCTGTAAAGTCAAAAGACATCACCAGAACAAAGGAGAGTTCAGGTGTTATACAAGAGGATGTGACTGCACTAGTTATTGGCATGAAATCCAGCAGAACTATGCCATGCTCTTATGGACCAAAGAAAGATTCCTGCTGTAGACTCAGAGTTATTTGGCTTAAAAATGACCAAAAGCACTTAAAAATTAAGGATCCGTTTGGACTCAATAAAATTGCGAGCTATGTTATAATATGGGTTTAATAAAAACAAAACCAGCAAATAAATAGGATATATGAAAGACTGATCAACATATTTTCAATAAATCAACTTGTACTGAAATATACAAAGCTGTGATTACTTATTAGATTATGCTGAGTTCTACTTGGAGTTTTTTAAGTAACTTTTTCTTTGCCCTTCTTTTTGTTTTTACTATTTATACAGGACCTTTCTGTTCAGACAAACCTTAAAAAGCCATCCTACCCAGAAGATTCAACAGTCTAAAATAAGAATCAATAAACTCACTTTTAGTTCAGTAATGGGGTAGGAAAAAATTAATATTCCTATGTAAGGCTTGCCTATAAAATATCACTACTTAGGTATTTTGGACAGACAGAACGATGTATGTTCTAGGAAAATTACTGCCCTTTTAACATTTACTTAAGACAAATGTTTACTTTTCTTCCAAACTAAGCATGTAAAAAAGTATCAAAGATAGAGAAATAATAAGCAATAGATTATGGAAGACACTGTGTGAGCTTACCTAAAAAGCCAATACTGGTCATGTAGTCAATGGGGTTATGTTTTTTCAATGCGACTAATATTGGCATAATAGTATGACAATATGATGTGCAGACAGTACTAAACATGCTCGAGGGCCACTAGGTACAAAAATACCACTCCTGACTCAGAAAGTCCCACATCTTTGGCTAATAGGAGGGCATAGTATGCAGTTACTACTATGTTTTTGCCCTGTCTTGTTACTCTTCCCTAGGCATTTGGTGTTGCCCATTCTCTGACAATAGTCTTGGAGGTTAGGTGAGCCTTTTATCTGACCCAGAAGATATCCCCTCTTTCACAGGGAGGTTTTCACACTCCAGGCTCAGTCAAACCCAGGAGTACAAGCTACTGTGAACTTCCCTCTTATCTGTTGCTTTGCAGTACCTGAGAAAATAAGAATACCACAGCTGACCGTTTATGCTAGTGATAGTGTTTAACTAGTTATAGCAAAGAAGTTATGAGACAAGGAATACATTTGCAAAAGAGGTGGTCTAAGTATCACTAAGAGAGAGGGGAGTACACTTTCAGTTGCCTACCATGAAGTTTCAGGACTAAAATTCCGAGAAACAGATATGTACTGTCTTCCTTCTGAAAATATACTTTAAGTAATTTCCTTAATATTCTTTAAGTACCTTTACTAACAAATAAAAATAATCCTACAGACTTTTTTGCCCCAAGCAGATTAATTAATATATATACTTACTAAATTTGATAGTCAAGATTTTTTGATAGTGACAAAAACTCATCATATTCATCAGTGTGCGATTAATCAATCATGCAACATTATTAATTGTAAATGTGTCTATTTAATCTGTGTTGAAGTTGACACATATTTGTTGTGGAGTCACATTTAAGCAAAGATCCCACCAATACGATCGAGATATTCCAGGAAGAAAATAGTTCACTATAGTAGTCCTGTGAGAGTGTCCGTGATATAAAGAGAGAAATTCCATTCATTACGTGCCATTGGCCATGACTGAGAGTAGATTTCTTTCAGCACACTTTTCTGATAACTGATAACCTTACAAGATTTCTTGTTCTTCTTTGATTTAATGGAGTTTCTAGTTTACAGCACGCTTCCATTAATTTATTTTCTTCTGTTTGTTTTTATCATCTGTGCCAAACAGTATACAATTTTGTGTAAATTTTATATTTATTCTTTTATTTTACCATCATATGGCTTGGTACACCTGCATTGGTATATGCCAGATTATTTTTTTGTGGTCTTACTTACACAAGTATCATATTTAACACCTTATTTATATATTTAAAAAAAGCACATTGTGTTCTATGCACTTTTCTATAAATCTAATTAATAAGAAGTGACAACTGTCATTTGGTATTTAATTAAGGTAATATTAGCTAAAAATAGTAATTACTTTGGGAGTAAGAACAGATAGTATTGAATTCTTTAATGTTATGAAAAAAAGCTCTGAAATAAAAATACAGCACTGGGAAAAAAGTAAGTAGTCTACATGCAATGAATGCAAATTATGATTATGTCCTGAACTACTTTGTACATAGCTATAAATGGAGGACTAAGGCTTGAGTACCTGGAGTGGAATTCTTGTGTTTGCTTTCCAGTTTCTTGATTCAAAACTTCATCCATTCAGCTATAAGTAACTCCAGACATTCCTAAACTTCACTAATGCCTTAATTTTTGACCCTTCAATATACCTTAGCTGCCAAGAACTGCATCTATGTTGTGCAGGCACAGCTGTATTTCAGTCACAATAAACATGAGCAGCTCAGTATATTCCTCACACCACACCTGATCCAGAAAGCAAAAGTGTAATTCAGTTGGCTATACATAAACAATGAGTGACTAGTGCAAGGAGATATCACATCTAGCTTCTAGTTACTGCTTTTGAAAGGGTTTTGGTCTAAACCCATCAACAGTCTGTTGAGTGCCTAATGACATTAGACATTTACATGTAGACAACTGATTCACAGATAACAGACTTACTTCCAGATGAAGATACATACATCTGGAGATCTACATGTGAGCTACGTATCCAAGTTCCCATGTTTCCATTGTATAGAAAGAGCAATTATATTGAATTATGTTCAAGATCAAAGGCACACTTCTCCCAGGAAGACTGGCTTTCAAAGCCAAGTTGTTTTAACACGGATGACATATCAAATGCTATCGAGTAGCTAATGCAATGGGTTCTTTTCATGTATCAACAAGTGGATTGGTAAATAAACCCTCAAAGTGCAATTCAGGACTGGGTCCTGAATCAAACCTGTGCATTTTCTTTTTGCTTTTGAAGTCTGAAGACTTGTCTGAAACTTTGTCTTCTCTCTTTGCCATGCCAACATACACCAAGTCCCTAGATACGGGTGCAAATGGTGAGCTTTAATTGGATCCCATTCTTTTCTGAGACCTCCGTTTTACCTCCAGTTTTAGAACAGAAGTGGATAAGTCATCCACCCATTCTTTGTCATATTGAGAGTACTGATTCCTACCGTCATTCTTCCAGAAGAACCCCCTTCTCTCACAGAAATAATTTTAGATAGTTTTGTGAATTGAATGACTGTAGTTCATCCAGACTTAGAATAACGTGTTTCCTCTCACATTGGCAGTACTACTTTGTTAGATTTTTAATTATTATTTTTAAATGTATTTATGTGTCTGAATAACTGGAGAAGAAAGGTAGTGGAAATTTAATCTACACCATGCCCTCCTTTACAGAATAGGCAGAATTAAAAAAAAAAAAAAAGAAAAAACCACAGTGCCTCATTTTCACATTAAAAATTATTTTAAGTCTTGAAAATGGTGTTGTATGGTAATGATTACAAGAAAAATGATAAATGGTACTAATTTTACCCATCTTTACTCCATAGATTTTAATTGTGAGGCTTCCTCTATTTTTCAGTGAAGAAAGGTGACTACACTTCAACATGATTATTTATTAGTACCTGATCCAAATTGATTTCACATAATCATAGCAGACTAAGAATGAAAATACAATGAGCCATGCACACACATACACATGCATACAAAACATTAACAGCAAAAGATAATTAATATTTCTAATTGCTACCATGAGTTCAAGTACCTTGAAATTTTTCTTTAAGTGATCTGACTGTCATGCCATGATACAATACAATGTATTATCATCAAATTACTCTCTATTATGTTAAATTATTACAAAGCACACAACGCATTGCAACAAGACAGAGCTTGTCAGTTGATGGGTTGCTTCTTGACATGATCCAGCTGTGCATTAAACAAATGCAAACCTGTTAGGAGCAAGACTTCCAAATATAGCAGTATCTGTCAATTACAGTAGCAGTTGTTTTCAGCTGGCTGTATTTTCTGAATATCAAATATTAGCAGAGAAAGGCATAAAAAGGACGCCTGTGCACACTGTACAGTAATCACTGTTCTTTACAGTAATTCATTTTACAGTGGTTTCATATTAAACTGGTCTACTTTTTCACAAAATATTTCTTAGTTTGTATTTGCAGTATGGCCCTTGCCTAAGTCATTATTTAGGTATATTACGGGGTTTTTTTCAAAATATGTGTTGTCCTGAAGTTATTTAATTTGCTTGCTTTTCTTGTTTTTCATGCTCACTAAAAATGCACAGACCACCAGAGGTTGCTGTGGTGTGAGAAAATGGAGGAAAACAGCTCTTATTTTCCAGACAGATGTTTGGGACAAAAAACTGTGTTGGTTGTAAATTTCATAATTTTCGTTTATGAATTACCTTGTCCAACACAGTAAGAGGGGTCAATGACAGCCTTTTTTAGAGCTTGCAATACCCCAGTTTTTGCTTTTCATCTCTGTGTCAATGTCAAGGACTTGCAAAATGACTGAGAAACACAAAACATGCAAAGGTAGATGGGAATGAGATATCTAAGGAACTCTCTGTTCTTACGTCTGAGACACTGTGATGCAACACTTCAGAGACTTCAATGTTCTCCTAATCTCAGGGAAGTGTCATAGGTCTGTATGCTACTCACTAGAACCTTTCAGGGTTTGGTTAGGGTGATATAACTCCTTAGATACACAAAAAGGCAGAACAGAAGTGACGAGCTCTGGATTTTGCCCTCCATTAACCTGTATCTATATTTTCTATGTCTTAATTGCTTCATTTTCAAGCTTGTATAGAATCATAGTGTCATAGAATTATTTTGATTAGAAGAAACCTTTAAGATCATTAAGTCCAACCATTGACTGAGCACTGCCAAGTTACCACTAAACCATGCCCCTCAGCACTACATCTGCCTGTCTTTTAAATACCTCCAGGGATGGCGACTCAACAGTTTCCCTGGGCAGCCTTTCCCGGTGCTTGACAACCCTTTCTGTGAAGAAATTTTGCTTGATATCCAACCTCGACCTTCCATGGTGCAACTTGAGGCTGTTTCCACTTGTACTATTGCCTGTTACTTGAGAGAAGAGGCCACCTCCCACTTGACTAAAACCTTCTTTCAGGTAGCTATAGGGAGCAATAAGGTCTCCCCTCAGCTTCCATTTCTCCAGGCTAAACAACCTCAGTTTCTTCAGCCGCTCTTTACAGGACTTGTTTTCCAAACCCTTCACCAGCTTCATTGTCCTTCCCTGGACATGCTACAGCACCTTAATGTCTTTCTCGTAGTGAGGGGGCCAAAAGTAGACACAGTGGACACAGTATTGTCTCACTAGTGCCGAGTACAGGGGCAAAATCACTTCCCTCATCCTGCTGGTTGCACTGTTTCTGATGCAAGCCAGGATGCTATTGGCCTTCTTGGCCACGTGGGCACACTGCTGGCTCATACTCAGCTGGCCATTAATCTACACCTCCAGGCCCTTTTCTGCCAGGCAGCTTTCCTGACACTCTTCCCCAAGCCTGTAGCGCTGCATGGGTTTGTTGTGACCCGAGTACTGGACCCAACACTTCACCTTGTTGAACCTCATCCCATTGGCCTCAACCCATCAATCCAGCCTGTCCAGATTGCTCTGCAAAGCCCTTCTACCCTCCAACAGATGAATGCTCCCACCTAACTTGATCTCACCTGCAAACTTACTGAGGATGCACTCGATTCGTTCATCCAGATTATTGATGAAGCTATTAAACAGCACCAGCCCCAATACTGAGCCCTTGGAGAACACCACTTGTGACTGGCTGCCAACTTGATTTAACTCCCTTCCCCAGAACTGTTTGGGCGCAGCCACTGAGCCAGGTTTTTATCCAGCGAAAGATATACTCAGCCAAGCAATGAACCAAAGGCTTTACTAAAGACTAGGTAGACAACATCCACAGCCTTTCTCTTGTCCACTAAGTGGGCCACCTTGTCATAGGTTAGTCAAGCAGGACCTGTGTTTTGTGAACTTATGCTGACTGGGTTTGATTATGCTGTATGTGCTGCATGATGGAACTCAAGATGATCTGCTCCATAACCTTTCCCAGCACTCAAGTGAGACTGACAGGTCTGTAATTCCTGTGATCCACCTTGTGGCTCTTGTAATGTTTCTATTATTTTTCATAAAGGTTAAAAACATAATTGGGCTAAATAACTGAAGCAGAAAAAAATGTTCAGTGTACAATTTCACTTGGCAATGCAAGATGAATAAAGGCTTGAAAAAAAGACTTTATTTTTTTCAATTTAATAAGCAGAAAAATCTAGCAATGTTACTTCAGAAGAGCTAGTTTATTTCCAAAAGATATCCTGGGGAGGGGGAAGGATTTACATGAAAGTACTGACAAGAATGTACATTTGAACGTACAAGCAGCTGCAAAAACAAAGTTCCAGTTAATACAGTGTGCAACAGACACTCCTCCCTACAGCTGTATTTGCAAGTCAGCCAGAAATTCAAAGCTCTGAAAACAGTCCCATTTTAAACAATGTTTCTGAGGGGCTTTTAACATGCCCCCTTAAAAAAAAATCACTGTGGCATGAAATTTGGTATATATAAATTTTGCAACCTGGGAGCAATTTTTAAAACAAAGTAATAGACCTTCATTTTTTTAAAAATTAAACTGTACAGGCTGTTAACCTATAATCCTAAGTATAGTTATGACATTTTATCTATATGTATCAAAGGAGTGTTTAATTACACACAGAAAATGTCAAGCCAGTTAGGATAATGCACATTTCTGAATTTCAAAAGACTGGGAAAGGGATTTTAGTGAATCAAGTGTTAGAGAAAATTAGGCATTTAACTGATATCCAAGTTAAACATCAAGCCCCAGATATGAAAAAGGTTTTTTTTTCTCTAAGCCCTGTCCTAAGGGTCCCTGAGGAGTGTCTTCTTTCCTACACAGAACATAGTAGACATGATAATTACAAAAGTAATAAACGTGGCAGAATGACCATACATAATACTACATTATGGTCTATAGTACCTCTAGGACTCACAATACTTTTCTTCCTTTTCTTCTGTTTAGAAGTGTGAAAGGTCCAGATGCTCTAACTTGTTCCATGAATGATGCCACAAAATCCCAGTAGTGTTAAAGTATTTATATAACTAGAAACAAAGCTGGAAAACTCTTTTCCCTCACAACACCACTGGGGTACTACATACCTTTTGTCTTCTTTAAAGGATCAGGAGCTGATGAGATGCTTTTGAAATAAAATCTGACTTAAGTACATGTTTTTGAGAATCACTTGATTTATGCTTCATCTCATGTAATTTAATGGAAATTATCTGGTAGAAGAAGACTACCTCGGAATACCTCAGAGAAAAAGACAAGCATGTATTATGTAGCAGGAACCTTGATTGTGCCGCAATTAGAAGACAGTCTAAAGACGATATTAATTTCTAATACTGTATTATGCATCAGAAGCCTTGATAGCATCACAATCAGAAGGCAGTCTAAAGAAAATATTAATTTCTAATACTGTGGCCAGGCTGCAGAATACATTGAATTAATACACTTCAACAGTGGTAGACACAGTGGAAAACTCTAAAAGAGATTTAAAATTAATTTTCTGAATTAGGAAACCATCAACTTGAATTTTTAGAAGAGTCCAAGCCATTACTGAATGAGTCATTAGAGTAGAAATGATGAAAAGTAGCAGATTCTTAGCCACTCCCTAAGAATGACTATCAGAAAGAAATAGCTGTTTTGTTCCTCCCCAGTTCCTGACAGAGCCCTCACTAGATTTATTAGAAATAAAGGACATCTAACCCTCAGCTTCCTGCTGTATTTTCTGGGTT
Organism: Nycticryphes semicollaris; assembly: GCA_013400055.1. Taxonomy (NCBI): domain Eukaryota; kingdom Metazoa; phylum Chordata; class Aves; order Charadriiformes; family Rostratulidae; genus Nycticryphes; species Nycticryphes semicollaris. The sequence continues at coordinate 798,980 of VXBJ01004427.1, read as the reverse complement.
CCTTGGTTAGTCATGGCTAAATTTTAAGTCTGGACTTATCTGGACTTATGAGCTGCAACATATAAACTCATCGATATCAAAGGAATGACCTAATAAAGGACAAAGCAGGTTTCACACTGCCAGACTGCAGAGACTATTTAGATTGCCATCTTACACATGAGAAAAACACGGCATTTCAGCACAAGCATTTTGGAAGGACAATTGCCCTTACCCTGAGGGCTCTGGAGAGTAACAGAACCTCATAAATACAGTGTTGGCTTCTCAAAAATGTGCCTTACTCCTGTCTGCATCATTTCAATCACCCCAAGCCATTCTGCAAGGAGCAAACATTGTGCCAAGTCCCATTCAGCTACAGCAGTGATGTCCCAAAGGATCTGCGGGTTCACCTCTACTGCTAGAAGAACTTCAGGGTTCTCCCATCTGCAGCACCATAAGGCTGGATAATCTGCTGGCACACATTTTCTTGCAAGCTTGTACTTACATAGTAAAACAGAATATCTATCCTTAGGGCTGAATTCCATATTTAGAGATCATTTTTTCTGATTTTCCTCAATCTTTATTTCAAGTTTGTCTTTACTGAAATCCAAACAGAAGTTTACACTAGAAAGCCCCAGACCTGCCAAGATACCAGTATGTACTTAGACCTGTACTCTGCGGGTAGTCCAATTCAGAGAAACTACTCACAATAAGTACATTTTAAGTATGGATATATATCGCTGTAGAATCAAAACAGACATACTCAGCACGTGTAATAGTAGCAGAGTTTGACTATAGTATGCATTGTTTCAAGCCTCTTCTAAAGACTGATGTCTTTATTCCTTTTCATATATCTGTGTTATCAGTTTGAGCTGGTCTTTGTTCCACCGCTTTTAATTCTGCCTTATTTCAGTGTGACTAAATCTTTGTTTTATAGTTAGAGAGTCATAGTACTCCTAGGAGGTTGGGGTCTTTTTTCTCTCTAAGAAATTTTCTGAAACCCGCTCCAGAGAGTTTTTAGTAGTTAAGAGTTATAAGGTAATTTTGGTACCTTCATCAGCTCAGCAGAATTCTGGGTCTATGCTGTGCTAAAACAGTTGACTGTCAATATCAGCTGTCACTGCAACAAATGTAAAGGAAACAGATTAGAAGAGAGTTTCCTCAAGATAACCACAGACACCAAGATACTGATCACCTTGTTTTCCACTGATTTATCAACCTGTGAGAAACTTCTCAATTAGTTTTGTTTATTTGGGGCAGGGAGGGGGTTTAATGTTTTTTGGGATTATTAGCTTCTTTTAATTAATTTGCTTAAAGAATTAGAAAATATCTATTAATTGTCTGGTGTCACCTTGTCCTATCATAATATTTATATAAAGGATGTGAAAGAAGACAAGTATAAATCGATTCCCTTTCTCTATATGTTAGAGATTATTCTAGATACATAATGTTCTGACTTTTAAATTGCATAGGATCAAAAAAAAACCCAAAGCTATATTTCAGAATATTTTTGTTTATATTTGATTTCTTTTATGAAAACAAGCTCAAAAAGCCTGTTGTGTCCACAGTCCCTGAACTACAGAAGTAACCGCATATCTGGTACAACTACTAGCTAAAGACTTCAAGAGAACTGGTTGACAACAAGGTCAGACGACTGGGGACCTTTCAAGCATATGATCTTTTTGTAATTTCAAGGATCTCTTAAACGTTTACCTTTATATGTGGAGATCTGTGATGTCTTCAGGCTGACTCTCTCCACTCATTAAATCTCCAAGGTTTTTTCCTGCCATTGTTGTGATAGTGGAGGTTCTATCCTTGAAAATAATAAGCACTTTTTTTTCTGGTTTGTAGCGTGTTAGAAGAGATTTAGAGTCCTTTTTGCAATTTGTGTATGAATAGTCTCAAAAACTCAAAACCAACAAAAAAGGTGAAGTTTATTTTAGATATCATTGGTCAAGTTCTTTTTTTTGGAAAATTCTGGCTGGTTAAATTTGAAATGCTTCATTCAATAAGATTTAGGCAGCTCTAAAGTGGATGGAATGATGCTCAGATTGGAGGGTCTGCACAGTGGCTGGGAATTGGGACCCGAAGGAAAGCCTAGCCCCAGGACAAAGGTGCAGGCTGAACTGTCCACAACTGGAAACCTGCAACTCCCAGGCTGCTGCTCAGGGAAACAACTGTCAGCTGGACCAGAGGTGGACCTGTTTCACCCAGATGCTGCAGAGACTAGGGAATTTTCCCTCATCTGGATATTTCCAGCAAATCCAGGAAACAAATTTAAAATACATTTTCTTTTGGAAACCATGGGGTTTAGGCCAATTTAGCACTGAAAAAAAAGTTTCCTGAGCTGTGGCACCACCTGGAAAGAAGCCAATGTTTGCCAGAACTGAAGGAGCTGGAGATTAAATCACATTGACAGACAGTTTTTCTCTCTTTTAAAGTAATAAGAAATAGTGACATCTACTCTAATAAAAAGACAGGAATGCTATCTACGGATGTCCTGGGTCTGCTGCTAAAAATCACAGAATGTGTGGCTTGAGATAAGGATAAACACAACTCCTGGAAATTAAAAAATCAAGAAGACAATTCTCACAAATATTAAACAAGAAATCAACTGCAACAATCCTCCCCTCTTTCTCGCTTCATCCCAGCTCTGATAGATTATCTCTATCAATGCTAGGATATGCTAAACATGTAATATAAATGTCATTTTCATCCATCTTTTTCCTTTCGTCTTTATCTCATTCCATAGCAGGCTTGCCATGAACTTTAAATGCACATTGTTCATGATGGAAAGTGTCCTTTTTCCTTTCTTTATGACATAGTCCTTCTTTTGGACATGAGAATAATGGACACAAGAATAATAATCTAAATGACACTATGTACTGAAAAGCTGCATTTTGTGCTACTAAGTAGTTTTCTTGCTTCTAAGATATTTCAGGATCCTTCAAATACTTTTTTTTTTCTACAACGATGTGCTGATAGCATCGCCACAAACATAATGGTATAGATTAGTAATGAAAACAGTCTGGAAGAAGCGTGGGGAGAAAGCAAGCTTGAAAAACTACTAACAGAATGAATGAGCTGCACTTCTTACTTTCTTAAGGAAGAAACCGATAATGTAGTAGAGACCCACACAGCCTTCAACTGATCTTTTTGGAGCTAAATCAATTAAAAAGACGTGAAAAGAATATTATAACCATTTAGAGGAACATTTGAGGAGAGAAAATTAGATTTACTTGGCATAGCGTTCCCTTGTCAGTGTACTATAGAGAGAACAAAGGACCTCAAGGGGATTGAAAGATTGCAGAAACATTCCACATCTTGCTTTTAGAAATGAGATTTTCAAACAATAGTAGTAGCAAATTTTAAATAAGTAATCCCTGGACTTTATGCTACTCATTAATGATTAAACAAATAAACTAGTAATAAAGGGTGTTTTTCAGAGAAAAGAACTTAGATCAGAAACTATTCTGAATTCAGTTAAACAAAAATGTTTGAATTATTTTTTAGAAGAATCAGAAGCATAAAGTGTCATCAAAGACCCTAAAGAAAGAGGAACACTGCACAACATCAGAACATGGATGCCCAGAGTCACAAATTACAATATCTATTTAGGAGAAGACTAGTCAACATCATCCTCATAGAATGAGATGAGTATACATACAATCATATTTCAGTGGGCATCTTTAAGAACAGATCAGACAAGAATGTGAGAATATAGTTGATCAGTTCTTCTGAGTAGCTAAATGAATTATTTTCTGAATGCTAGATATTTGCAGCTGCTGTTCACCTTTGTCCATAAGAACGAAATGGAAAAGATATGCTGGAAGGAAGAATTTGTAAAATAAAATTATAATTCGGTTGACAATGTACTAGAATTACATTGCAGCTTGATTTCAAGAACTAACTGAATCAACACCTTCAAACTGTGTATAAGTATCATCCATATATAATTTTGAACTTATAATAAATAACTAATTTAACTTTACTGAAAAGTTAAATTCAATAATGTGTCTACTTTATTTCTCATAAAAGAATTTTTGTAATGTAAAGATCTTTTGTCATGTTGGGAGATTACCTTTCACTTTAGGCAACTTCAAAGGGTTTACACTTTTCTCATTGGGGTTGCCAATGAGTGAGTGAGGACTTCTGTCCGACAAACATACTAACCAAACGACAAAAAAAACAAGTAAAAAGCAGCCAAGAAGAAATCTGTAGAAAGCTTATTCTCTGGTACAGGGGAACAATAAGACATAAAAAACCAGCACACCTGATGCAAGGTATCTGCTGTTTAACCTGATTTAGCCACTCCTGCAGTGGACAGAGGCATCTATATCAGGTGCTTCTCTGTCTTCTTTCATTCCTGATAGCAAGAACTCATGAAATTAACTTAACATTTGATAAATTTAAATGACATTTGTTGAATCCTGAAAGTTTACTTCACTAGCCAATAAATCAGAAATTCTTCTCTGAAGTCCTATTTATATCATAGCAAAATATATGTCTAATAAGATTTTTAAAAACAAATATATCATTGCCTTTTAATGTTTGGAGTTCTAGCTCCCTGCTCGATGAATGAATAATTGCAATTTCATACTTCTAGTATTTCTTCTCAAGAACTGGAATTAGTGAAATTCCCTTGTGGCTGTTGCTCATTTTTTTGCAGCTTGTAATTTACTGTTTATTTTGCAATGCACTTCTTTCATTTGTTGTATTACTGCTTTTAGGATTACTTTAATTTTAAACAGGTCTGAAAGCACTTCATGTTAAAAGAGTATATTTCCATGTTAACAAACGCTTTTTCAAGTGGCTTTCTATATTATACATTTTTTTCCTTCAGTGTAATCCTAAGTAATGTCACATAGTGAATGTAGGGCACTTGGAAGGGTGTCTGAATGCTTGGAGGTGCATCTTGAGTACCTTAGAAGTCAGCTGTGTTCAGCTTTCACTTCATGTACTAATACTTACCGTATCTCTATACGGAAGCAGACAAAACTAACATTTTGGAGACATGGAACCACTGAAATTTGACAAGCAAATTCATCATCAAATTTCTTAAGTAGCTATATGTGGTCAATATCCAGCTCTGGGGAAATAGGCGAGGTGTTATAATGATTTCTTTTCCTTCTCAACAAACATAACTGATGGAAAGCCATATTCACATCAGTTTCAATTACCAAAAAAACATGGAAGAGGAAACACTAGATGCAAGTAATGTACCAGATCCAGACTGAGCTGGCTGAGGTGGGAAATTCACAATCAAAATTTAAATCTATGCTTATGTATTCTCATATTCTATAAGTTTATAAAGGCACAATTCAAACTTGCTTAGAAAGCTAATTGTAAGAGGTTTTACAAGCTTCCTTGGTATTCTGAGGTTCTCCTCCATACTTAATGATGCTATAGCTTCCTTTACAGAATTCCACTCTTGCTCTCCTCATTTTTTCCAGGGTTCCATTAACCTCTTCTGAGACTGATTTATTTACAGACAAAGTGTGCATGAGAGTTGTTTGAAACATCTATGCTGCTAGATCACAGTGAGAAATCATGAAAAATAGAATTTTCATTAAATTTGGTTTCATACTGTTACTCTTGTTGAAAGTTAAATTCCTTAATACTGGGATATGAAAACATTTGTCATGTATCCTGAATTGGGAAATAATTTTAAAGATTTCCAGTGCTACTTCTGGCTTGCCAAGTATTACACAGATTTTAAAGCTAAGCATTAATATGTTTCCTTTAACATGAGGAATATTATGAGGATATTACGAGTATGTTTTGTTTTCATCAATTGAATAGCATAGAAAAGGCTGGATAGAAAAGTAAGCAAGCTTAACATCCCAGTTTTCACAGAAATACTATAACAGTGATCAACAGATAATCATGGTGTAATCTATGTTGGCACATTTCAAACCTGGGCGGTTCTTTTCCCAAAAAAAGGGAAGATTCTCTCCCATAACATCTTCTTTGAAACCTGATGAAGCACAGACTACAGAAGTGGACAGTGAAGTGGACAGAAAACTGGCTGAACTCTCAGACTCAAAAAGTTGATTAGTGGTATGAAGTCCAGCTGGAAGCCATATGCCAGTGTTGTACCCCGTTATCAACACTGGGGCTTATATTTCAAAACTATCAGCTTCATTAATGAACAGGACATTGCAAACTTGCAGATTATACAAAACTGGGAGGATTGACTGATGCACCAGATAGTTGTGCTACCCTACATCAATGGGCTGGAGTAATGTGTCAACAGGACCTTCATTAAGTTCATCAACGGGAAACGCAAAGCCCTGCACATGAGAAGGTATAACCCCAGGCACCAGAACAAGCTGTGGGCTAATCAGCTGGAAAGCAGCTTTGCTGTAAAGGACCTCAGCATCCTGGTGGACAACAAGTTGCACATAAGCCAGCAATGTGTCCTTGTGGTAAAGGCCAACAGCCTCCTAGACTGCATTGGGAAGAGAGTTCCCAGAAAGCTGAGGGACATGATCTTTCCCCTTAATTTAGCACTGGTGAGGCCACACCTGAAGTACTGTGTCCAGTTCTGGCCTCCTCAGTGCAACTGAGACATGGAGAGAATTCAACAAAGGGCCACTAAGATGTTTAAGATACTGGAGAACCTGTCCTATGAGGAAAGCCTGAGAGAGCTGGGACAGTTCAACCTGAAGAGGAGAAGACTTGGGGAGATGTTGTTCGTATGTGTAAATACCTGACAGGAGGGGAGTCCACAGGGGAGAGACAGACTCTTCTCTGTGGAGCCTGGCAACAGACAAGAAGCAACAGGCACATACTGAAATGTGGGAAATTACTTTTAAACATAGAAAGACTTTTTTTTGTCATTCTGGGAACAGGTTATCCTAAGAGGCTGTGGCTTCTCCACCCCTTAAGATACTCAAAACCTGACCACACACAGCCTTGAGCAATCTGCTGTAATTGACCCTCCTTTAAGCAGGGGGTTGCACTAGATGACCTCATGAGGTCCTTTCACTTAAGTGAAAGGCTGGTCCTCATACACTACAGAGTTCCCAGATGATCTATTGAAGTTATTATTTGGGAGGATATCAGAAATGGTTTTACAACTTCCATATCTATGGTGCAGCTTCTCAGACATCCACAAATACGATGGTCAAGTGTAATTTCCTATGTTTCTCACAAACTGTCACAAAGGGTCTGGAGTTCATCTCAGTATGGAATGCAAAACCATCCCTATAACTACACAGATAACATTTGTGAAAGACACAGCCTGTGGCATTGCTGTCAGGAAATCATTGATTGCTTAAACTGTACATCTTTCCCCATGCCATTCAGAGGGAGCATGGTCTTCCAGCTTTTCAAGCCATAAATTCCAATAGCTTTAAAAAAATGACAGTAATTCTATGCTGTATGGATCCTGTTTGTCTCTAGAAAATTAATTATTTGACTGCTACTACCTCCTGTTCTCTGGAGCTACTTAAGAAATCCACAGGCCTTAACCAGGGAACCCTGAATATTAAACAAAGAAGCTCGCAACCAACAAGTCTTAAGAGCTCTGCTGATAGCATTTATATCTGTGGGCCATAACAGCTACAAGACATGCCATGGGACCTCTGGTGGTTAAATGCTGCTGACAGAGCTTGTAAAAAGCCTTGAAGCTTGCATCTTCTGAGAGAGGTCAAATGATTAATTGGCCCAGATTTTTGATGAGGTAAATCAGCATAGCACCACTGAATTAAAAAAACCTTTGTCAATCTTCAACACCCAAGGATCTGACTGACATCCTACCACTCATGTTTTATAGAAATGGACTGCAGGAAAGAAAAAAAATTAAAAAAAAAAAAAGCTTGGCAGCTACATTTATAATTCACTGAATTTTCACATTAGCAGAAATAATAGCTTCAAAAAAGGTTTTCTATTAAAAAGTCGGAGGTAATATTCCTGGACCATCCATGTTTTTTTTCTCATATAGTGCACAATTTCCAGATCAGACACTTTCAGATATAGTGGGAGTCCATGCTCTCCACTTTTTCCTGTGACAAACTGTCAGTAGGAAAGCTTACAAAACAGAATCTCAAAAAATGCCAATCAGAAGAGAATATAAGTGACAGATTCAAAATTACACTGGCACTACCTCTTGCTCAAAGCTAAATGAGTACATTTCACTCACATTGTCCAAATACAGGTTGCAAAAACACTTTTTCTTTTCTATCGGGTAGTATGAAATGATTTTTCTCCACCTTCCTTCCTCCTGGAAATACTCAGTCCTCTGTTTTGTTCACCATCCTGATGCAGTTGTGACCTACAATGAAATCTTAAAATAACCTTCTAAGCCCCACTATTTTGATTGGTATTTGTTTAGCATTTTGTCAAAACAAACAACCATGAAAGCAGGTCCTTATCCCAGGGAGGTTACTTGGGTTAAGAAAGGGATTGCACAGCTAGCAGAGCACTTCCCTGTGACAGAATGCAGTACACCAGTTTAAAACGCACAAAAATCCTTATGGAGGTTACACGCTTTGATAAATATCCTGCAATTCAAGATATCCCACTTTGACAAAACAGAAGAAACTGTTTCTTTTGGTACTTTAATAGGCATGGGAGCAAGGCAGTGGTGATAAAAAGGGGAAAATGCAGCTCTATGAACAGAAAGTTTGAAAAGCTAATCACTGGGAAAGTGAGGCCTGATTTTTGGATGCTTTTTGCCTATTGGGCATAATATGTAACTCTTTGTTCTTTCTGTTTAGAGGGTGTCCTTTCAGTGTTAGCTTCCTGAAATGCATTCTCCTGCAACTCCAGGGATATTGGGGCAAAATAAAATCTTGGCAATATAGTCTCATTAACAATTTTGTGGGCTGTCCCTCCATTGGCAAGTCTTGTGCTAGAATACCTCATGTTGTCATTCATAGTTTGTTGGAGGAAAAACATCACGGTATTAGGATTCCCAAATTTATCTTTTTTGTAAGTATTCTAAACTGTTATTTGCAATTCAGCTTTACTTGGATTCTTCCAACCAGGGTCAACAAAATACTGGACTGTATGCACTGAAATTCTTAAATACTACAAAAGCCCAACAGTATTATTGTTACAAAATGATGACCAGTATTTTACTTAATTAAATGGTCATGGTTGTTGCAAACATGGAAACACAATTTTAAGGGAATACACACAGAATAAACTTCATAGCAGTTTTTCATCCTGCTGTATTTTAGAATTTTTCTAGGCACTTGTTGATTGAAGAACATGAGTAACAAACTCAACAGTGCTTTCAATTAGGAGGTTTGTATTTCAGATTACAGGATCTGAATCTGAGGCTGCATTCCCCATAACAGATCTGTATCAGCTTACCACTGATTGCAAATGAATATGAAGAATAACACCTGAGGGACTTGTACCCTTCTATTCTTCCTGATAATTCATCTATTGAAATTTATTTGCATAAAAGTGGACTCTGTAGTTGATAAAGAATCAGAGAATGAAAACTTCACAGGATACCTCACTTGGAATGTTTGACTTGGTATATAAGTTTTTTTCTTGGGATAATAAATAAAAGTGAAGATATTTTTATTTCCTCTTGACTGTTATTATTGAAGGACTGATGTAACTTTCATATTACTGCCTTTCCTCTGCTCTTGTGATATTCAATGTCAAAGAGAAGCATATTGAATTATATTATGTAAGGAACCGGCTCATACGATAATATGGTTGGCTGGCTGAACTGAGTTTGTATTGAAGTTACACACACAATAATCCTATTGTCAAATCTGCTGTTGCTCTTCCTCCACTCCCACCCCCTTTTTGTGGTAATGGTGTATGTATGTAAAGAACTAAAATAGACAATCTCATCAATTCTTATAGGTCATTATCCTCCTCTCGGCGATTCAAACCTCTTTGGATCCTCCTGTACTTAACGATAGCAAGGTATCTTAGTGGAACAAACCAGTTCCTCTGTTCTTTCCTGATATTCAACTCATCTGACTTTTCTTCTAAAAATTACTTCCATATGCCAGGTTCTAACTGCTTACTATGATGCTGGAATATAGCATTTGCTAGGCAAATTCAATTTCTGCTTTGAGGACATAAATCTTGCATTCTTTGCACACTCAAAACAGAGATATAATGGGGATTCTGAGCATGCAGAGATATAAAATCCAGTCCCTAGGTTGTAGTTCCAATATCATTTTCTCATTTTTGGCATGAAAAATTCTTGGCCAGATCCTGGAGACCTGATACTATATCTGAAGAGAGCCTACAGGAGAACTGGAGAGGGACTCTTTGTCAGAGAGTGTAGCAATAGGACAAGGGTTAATGGTTTTAAACTGAAAGAGGGGAGATTTAGATTAGATATTAGAAATAAATTCTTTACTGCAAGGGTGTTGAGACACTGGAACAGGTTGCCCAGGGAAGTTGTGGATGCCCCATCCCTGAGAGCGCTCAATGCCAGGCTGGATGGGGCTTTGAGCAACCTTCTCTAGTTGGAGGTGTCCCTGCCCGTGGCAGGGGGGTTGGAACTAGATGATCTTTATGGTCCCTTCCAACAGTAACCATTCATGATTCTATGATACTACTCCCAGGTACAGCTTTGTTACCTACAGTGGGAGTAAACGACATAGAATACGGTGTTATTTACACTATTTCACCTTGCAATAGCATTTTATGTTTTCACACACCACCACATCTGCACACACCCCTGTTCTTAGACTAAACCATGTGCCATTAGTTTGAGTGTCTAGTTTACAATGCATAAACTGCAGGTCAAAATTCTGTTAAAATTTGAAGCTTTAAATATGCAGTTTATATATCTGTTTTAAATACTGATTTTGTACATGTGTACACTTTTTGACACTTAGAACTTTTCAAAATCTACAATTAATGATAAATATTTTATATTTCATTTATACTGTATTTTATATTTATTTTATATATAACATAAAGCATATAGTAACCTTTACATATAAAACATGCTTATTTGTATGAAAAAGATAAAATGCATTTTTAGTATTGAATAAATTTTTACATCTGTGTGGTAAAGCCCTAGAAAATAGAGACCATCATAGAAATGCTGACACAACTCAAAATGTAGCAGGATTACTAAGGGACATAAAATAGTTGAATGTTCCAGAAATTTAATCTTTTGGAGACAAAACAACTTGTCCTACATCATACACCAGACATAAAGGACTGTTTCATAGAAAGATGACTGCATGAAACAAGCATTTTTGTTTATGTTTTATCTTGCATATGTTCTATAAGCTAATACAAATATTTAGAAAGGACGTGATGATTGCATATCAAAACTACTTTTATCTAGTGATTTTTTATTCTTTCCATTTAGTTACATTTAGGTATTTATCAGTATGAGGGAAAAATAATAAAATAATATAATTTTTAAAAATAAAAACGAAAAATAAATGTTTGTTTATCATGCTTCCAAGAGAGTTAATGGAATGTCTTCCATAAATATTTCAGGATGGGCCTGTATAGATCTTAGTTTTATTATTTCAGAGTAGGCAGCATTATTTACTCTCATCTGAGTGGAGTTCCTGTTACAGCTGCATAAACAAAATTATCCTTTGATCTCTTGGAGCAAAGAAAGCATCAAAGTTTACACCATCTCTTTTAATGTACAATGTGAATTTTTCTATTAGGATTAGCATTTTTTTACTTGCTTTTCCACTAGTATTGGACATCCTAAAATGTCCAGTTGTAATACAATTGTAATCCATTGTAATCCTAAGAAATTGTAAGACTTCTAGCAAACAGAATTATATTACAGGAGAGTTTGGACATCTGTTTTCTGGTGCTGCTTCTACAATGCACCACAAGCAGAATGAGGAGCGTTTGGTCTTGCCAAGCACCTGTCTCGTGAAGCAGAATCCAGATGAATCAGACTTTCCCAGCTGTGCCATGGAGCAGGAGAGTCATCTTGCATACGCTCTTCCTCTGCCTGCTTTTGTCTACCCTGTGTATTTGGACTTAAAACACCTAGGGCACTGTCTGCCCCTAGAAGCAAAGTGGGACACCCTGCTATGGTTGACAGAAGATAAATAAGAGCTTAGTCAAACACAGCTAATGACCAATCCAGAGCAAAAATGAACAATGCTCACAAGGGTGTGAGCATTGCACAGTTTGTGAACATTAACCTTTGTGATTTTCTTGTTCATTTTGTTTGACTTGTAATGTTACCAAACAAAGTCAAAATCAAAAGTCAAGAACTCAAAGGGGGGCAATGTTCAACACTGGTATTTCAATGCACAATCATGTTTTTTACAGGAAAATCAGACAACTAACAGCTGTAAATCTATATTTTGCCAAATCTATGTGTTTATCTAAAAACAGTCCATCTTGGAGCAAAAAAACTCTTGCTGTTTCAACTAGAAGGATGACTCAGTTGCCCACAAAAGACACTTAGTGCTGTGTTAGATTGCTTAGGACATTCCATCCAGCTTCCACCTGCCATTCTAAAAGGACACAGGTTTCTTGAAGGGTATGTGTTTCCCGTGCCAGGCCCTTTGGATATCTCAGATGCCTTAGCTGATCCCATATGGCATCAGCTTCATGCTGAGGCAAATGAAGCCCTAGTTCTTTATTAACTATAATGGAGCTTATACTCTTAAGTAAACACATAGACACCTAAAATTTGTGCAAATCAAATCCTACCCTATCCTAAAACCACAGAATTTGGTGCAGCTTTTTGTAGGAAAATCAGGCAGATAATTCATGCATTTGTGAATTGTATCATTTGTATTAATCCTATCAAGAGCAACCTGCTCTAGTGTGAGGTGTCCCTGCCCATGGCAGGGGGGTTAGAACTTGGTCCCTTCCAACTCTAACTATTCTATGATTCCAGGATTATTTGAAAAATATCTGTGTGGACCTGTGGATGGAATCTGGTCAAATATGCCTAGTTTAGTCAAAGGCTCCTAGTTCAGTCAAATGCAGGTGTACATAAAGGTTTGAAGAACAGCTTTACAGCACCTTTTGACTGTATCAGCTGGTACTGGCTCCACTCAGCAAGTCCTAGGGTGTCTTATGTTTCCCTAGGCTATGTCACCTGGCCTTTAGCTGCAGGTCTGCAAGGGAATGGGGGTACTGTGGTTCCTATGTCCTGTCAGCCACATACAGACATCTCAGATGTCATTAGACACGTCAAATTGTATTAGACACCTATATATCACCAACTTAATCAAGATGTAAGTCTTTGATGACTCTAAGGAAAGACTGGGCACCTAGTCTGCATCTAGATATATACATTTGGATAACTCAGTCTGGAATTTCATCCCACCCCAGTTTTCATTTGTCTCTCTTTCTCCATGTCATTTCTGGGCTGAAGCCAAAAAGCCAAAACGACAGAGGAATATTAAGAGTCCAGGTTCTATAGAAGACATTTTATGAAACCAAGGAGATAGCTGGAGAAATTTTCTGGATCAGTAGAAGATTCTGGCGATAATAGCTGTTTTAAAGGAAATGGACACCTTCAGGTTTTGCTGAAATTATCTTCCCCATAAACCTGTTACAAAAATCCATCTTCCACAAGTCCTGTCTTAGTCCATTTTGAATGAAATGCCCAGCTAGAGAAATCAAAACAAATAACTGGCCTACAACATCATTACATTTGATTTCTGTTTGCCTGCAGGGTCAGATTACCTATAATTGTTCTCTTTTGTTACAGATACAGTTTGCTTCACAATTAAATTGCAGTCACAGTTGGTGTAAGTATTTTAGCTGTGGGTAAGAATGTGAGGATTTCTGCATCTAAGAGATTTGGTCCTGCTGCCAGGTAGACTGCAGCTGCTTTTCAAGCCTCTGTGTCATTTTGGAAGTTAAGTTGCAAAAACTGATCTAGGAAACTGAGAATAGGCATACAGTGGACTTTCTGCAGGTTCTCCCGGATTAACTGTCAATGATTTGTTTGTCTTTGTCTTGGAAGTACCTTCCAATATTCTGCTTTGAAGAATTAAACTATAATTAGAAATGCTTTATTACATCTGGGTAGATTTGGCTTTACAGGCCCAGCGTGGTACCTTGTAGAGGAGTTATAAATATGTTCTCCACGCTGGCAGCCTCACTTTGCCTATTAAGACCACAGAAGAAAACCAATGCTACACTTCATAAACTCTCTATAAAAAGGGGATTCTTTCTGATCCTGCTTAACTACCAACCTACCTTTTCCACTGTTGAATTTAAGGGCACAGGTAATTCACAAGAGAGAAGGTAAAGATAATTGACACATAACTGAAGTCAAACAGAAGAAACAGCAATCTCAGTTTCTTTGGACTTTCAGACTTGCACAATTCTGAATTCTTTTATTTCCAGGTACCTGCATTGTGCTGTCTGCCTTAGCAGAAATTGTACTCAAAAGAGTCTTTTGGTAAACTATAACTTCTTTGATAGGAAATTTTAAGTTTTTAAATAGGCAAAATTTCTATTAAACATGATAGGATTTTTGTACATTGGGTTGAGTGTCTTCCTTAACATTATATTGCACATAAAACAAAAAACCTATTTCCCATCCAGACATTGGATTGTAGGTGTTTCACATGCAATATATAGATTCATTCCGTATTGTGTTCATTTTCTTAAAAAAGTATTCATGATGACAAGGCTTCATCTACCATACTGAACAACAACAATTTGTACCTTGTTACACCATGATATGAAAATATTTAGTTCTATCCGTTTTAAAAGAATAGCAGCTTTCCTTCTCAATTTTTATTAAGCTAAAGAAAAATAAATACAAAGAGATTAAATGAATAATTTTACACACCATTACAGCTTGAAAGGATAAAAGTCTAGTTTCATCACTGATGTGTTCCTTAGCAGAATTTACTGAGTTCTATTAATTAAAGACATCATTTTCTGCAATCAGTGGTAAGGGTGAATTCTCACACATTTGCATAAGGAAATTTGGAGCTGCTTTGTCTCACAGTGAAAAAAATATATGCAGAAGAAATTCTCTATACTTGCAAAGGAATGAGTTTATCTGTACTTTGCTATATCGAAGGATTTTGCAAAGTGTCTTCACATTAAAATAAGTATAGAAATGCTTATAAGATGATATAAGGAATTTTAGGGCGTTTAAGCAGTAAAAGAAATTTCAAAACATCAAAGCAAGGAGATTTTATAATTTGCTGTCGCTTTATTTCCTTTGTTGCATTTATGTGAATATGTTAATTTAATAATTATGATACATGATCAAAGTTTTAGATGGTCCAAACAGACATCGTGTATGTTCATTTTATAACTGGATTTTATAAAAAATATTATTACAGCCAGATCTACTATCTGAATGGCTGTTTCACTGCAGCTGTATCAGAACACAGCTCATTCCCTTGTAAATGAGTTTTCACTAAATTTGCCGGTAACTGTGCACTTCTCTTGGCTTTTTAAAACTGTTAGGGATGGATGATCTGGACACAGCTGTAACAGAAATATAGAACAAGAGACATTTTGAAAGAGAAATGAGTCTTTGCTGTAGGGAAAAATATTGTATGCAAGAACCATGGATAATATAGACTATGAAAACAGAGGTACATATTCATTTGAGGAAGACTTGTAACCTCATTAATAATTAGTATTTGTGATGGATACCCTTGTACTCCAGCTGGTAAATATTGTCTTAGTGACTGTCCAACGTACAGGATAGTTTAAAAACAAGTCAAGACAGAAAGCAAACAGAATCAATATTCAGCTCCCAGCAATATGCTTAGCCCCGTACTGCTGGCAGAAGACCTCTCCATTTCTAGTGTTATGTAATGGTCCTATGTCAACTTTTCTAATATTAGATTCTGTTTAGCCATTTGTTTTGTGGACATCATGGCAAGGGTTAATATTCAAAGATTCAGTAATCCAGATGCCACTCAAGTGTCAAGGCATCTGACATTTCTGGGTCTGTTCCATCCACTGGATGATAACAAAACAGGAATTAGGATGTCCCAGCATTAGACACCTAAATTAGTCAGGAGAATGGACCTCCTCCCAATGGTTGAGGTAGAGCAGCAACAGCACCTGGATCTCTCTCCTTGCTTTTGTATCAATATTATAGGGAATGTAGGAAGACCAGCCATTGGATTTAGCTAATTAAAAGAGATGCCTACAGTTATGCTGAACTGGAGTTGTACGGTCCCCATCTGACATTTTTATGGTCTCTGCACCTTTTGCAAGAGTCCCCCAGGAATCATACTTCTGGTCAAATGAGCCTTCTTCGGAGTGTAGCATTTTGAACTTATATTATGGGGTGGCTTCTCATCCCCACAAAAACTATTGACTCATCCTCAAATCCTCAAGCCGCAAGTTTGGATTCTGGTAACATCATATGTAAAATAAACACATGGCTAGGAGCTTTTATGCAGCTTGCAATAGTGAAAAGCGATAGCCATGTCAGGGAATGCATGGAAATAAAACACTTTAAGCTCTCTTAGGAGGAGCACCACAGTTTGATTTGAATCACAGACTGTGAGGATTCCTGCCTGTTTGTAAGGGCCACAGTACATATATTTCGTAAGTGGGAAGAAGAACCTAACTAAAAATTATTTTCTTGTTTCTTGAACATTTATTTGCTCCTCTGCCTTTGAATAAGATGAATATTTTTTTTATTCTCATTTAAAAAAAAAATAATAAAAGGTAGAAACTCAGACTGCAGTTAATCTTTCTGCTTTATTGCAGAGGATCCCTAAACGTTAAGCCATAAACAAAATCTGATTGTATCTGTCCAATTTAAATGTAGCTATTTGTGCAAAAACAAGTATTTATTTCACAGGGAAATTAAACGCATTGTAAAAGAATACAAACGTTTATCTGAGAGGTGAGAAATGTGTCATATAGTTGACATCAAACTGAGCAAATCTACTGGACATCTCCTATTTACCTGAGTCTTCTTGATCTGAAATCCCATTTTGATTTGAGAAAACATCTCACTGAGAATTTTGTCAAATCAGCTGCTTTCCCAAAAATAGTTTCATGGTTTTATTGTTTTTCCTAGTAAATATAATAAATATAGTAAATATGCTTATAACACAAATTAAGAGGTCCCAAGTCACTTGGTTTCTATAAGGTTTTATTGCTAAATAAATCTCATTTGGTGATTCTTCCAATTGAAATATCAGCAAGATATTTAACTCTTCGTAAATGGCCTTGACCATTTTTTTCCATAGCATAGACATGACATAAACTTTACACCTGATTCTTAAGTGCTGTGTACTGAACAGAAGAGCTAATAGAAAATTCTGTACAAGAATTATCAATAAAGAAAACCCAGAATAACTTCAGGGAAATATTCATGTGATGATTACCTTATTTTTTAAAAGGTAAATACATCAATTACCATATTTTTAGTCATAAGTAGTCAAGCTTCAGGCTTCAAACAATGTCTTTTATTAATTTACAGAAGGTAACTGTTGGAATAATGTTGTCCAGCTAAGTATCAGATCAAACAATTCAAACAACTCATTAGTCTTCTATGAAATAAATGTCTTCTACGGAATAAATGAAATAGCAGACAGATTATTGAAGCATTCTTTGTATAATATGTGTCCAGACCTTCTTGGAAGGTCAACTTTAACTGATCATATATTTTAAAAATAAGGCACACACTGCCGTAAAATAAACAAACTCTCTCTGCTGGATATTAACCTAATTTTACAGCTAAGCATGTTTTCATATGCTTTTTTTCCATCTGTGATTCTTAAAGTGTTACATAAAAGAAATAAAGAGCCCATCCGCTCTCTAAGACATGGCATTTCATTAGAAGTCAGTCTTAAACTAGTTATCTCACACTATCTTTAGGTCCTTCTTAGTATTGCTGATATTTTTATAACTTCATTGCTTCTGAACTGGAAAGCTCTTTCATTCTTGATATTGAGGAATAAATTGAAATAGATGCCGAATTTTATTGTTCAATATTTTCCTTTTAATATTTATCAGAAGAATAAATCCCACAAAAGACAGAATCTTAAACAAATGCAGAGCAGTGTCACATCTCTGTCAGTAGATATAAATTCAAGTCCATTCATCACGTAGGTTTAGCCAAGGAGTCTCCCCTCTTCCTGTATGCTGTGCTGGGCACCCTGGCTGCCCTTTTTTCCTTGAGGATTTCCTTTTAAAACTGTGTATCAAGTACAGGCTTGGCTACTCCTCCACTTCCAAAAGGAGATACTCCTTCCATCCTTCCACTGCAGCATAATGTCCCAGTGGTACAATCCTAAAGAAATGATGTCTCATGGGATGTCATGTAAGTGGGTGCAGACAATCTTCCACCACTCCATCGATTCTGATATTGAACTAACAACAACATATGTATGGAGAAAGTTTCAAGAATAAATTCCTTCTTTAAGGGAAAATTATAGCAATTTCACCTAAAATGGCCACCTATAAAATGGAATAGAATACATAGAATGTTTATCTTTCTTTATTTCACTAATCTTGTTATAGAAAAAAAAACAATTGAAAGATACTGTAGCTGAATTTTTTGAGGGAAAAAAGGCTGTTTAACATAATAAGGTAATTGTGCACAGTACAAAGGCCCTTTGCAGTCCAATAACATACATGAACAGTTTTGAATGCTACATAGAGTTTTGACTGCTTTCTAATTAATTAGTAACCAGCCCTTTCTGGTATTTTTGTTACATAGTTAAAATATGAAGGCTTGTAGGAATACTGGAAAAGGATTACAAAATGGAGAACTTTATATGAAGAGATAAACAAGTTATCATAGAATATCTGTTTATTCTGCAATTCTGCACTTCTTATTCATGTACTGACAGTACTTATAGATAGTTTTAAGTAACAGAAAAGGATTTGGTACCATATATCAGTTTATAAAATAAGAGCATGGTTATATAGCAACTATATAAACAAATTTGACAGCAATTGTGCATTCATATTCTATCTTTAACATGAAAGGTCAATACATTCAATATTGTCTCCAAAACAAATGCCTATGATTTTAGTTCATGAAAGTAATCCAATTTCTCTTCAGCTGAGATACAAACATCACTTTATGCATAAACCAGTAAATTCAGATATCTTAAAAGTTCTGTGACTTCCTCTGACAAATGATTGTCTGGGCAGAAAACTGTGACTGCAAGTTCAATAGACATCTTTCAGCCTTTGAAAGGGAAAAGCATCGTTCAGGGAATGTCTTTTTCTTCTCATTTTTATATGAATGCTAAGAAAATGTTTCCTTCCTCTGGAGAGCTTTTCTGAGGACAAGAGTTCCCATCCCTTCTTTAAAATCTATCCTTCCTGAATTTGCAGTTTCAAATCTGATCTCAACTTCTTAAAATGCCTTGACATTTTCCCATGGGTAAGTAGTAGGAAACTCTATATGCCTCAGAAGAATGTGAGGATAAGGCTGATCAAAATCCATAATATTCTAATAACAATTATGAGAAAAATGGGACAAATGTAAGCTCATTCACTTTGCAGAAATAAAAAAAAAAAAAAAGAAACTTTTATATTTATGACTTGGTTGATGAACACTCAAATACAGTCAAGTGTATTTTGGTGGAAGCTCTGCTACACGCTGTTTTGGACAAATTTGTCATTAGCTGGATTGAAGTGTAAATGGGCACTGAAACATACTTAATACTTTGGGTATTTTCCTGCTGAAGGAACATCTTGCCCTCTAATATTCACTGGTATATAGTACATGTAGTATTTGCTGTGATGCAAGTTTCCCTTACAAAAAGTAATCTGTAGCGGGCACCCATAAAGTTCCTACTGGAAATGACTGCTGGGTGTAATTCTCTGATTCAGAGATGTCTGCATCTGAGGTCGTCCCTTCCTTTGTAATCAGAGGAGGTCAGCATGTCAAGTGGAGTCTGGAGCGCAGTTCACCTCTTTCTAGATACACCTCAATCGTTCAGCACCCAGAATGACTTGCAGGGAGGGACTGGGGGAACTGAGCTTAGTTTAGTCTGATGGAGAAGATGCTAAGGTTGTAAGACCTTCAGAGGAACTGCAAAGATAGCAGAAACAAATGTACCTCAGCAGTGGCAGGCAATATAGCAAGGAGCGATCAGTGGCCATAGTTTGATGAAGCAGCAGTTTGTGCAGTGTGTAGCTGGAGATAGATACAAGTAAAAAGATGATGGAACAGAAGACAAGAAAAACATATTTTCTGGGTATGAACAAGGCTGCTAAATGATTCAAGAACACATGTATTAACTCTTTTAGGAGAAGAGTTTACCCATCACTTTATAGCAAAGAATCTCATCCCCAGAGCCCCAGTGTTGAAAATGGATTTCCATGTTTCTCCTTCCAAGTATAACAGACACAAAGCAATGTCACATCCTGACACTAATTTCTTCTTATGCTCTCAAGCATTTACAAACTTTTTAGAGCTATCAGCCACAAACATAAGGTTTGGTACCTTCCGTTACCTTAGTCTTAAGACGCAGTGCTAGATATTACAAGCATCACAAAGGGTTCTGGGTAAATTTCTGATATGTCTTCCTAACTGCTCTGTTATAGTGTGAATTTAATCAGAGATGTTTCCAGATTGTATCCACAAATGATTTGCAGAGATCACATTATATCTATGAGTCAATCAGATACATAATGCCTTATGAGAAACTATGTCTAAAACGACTATGATAGAAGACACATTCACAGTGAACAGTTAATGAAAATTCATTCTATTTTACTTTTTACTGTCCATGGACAAGCCTAGGCTTAGTTTTAAAAATTGAATATTCACAAGAAAAAGTCATTATATACACAGAGATAGCATTTACTCCATAGATTATAGCTGAAAAGCTTGCTGAAATGATTCATTGTTAAAAAAATCAACCTGCATTTCTAAATTTCATTGAACACAGCTCAGATTGTGATGCCTAAGAAGGATATGAATGGCCCCTGGATCTGGAGAAAACACAAGCTGCTTGAAGTCACTTTTTACTTCTTCTCCACTGATTCTAGCACAGCTAAACTGCCATTCAGGGTCCGGTTCCTAATTTAGAATTTCACACATAGTGGTAATTACACTGATAAAGGGAGTACCGGTTGTTGTCTACCACTATCATTTATAGTTCATTTGGACTTATTAGGTCCTGCTGTACACTGGGGATGAAGTCGAGTCACACTACATCAGCCACTGCAGATTGCCTGTGGTTTCACAGGGAGCAGAAAGAGCCTAATTACTTCTGCTTCTCCTTCGGGGGTGCAACAAGTCCAAAAGGTCTCTCCAGCGGCAACTGCTTTTTGCAACAATGGGATAATAAAACGATAGAGTGAGTGGCACACACAGTACAGGAAGAAAAATAAAATTTGCTTCTCTACTTACTGCCTCTGGAGAAAGTCATCCCTATTCAAATATTTTCCACATTGCTACGTAAATATTAGCTGCCACCAACAGTATTGTGACTTACACTCAAATATCAGGAACAGACGCTACTGTGTGTGTAAAAATGGTATTTTAGATTATTCTAATGTGTGGTTTTTATCGTCTTGTTTTCAAATAAGTTAAGATATAGCACAAATCAGAAGATTTCATGTCAAAGTCAGAAAGAAAAGAAGACTGCTTGAGAATTTGATATAAAAATTGAAATCAGAGTTGTTACCCTCCCCACAGAGAACTTGAAATACTGCAGATTGTGGGGAACAGCCAATTTAACAGGGAACTTTTATTGTGTGTTCTCCTAAACATATACATTTGCTTTCTCCTAAGACAGCTTAATAGCTTTTGCCTAAATGTCTCTGCATTCAAAAGTATAAGGCTAATCACAGAAATTATTAGCCAGAAAGAGACTTTGGGTTTTTTTAGAACACAGAGAACATAGGAAACCAGGTGCTAGGAGGAAGGTTTCAGCTTATATTGGCTGCTGTGCAACAATAGTCATTATATCATTAATGATGCTAATTCTAATGCTTATAGTAGCAGGTGTAATAAGATCACAGTACTTGCTACCTCCTTATTAGGTACTTTGGTGAAAAGCCTAACCCTCAGGCAACACCTGCTAAAATGTGAGCCATACCATTCATGTACCAAGTAATTAAGGTGCTCTGTCTTTATGAGTGCACCAGGGCATATTTTACTAATACTAATTTTAAAAATCCATCCTTACATACACGGTTTCTCAAGGGCTTCATCCTAAACCCGTGAAGAGGAACCAGTAGAAAGAAGCAGGAACATCAGAATCACCCTCTGGATCAGAATTCAGATGCCACTCACCCAGGCTCTAAAAAGGCATGCAAGAAGATGTTGCAAAGCAAAGTTCAAAGACCTCTAAGTAGGCAAATTTAAGGTTAATTTGCTGCCGCATTAGTCTCTTCCTGATCAGAACTAATTAAAGGTGGGCTTTAAGCTTCAAGCATGAGGTTTAATAACACTTCCGCATCATTTCACTTAGCATTAACAAGGATAATGGCATATTCTTCATATCGACAAATCTGTCAAATATTGTTGAAATCCTATTAATTCCAGGCCTCAGCTACTTCCCCTGGCCATAATTTACACTGCATAAATACATGCTATATGTGTAAAAGACTGTCTGATGTCAAAAAGATAGAGCCTTTCCTAAATTTTCTCATTTCCAAGATCCAGTATGTATTCTCATCACCCAAATCAGTATTTTCATTCCTTATTAATCCCTTTAACTGCTCTCTTCATCTCCTCTGCTTATTGGATTTGTAATTAATTAATCACTAATATTCTTCATTCCTCTGGTTAAGGACACATTTCAATGAACTGATAATATAACATTGCTTGGAGATTATTTTTAGCTGTCAACAACTACTTCATAAACTATTTAGAATCTCAGTCACTTATTTTGACAATATAGCACTGAAAGCTGTTTCTTGTCTCATTTTCTCTCACAGCAAAACTGTAACTTTCAAAGGAGGCAAGATATTGGATGTGGTATTCATTATCACCTGATAATTACAGGCTAATTACATTCTTTGAATTATTTGTTCTCTTATAATGACAGATAGCAAAATATTGATTGCAGTTTTGCTCAGCATGCAGGGACAACAGTATGAAAAAGTTATGTTTTCCATCACCTAGTCATGGCATATAAAAAAAAAGAAAAGCTCAGTATTGATACCAGTTCTCTGTATACATCTGACTAATCTTTTCTAATCCTTTTTCAGTTTAATTTTCTAGCTAAGTGGCTCTGAGATACTAGGCTGAAAAATGAAAATCGTGGGAATTTCTCTGAGAAAAAAAATAATGCATTTTATGCTGATACTGCTTTTTATACAATACCACAAAATAACAAGAAAAGAACATTTTCTCTGAAAAATAAACATCTCAAAAGCATATGAAAACGTAGCAAAGTTTTTTGTTCAAAGCTGCAGACTCACAGATCAATAGGTTTCTTCTGCTGCACACTTAGGGGAAGTTGAGGACCATGGCTCTTACTACAGCTTCCCTTCACATTGACTAATGCAGGAATGTTTGTAATTTTTTCTACTTCAGTGCGTACAGGGCATGATGTTTGAAGACCTGTCACCAGGCAATGCCAATGGGCAACCCATGATTATTTTTTGCAAAAATCCCTTTTTCACACAGTCTCTGGAAGAGCGGGAAATAAATTATGGAGTTCTCCTACTTAAGGTGTTGACTCCCATTGTGCAAACTGTGTGTTACAGAGCTGTCACTAGATGCTCTGCGCTAGTTTTTTGCTTCAGATCAAGGCTGATCACTGGAGTGGGTTAGTCAGTGCCACTTTCAAACATCGGGCTCACCCCCTCATGGATGGGTGCAGAGAACACAGAATAGATTCCTTGTGACCAAATCTAAGTCACAAAGATCACAGAATCATAGAATCATAGAATCATTCAGGTTGGAAGAGACCTTCGGGATCATCAAGTCCAACCATCAGCCCTACTCTACAAAGTCCTCCCCTGCACCATATCTTCCAACACCACATCTAAGCGATTCTTAAACACATTCAGGGATGGGGACTCAACCACCTCCCTGGGCAGCCTATTCCAGTGTCTGACCACTCTTTCTGTGAAAAATTCTTTCCTAATTTTCAGCCTGAACCTACCCTGTTGCAGCTTGAAAGATGCTCTTTTGGGACACATTGAATATAATCCAGCTGCCGATGGGAACTCAGGCCATAGGGCCAGACCAAAGCTAGACTGAGGGTAATGACTGAAACAAATTCTGTATGAATAACAGCTCCTCAGCCAATAACTGTTTTACCATGCAGTCCCCGTGGTACCACCATGCCCTGCTTGCTGATATACATATTCTCTGACCATCTCATTAGACAAGACTCTAGCTGGGCAATTAGCTCTTTAAAAAACAAAACAAAAAACAAAGGTTTAACAGGGCTTTTTAGAGTTTTAAATATTTATTTTCAGTTACTCCTAAAATGAAAATTGACACAAGAAAAGCAACAATATTATTTGTTTTGTATTGTTTACAGGATTAAAGTCTATTCCAAAGTGAAAATTTAATTCTTACATTGCAGTATTCTCAGCAAAGATATTAATGTAAGATTTCCACCTTACAAGACAGACAAATGACAGATTCCCTTTTGACCAGATTCAAATGGGGAAACATCCAATTATTACCTTCAACAGAGATGCCAACGGCAGCTTTACATGCAAAAAGCATGTGATTGCAAATTTTCTTGACAATTAATTAATATATGTTTCCTTATTAGGAAAAAAATTTGCAGTTAATCTTCCATATATTTCTCTTTATACTTCTCTTTTTCGTATGTGTCTCTACTTCTGCCCTGTCTGCATTGCAAGCAGGTTATTTCAAAGAAAGATTTAGTGAGTTTAGAGGTGGAAGGGTAAGGATATTGATGAGACTACAATCTAAAAAGTCTCTTAATATTCTCTAGATATCTGATATAGACACTGAATAAAAGTAGTGAAAACATGACCTTGCATTAGGAAGTCTTTCAGGTTGCTGGAACCCGCTCAGAGAAGAAGGAAGAAGAGTGGTTTTTATTTACTCATTGGAGCAAAATTGGACTAATAACATTACGTGATTAGTAAGGACAGTTTGCTATAGACCTAAATCAGTATGCACTGCTGGATGGCTGCCCAATGTTTGGAGGATTTCACTAACAAGGGACACTGATGTTGTCCCACCATTATAGCCAAGCTTCAAATCACAGAGGGTTTGAAAGGTGTCTATAAGGACTCTATAAGGGTGATAGCAGACTGATTTCTGTAAATTTTTTGATCAAAAAAGATAGTCTGAGAATTATGACAAATGGAATTTTGTAGGCTAAATACCTCACTGATCTCTCCTCCTTTTGTATATGGTTTCTTTGATCCCTGTCAATGCAGGACCTCTGAGATAGAGAAGGAAAATAATATATTCAACAGTACCCCTAAAGGGATAAAGAAGGTAACTCTTTCTTCCTTTTTAATTTCCTATTTATTCTAAACTATTCTCCTGAAATGATTCATTCATAACACGACAATCCAGACCACGGTGCTGGTTTAATACACAGTAGATTTAAAGTGGAGCACTTTCTGATCTTAACTATAAAAGCTATACATACAAAGAGCTGGAGCAAAGATAGTGACGGTATTGTGGTTCATCAGTTTCTCTTTTTCTTTTCCTTTTGTAACAGAATTAAATTTCAAAAGAAAATCTCTGCTTTATTTTTAGCTTGTATTTGCTTGTCAGAGGAAATGTCACTTTTTATATTTTATCCCCTGCTCTTCACTTGTAATTATCTGGGCTCTGAGTCTTGTGCATCAAATTATGATAATGAAAATACATTCAACTAGAAAACCCTTAACAAATCACAGACATAGCTAGCCTTAGTATCAACACTGATCAAATGCTACAATCTCTTTCCAATGATTGCTACTTCTACATATCTTGTCATTTGAGCCTGATATAACTTTGCAATATTTTAACTGTATTAAATAAAGGATAAATGAAGGGCCACAAGGAAAACTGTTAATTGTACATAAGTAACGGGAGCAGTATGGGGACACTTCTTGAGTTTGTTAACAGTTCTCTCTAAATGTAACCATTACTTATACTAAAGCATGTCTAATGGATGAATAATCAGATGGAAGTCGTTTCTGGTATCAGCTGCTGTTGTTCATAAATTAAAACCTTACAAAATTTTTTGGTCGCCAATGCACACAAAATGGTTGGAAATGGCGGGGAGGGGAAGGGGGCAGGCAGGGAGTAACCAAAAGAAAACAAGAAAGGAAAGAAAAAACAGCTAATTTAATCTTGGAAAAAAAGTGATTTAGAAAGTTGCTGTCTTCTAAGCACGGACCTAAAAAGTCCATGAAAAAGATTTCACTGTGCAAAATTAAATCAAACCAGCTGTCCAATGAAGCAGGAGAAAACCCTGTCCTCACTACCATCCCTTTATTTCTTTAGCTTTTTGTCACTGCAAACACAAGTGTGTGGCAATGGCAGTACTGTATTTTCACAAAATAAAAAGAACTGTCTAAAATTGAGTATCAAAAGAGGAGGTGCTGGAACAAATTAGAAAATTAAATGCTGACTAGTCACTAGGACTGGAAAATCTTAAATTAAGAGTTCTGAAGAAATTTAAGAATGAAATAGATGAGCTGCTGGCAAGAATATATAATGTGTCAGAGTCAACTTCTCTATACAATGTCTGGAATTCAGCAAATGTTTTGCCCAGCTTTAATATAACTAGAACAGTTATGTTTGACATTTGTTATTCCCATAAGCCAGCTTCAGTTCCAGAGTGAAAACTGTGTGAAATGACAATAAAGATACACTTAACAAATGCCTTGAGGAGTAAAAATTAAACATACAACTCCAGTGGCTTCCATGAGGAACAAAAAAAGCTTGTGTTTCACTGGGATTTTTTTAGAATTTGTAAGTGAGACAACAACACAGAGGGTGAAGGAAAGCAATTAATATATTCTAGTAGGATGTTCAAAAGCTTTTGACAATTTTTCTCAAAAGGTACTATTAAGGAAATCAAGCTGTAAAGTACTGTCAAGGATCAAAACTGGCTAGGACAAAACTAAACCTTTACAAACAAATGATGGGCTTTCAAGATGAAAATTTATACTTGTGTGCTTCCGAGACAGTTGAACTGGCTTGCACTTTATCTATGAAGATCTGTAAAATGGCTGTAAAATAAAATGGATACATTTTCAGATGTTCTGTTATATTTAAATTAGCTTTAAATGGATTAATATACTTTTCAACTGTTACACAGAACTTGCTTGAATTAGTAAAATATTTCTTCATCTTCATTTTGCTCCCAATTTCCACCCTTGATTTATCTCTTCACATATATTAGTCAAAGGTGCAAGGTGGAACATGCCAAACTCCTACCATGTACCAATACATTTCCATTATTTCACTCTGTCGCTTGATACAATGTAATCTGGCATGAGACTAAACCAAACACAACACAATATAAGAAATCTAGGGCCCAGTGTGAAACTCCTAAAAGACAAAGGAAGGGAGAAACTTGTTAAGTCCAATCCACCTAGATGGCTAGGTAAGTGCTCAGATGCTGTATGAAATCTCATGCACATCGTAACTAATTTCTAAGAGTAATGATCCATATTTATATTTATCAGATGTAAAATTTTTAACTATAATTAGGTAACAGTTGTCTATATGTTCCCTTCTCTGACAGCTTTCGCTTCTTTCTATACTTATTAGTTATTCACTTGTTAAGCTTGGTTTAATCTTCATTTTGCAGATCCATCTTCAAGAAGAAACTCCATTAATTTTTGTGAGGATATGCTTGGGCAGAGGTCTAGTGTTAATGATAAAGCTTGGATTGTAAACTCTCTGTAGCACTATGTCGCTTATCACAGATTTATAAAGTAACAAGAACAGTAGCAGTTATTGCAGTATAAATATAATGTGAATCAAGGAAAAGATATGCTTTGATTGTAATCTAAAAAAACCTCTTGTGTTTTTCTCCTTTTAACGTAACTTTTTCTATTTTAGTTTCACTTTTTTCTTATGTTTCCTAAATAAAAGATGCAGCTGCTCATATTTCTTAATGTCTTTTTAGAAAGGTACCTACGGCACAGATTAAAGGTTGTATCCAAACACTAGACCCAAAAAATATCCTGGGCATCTATTTTCCATTTAGGCATCTAATCCCAATTAATAACTACAAAACTGTTAATAGACATTTCCATGACCACAGAAAGTCCGCCAGAATGTTGTAGTTTGTACAAATACTTGCATGACTATTACAGCAGAGAGAATGTTACAGCCCACAGAGAGAATATTCAGCATCCTAATCATCTATGCTCAGTATCACCACCCACTTGCTGTCTCATTTAAAACTTAAGTAGCTGAATCAAGGAGAAATAGATGTAACTATACTCTGACCACCTCTATGAAATGCCCTGTAAGGGAATCCTTGGTGTAGTTTCTGGCAAGGTCAGATATCAGCATCGAAACTCCTACTCACAACAAGAGTGCAAACCTTCTCCTACTTCTTTGCCTCTAATTCCTTGCATTTCTCCTTTGTGTGAGCTTCCTGCCTACCTCCAGTAAAGGTTCATATTTGTGAATTTTAAGCAAAGCTCCAGGAGCTGTAAAACTTAAGCTTCACAGTGTCTTTATTTCGCAGGTCATTTCTTTTGTCACATTTTTGGTGCCAGTCTGAGACGCCCAGCTCCAGATGCCTGACTCCAAACCATGGGTTCTGTTAAAATCTGTTTGTGGGACACAGTGGTGTTTTAGTGAGGGGCTTATGACAAATCTGCCAGGCTGCAAATGCTACTGCCTTCCCAGATGGCCAAATCCAACTGTCCATTCTTGCCTCCCAGCACTGCTTTCCTTCTTGCCCCAACATGCCTGTAAGCAAAAGCACACACTCAAGGTTTGCCCTGGGATGCAGTCAGGAGGATTCTAGGCTGAGAGCTTGGCCCTAGAAGCCATGAGATGCTCCCAGGTCCCATAGTACAGACATAGCTCTGCAAAGTTAAGCCTCATCACACATATATATCTGACTCTCATCACTCTCTTATTTAATCTTCTCATTTCTGTACTATCTTTATTTAATTTTTTTTCCCCTCTGGAACTTAGCAGCAACTTAAAAGACATCCTTTACTTTGCCTGGTTTTGTTTAACTCTTACTGATAGGAAATTGTAGCAGCTGGACTGTCAGGAAATGTAAACCAGCAAAAATGCTCTGAAGTCAGGAGGAATCTGTCAGTTTGCACCTGCAGAGGAAGCAACTTTTGATCTCTAGTCCCTTCATTACCCAAGAGCATACAGGGTAAGGTAATTATACATTTTGTGCTTAATGGCTCAGTGCTATTTATAACAAGGATTTCCAGGAAGAAAAAGATACATCTTCCATAAACTTCCATAACCCTGGGAAACTCTGCTCAGTGTTAAACTGGAATAGCCTTCTTAATTCTCAATCTCTGGCCTAAATGGATGTATTTTACTAATCCTTCTTAATTTAAATTTACTTCAGGCTAACAAAAGAAATTATAGTCTTTCAGCTGCCTGGTCTTCTGCTTTTCATTTATGTATTTCATTTTCCACACCCCTTAAAGAACACTTCTCTTAAAGGAGACTTCAGATGCTAGAATAAGTTCACAGACAATCTCGGGGTTTTGGATCAAATCTCAGTTACACAGATCCTTTCTGCCTGACCTAGTATAAATGGCAAATTAAATGTCACAAATGCAGTGGGATTTCAGATTACACAGACTCTGCACCTGTGGGTGATTAACATTGTGGACTACGCTCTGCAGAAACAGTGGATTAACCTCTTCCTTGCACAGACAGGGATGTTTGTATGAAGCCCTTAATAGGCACAAAATCTGTCTTTTTAGTTCTCTTAATGTTACTGCACACACCAGGAATAGGATGAGGATAAATGACAGGGTGAACAAGTAAGATGAAGTCGTGAACTTGTTTGTAAAGCAAGGATGAAAGTGTGGATGCCTGAAGCATTTGAGGCAGGCCATGTATATACTGAAAAAGGTATAGGAGAAAAATACAGATAGAAGAAAGAAATGGTGCATTGAAAAATGATTGGAGTGAATGTCCCAGCTCTCATACTTTGCTGCCACCCTGTAAATCCTCACTGAGGCAATAGATGAAAACAGTTGGTGTTTTCTATTCCTTGACAATGAATTCTTCACCCCCTGCTCCTAAGGGATGGCACCCTAGTGGTGTAGGAGATGTAATTTTCACCAGCAGAGGTAAATTGGTCCCTGCAGCTTGCCCTTTATATGCTATATATGATTTACTTAGGTTTTATTAACTAGAATAGCAGTTATTACATTTTGATAATGTTCACTGCCAAAAACAGAACATCTCACAGCAGTGGAGCCGTTGAAACACAGATCTACAATCCCATCTTGTAAGCTTTAATCTACTGTTAATATTTTGACCAGAGAGACTATTTCTCTAAAATTTAGGAAAGGGTTGATGGATTTAGCAATCTAATTACAATGTTGCTGTGAAGCAACAAAATATGTGGTTTTTTCTTGTGACTTCTAGACTGCAGGTGGCATTGCACCTTTCAAAAGACAACCAGGAATTGGTATTTTTCACAAGGCTCATTTCTATTCCAATCTGCACTACCCTAACTCCACAATTTTAATTGGCTTTCCATCTGCAGAATATAGACTTTTCTTCCTACCCTGCCAAGCCTGGACTGTGAACAACCTCCTTCATTAATGCCAGTTGCCATTCAGGGCTACAGGTGACATTGATTAATTGTCCAATTAGTTTAATTATAAGGAGGAAAAGATGTGCAAAGAAACAAATGTATCAGGAATGTTTAACGTACAGTAGACATCTAGCCAAATAAGAATATAAAGAGTTTAGCAAATCAGTAAAAGCAGAAGTGTCCTTTTTTTTTTTTTCCACTTTTTTGCTTTCCACTTGTAAAGCACAATAGAAGCTACCACAGACCTCTGTAGTCACTTTGGAATAGTTTTGGGAAAACATTTTAAGCATTGTTCATTTCTGAAAAATCTCAGCACAACAAAAGGTATATATTTTAAAATTAATTTTGAGTTAAAAGCGGTCTTGGAGATACCCAGT
This sequence comes from Nycticryphes semicollaris, assembly GCA_013400055.1. NCBI lineage: Eukaryota > Metazoa > Chordata > Aves > Charadriiformes > Rostratulidae > Nycticryphes > Nycticryphes semicollaris. The sequence continues at coordinate 768,061 of VXBJ01004427.1, read as the reverse complement.
TTTGGTGCCTTATCTATATTTTTTTTAAATTTCAGTGATCTTTCAAGAGATTGTGATGTTCCTTTAGTAACACTGCAGGAAATCAGGAATCTGTGATTTTCTCTATTTTGTTGATAATTATAAACAGGAGGTAGTCACAGCTCAGAGACTTTTTTGTGTCTTGCACTAGATTTTTTTTTAAACCTTGATGGAAAAGCAAAGCTATTATCCGTGATAAGAGAATGCCACCTAAGACAAATCTAAAATTCTTGCAATTAGCTTGAGTAATTAGAAATTGGAAAATCTCCAGTGAACTTCTCATACTCAATCTAAACGGAAAAATAAGCACAGAAGCTGGTGGTGTTCAAAAAGGTGTAAAGACACAGAACCGACAGTGCCCACTGACAACGAGACCATACAGATGTGCTTCTGGCACTACCTATTAAACAGAAGAGAGAGCTCTACACATTCCCATATGGCACAGCAATAACTGCACTACCATATGTTTACACTGCTAAACACTCAACACACCATTTTTTTTAAGCAATACACTGTGCCCATCATTGGGCTTCAGCCTTGTGTAATTTATGCAGATCATACTGCTCAGTGGTGAATACAGGGTAATAACTACGTGGGCAGTGCCACATACAAACTTTTGGTCACTTCAGTGAGCACAGATGAGAATAAAGCTGTGACAGGACCTCTCGGTCTCACTTCAGCTCGGGACTGTATCAGCAGGTGGTTTCACAGTGCTTAAAACCAAAGGACAAAAAGCGCAGAAAATGCACCACCACTTGAGATTCAACTGAGGAGTACCAGAGTACCTGCAGATCTGGCTTACCTCCCAAGACAAAATCAAAACCACAAGTAACCCATCTCACCCCAGAGGCAGTTTCTGCTGTGACAACTTTCTACAGCGGCATCCAGCATGTACTCCCTTTGAATTACCCTTTGGTGACTCCTTGATTGCCCTGAAGCTGACAGCGGAGCTGAGTCAGGGGCTGACTCAATGACTTCAGCTGCATTGGCTCAAAATCTGCAAGTCATGTTTCTACTGTCACTTGGGCTGTACGCAGCCCAGTCCTATGCAATACAAAATGTCCCTTCCACTTAAAATTCTGGAACCCGAAATGCTCAGCGCTTCCAAGGATATGCTATATCAAAAGTAACATTGCCCAGCTGCCAAGCTAGTAACCCCATACGTGTATAAGAAAAATAAAAAGAAACTGTATTTAGAATCAGTGCAGACACTGTGACAGATTATTTGATAGGAAGAGCCTGAAATTGATTGAATGTATTAAGCTTGCCTTTGAATCAGTAAACTGGCCAGTGAATTAATCAGAAAGGGAAATATCTGTCTTTCAAATGTATTGTCCATTTGTGTCAAAGCTATGAATATCATAAGTAGAATGATTTATTGTGTATAGAGAGGTAAAATATAAAATCAAATCTAGAAAGAAATGAGAAAATTCACTGTATTTTACACTACCTTGTGTTGGTTTATGTAGTCATTGTATTCTCTGATTCAAAAATCAAAAATATACTCTAACATGTAATTGAATTACAAGTGTATTTGTTTATTTGCTTTCTACATTCTCACCCAGAACACTTACATGTAATTGTTTTACTGCAAAAGGTTGTTGAAAACAGCATCTGATTCTCTTCACAAGCACAGAAATAATTGTGTTAGGTTCAAATCAACCATGACATGAGAGTATTTGATCAAAATTATATCCATTCCCCTTTAAAACAATTATGTCAAGAAGACAGGTTTGCCTTGCTAAGATTTGTGAGCTTTTAGATTACATTTCCTACAATCTAAACATTTGATAGGATCAGTTTTCTTAAAAATTGAGGATGAAATCTTGAATGTAGTCTAAGGCACTTTCTGAGCAACTATTTTTTCAATAAAAGATTAAGTATCCCGGGTTGGGATCCAAGAAGTTTCACCTGTGTAGCTGACGTTTTGAGAGAACATACTTGAGTATCTAAACAATTCTGCCTTTAAGTCATCTTATCCTGTGTTGAAAGAAGAGCCCTTTTCAGATTCACATGCCTCACCTTCTTCAGTAAGTAGGCTAATCTGCTTTTCCTCAGAGCTTGCTTTTTTTCCTTTAAAATGTGAATGCTGGAAGTGGATGTGCTAGTAACCTTACCCCTCCTATATCCCAACCTGTTTAATAAGTTGTTATTCTTCCACCTTAACCAGAAAGAGATGAAATGTCTTTCCGAGGGGTATATTAATCCCCAAGGTATAGAACAGCCTTGGGGCACTGTAGTTGCAATTGTATCAGCATGTGGCAAGGAACTCAAAAATCTCTGGGCTGCTGAGAGAAAGGAGGATGGACATGAGTAATGAGTAGTGGTTAAGGTTGCATGTAGATGGGAAAGATGGTTCTTTGAACTTAGATTTCAAGTGCCTTCAACGGGTCATGATCCAATATCATGGATGGCAGTGATGTAAAGCATAGTAAAGAAACATAGAAAGGTGACAGATTAACTACCTGAATTTTAATTTTAAATACTGCACCAAACAAAAGCGATTGTAAAAAGTTCAAGCCAGGGCTTCTTGGACAGAAAAAGCCTCTCTGAGTCCAGTAGTATTAATGACCAGAGTATTTCTTGGTCATCCACATCAACAAAAAACACTTTAAATAGTAAAACAGGGAATCTGAGAAGCCAAGTAGATTCTATTTGTTTATATACATATGTATGTATATACATAGTAGTTTTCTGTGAGGAAATGTTCCTGTTTTAAAGGAATTATTATTAGAAAAATTTTCAGATAAACCACAGCAAGATTTATGTATTTCAAGCAACATGTTTTAAAGTTCTGCTTTGCACAGTAAAACAAAATGTGAGAACTCACTTGTCAAGTGAAGTGACCTTGAATACCCTTTCTGAACTTTATATACTATGCTTTGATCCTACATATAAGTAAAAATTACTGACTATAGTGTTCTAGCACCCAAGTGAAAGTTCTAAGTATTGTGAGAAAAAGTTAATTTGGCATCCCTACCAAATACATCCTGAAAAAAAAAAAAAAGAACACATCATTTAAATCAGAAGCAATCCTGTACCAGGTGTAAATCCTTTCTGCTCATTCCCATACGCTCTCCAGAGACAAGGCAAAACTGCCTCAGGGAGGAAAATGCAGCATAAAGTAGCTAGAGCTAAAGGGGAAAGAAGTTGACAGAAGCCTTAAAGAAAAATGAAATTATTTAAGTGTTATATGCAGATCACATGGTAACCGAGACAATGCCAGCTATTCAAAACAGTACCAGAATAATGTAACTGCACTTTCAAATTGTCCCTCCAGCATGTTCGTGCTGCACAGTTTCCTGAACAATTGGATCTTCAAAGATGCAATGACAATAAAGTGATATTGGTTCATTTTTACCTTTCATTTCTGGGGATTAAGATGGAAGCAAAGACTGGGAAGGCAGGAGATTGTAGATTATACCAAGAGGGGAAAAACCCAGCAACAATCTACTACCATAATTTCTTTTCCCTTTTTCAATCTCTGTATATTCAGAAGTTAAAACTGTCCTCTATCTCAAATTAGGTTTGGGAGGAAAGGACAAAAAAACAACTGTCCATATGATTTATCACACATCTTAAACCTGCATATTTCCTGAAACTTATCTCTGTGTGGCTCAGTATTTTCACTGGTGAGTCACAATACAAACAAACAAATACTGCCAAAGTTCCCAAATAGCAAGTTATGAGGGAATGTACAGTGAATCAAGCAAAATCACTTTGAGTTGGATTGACTGGAAAGAAGTCCAGTTAGCAGTAAGTACCCATGGCTGTGCTGCCTTCTAAAGGGACTTCAATGGGCTGCAGAAATGGGCCAAGAGGAACCTAAAAAATTTCACCAGCAGGAAGTGCAAAGCCCTGCATCTGTGAAGGAATAACCTCAAGCACCAGCAAAAGCTGTGAGCTGATCAGCTGGAAAACAGCTTTGCAGAAAAGGACCTGGGCATCCTGATGGACAAGTTGACCATGAACCAGCATCCTGTCCTCATGGCATAGGCGGTCAACAGCATCTTGGGCTGCATTGGGGAAAGTTCCCAGCAAGATGAGGTAGGTGAACCTTCCCCTTTATTCAGCACTGGTACAACTGAAGTACAGATAAAGGAATACCAAATTTCTCCATATGAAAGTTACATTTAGATGAAATCAGACCACAACTGAAGGATGTTCCTATTTCAATTGTAATGAGAATAGACTCCGTGTTATAGATGCAGCTAGAGGAATGAATCACAGTTGTATTTTCTGGCCAGGCTGTTTCTGAAGGGCTTTTACTTAGCATGAGGAGCTAACACAGCACTTCAATCAATAAAAGATAGCCCTCTGCCTCTCCTTCCGCCATCACAAATTCACAGAGGAACTTCACTGAGTGTAATTAAAAGATGCAAATTAAAAATAGCATTTATGGTTCATTAAAAATCACTTATGTTAACAACTAAGCCAATGTGGCCAAATATCTTCTGACTTCCAAGCTGTTTAAAACACACTTTGTTCTCAGCTTCCTTATCAGTAATGTTTTAATGGCATGGGATGAGAATAAAAGAAGAAAAATGAGCATCAGCTTTCTATTGCTTCACCTTAAAATCTTGGTGGATCTTGCTTTTGTGGCAGGCATCTGAGAGAACAGCTATACCAGTTGGTGGGGTTGTCTGCTCCACAGACACCATACAGCCAAAATACGTCATTGTAGTGCATTTTTCCAGCTCACTCATTTTACAGCTAGGGTATTACTACACTATACTGCTACAGTAAGTAACACTGAAACTTTCTCTGATTTTAGAGTTCTTCAGAGAACTACATGAATTGGAGGTAGTTAGTTACCTTTATATTTGTTGGCTGACATTTTGCTTTTACTTATTCCTTGTGGTAATGTGCCTGATTAAATACAGGGTCAGAACTTCAAATGCCATAAATCAGTACTGCTGAAGTGATCTAGCTCAGAATTTCTGGCCGGAACACCAAGAGTCCTGAAGTCATACTTTTCTTTGACATATTACACCAATGTAGCCACTGAATTCAGTGAAATTACCTCTTATTTATAGCATTGCTGGACCAGAATTTGCTCTATTATTTATAAAAAAATGTTTCATAATGATGGATCCCATATGTGATGAAAAGTTTTCCTACTGGGGAAGAAAAAGAAGACAAATAAAGAATACTTGTGCATAACACATGCAGCTGAATGCAATATACTAGCTATTAAAAACCATTCTCAATTGGTCTAAATTAATTCTACTATTAACTAATAAAACAGAAAACAATTAATAGAGGAGTAAGAATACTACAAGGATGTATTTTTTATAAATGTAATCTCTATCTTGTAAAAATTTGGAATCATAATGTTTCACACAGTGTTGATCTTTTTTCCAGTATGTTAATGACCTCCTTGAATTATCACCTTCAGCCATGCCACCAGCCCTTAGGTACACTGAGTCATTAATGTCTCAGAACTGCTGAGTTAATAGAATATTCACACATTCAAAATAACCGGAAAAGGCACTAAACAAAAATAAACATGCTTGAAGACAATATTCCCCTAATGAGAAGCCAACAAGTAGTTTGAGCTAGGAATTTTGCATTCCTAGCTGGTTCAGTGGTCAAGTTTCAGCCTAAAGTTAAAGCAGCAGTCATTCCCTATGGATCTCTATACCCCAGCCTATACCAGGTAGTGAGACCCAAGGGCATCTCACTGCCTTGCAGGAGAGGGGATTCATGGCATCATCCCTGTAAGGGGTCAATGAGACTCAGCCTAAGAGGAACACTGAGGCAGTCTGTAGAAAAGGGCAGTGCAGCAGGCAGATACAGAGAGCTTCCAGAGCCAGGCAGCTAAATATTAGACACGAAGATGCACCAAATGTCATCATAGCTTCATAGATGTGGGTTTAAGTGGTGACCTATATCTTGGCATACAGCTTCTATTACGTTTCTGCTGTCTGCTACTAAGACAAATGGAAATGAGGTGCATTGTGGTCATACTGTGTGGATACTCAACCCTAAAACTATAAACCTAAACCCACCTCCACAACTCCTTTCCCATCACTACCACCTAGTGTACGTGCCAGTTTGCCTCTTCTCTTATAAAAACTACCCCTTCCTTTTAAAAACAGGTTGAAAATTCCATCGATGGTACAGTCCCGATGTTACACAGGAAAGCAACCTCCTGATGTGTTTGGTTGTTTTTTTACCTAACTGATATTCTGCACAGTTTATTCCAGGTTAGATTATCTGCTTGATCTTGAATTGAATATCAGAAAATGATATTAAATTTGTGGGCAGGAAAAGGAAATTTAAACAAAGAAGGGTTTCATGAGAATACATATCCACCTAAGATAAACTCAGTTTCATGTTAAGTAGCTTGTTATGCATTAAAAAAAAAATAAAAATTAAAAATATGGGGAAGATTTGAAAAGAAATTTTACTGTAACTGCTAATATTTATTTTTATTTCTAAGTAAATCTAAATTGAACTAACCATTCAACTAAGAAATGGTAACAGACTCAGAATCAATATTTCTATGAATCCAAAGTTGTGTGACATATTAGCTCTGAGTAAGATAGATGAGGTACTTGTTGAGAGATAGCATTTAAAATTAAGGGCCAGAAGTGATTATTTTTCTTAATTGAAAAAATGCTACGAAGCTTATTAAAACCAAACAGTACACCAGGATTAACTCATCCAAATAATCAAGAGGTAATCACATAGAAGATATGTGGCATATAAAAGTATAATTTTAATTGTGGTCTTCTCTCTTGGAATTAGTTGATAATAAATAAAATTTTGATACACTCATTTTGTGTACAATATGTTAAATTTTCTCTTATTGGAAGATGGTGTCTGGTGTCTGTTATTTATATCTTCTCATCACTTCCCAAAAATGCAATCGAAGAGCAAAACTTTTTATGTTGTTTAGTCAGAATAGGAAGACAGTATTTAAAAATTAAAATTAAAAAAAACCAGTAGCATGATCTGGCATCATCTCCTCTGTACATTCCTACCTAGCTTTGAATGAAAGGTTTTCGCATCATTTTTTTGAGTTCTGCACATACCCTGGTACGCTCTACAGATCAGGCTTTGCTATGACCCCATCACCCTGGGACAGACAAGGCAGAACATTGGCCGAAGGCAGCTTTCAAAATGCCTAAAACTAGTAGAGTAGCACGGGGCATGTTTCTCTATCCAAGAATATAAGATAAGATTTAGAAAATTTGAATTCTCTTCAGGAGATTTTCCTTGTGCTTTGTTCTGAGATGTGCTGGCAGTCTTCTGCCATACGAGCAGCATGTGCAACTATTAGAGCCCTGGGGAGGGGACACATCACCTTGCATCATGAGTTACCTTTGTGCTGTTGTGAACCGTGTGTGAACTCTGACAGGGATATAAATGTTACTGAAATATTAACAGTATGTAATACATATTAACATATTAATTTATCGACATACACTAAAATATTAATACATTAATATTATATATTATAATATATCGACTATAATCTAAGGTCTCTGGTGTGGTAAATGAGCATTAACAGACAAGAAAATAAAGATACTGGCCCAGAAGCATTGAAAAATGGGGGGGAAAGCAGGAAAAAATAACCATCAGAGGAAAAGAAACACTCAGCTCTGTTGAAAGGACTTTTGAGCTGCCAGATTCAAATAGCTATTGAAAATAGCCACGTAAACATCAAGGTGATATAAGATTTTTAGTCCTCTTCAATCAATATCTTGCAATTATGAGGGTTAGTCTAACTAGCTAGGCTGCCTAGATGCTGGTTATGATTTATTTCGCTTACATTTAGTTCCTTTGAATTTCTCTCCATTTTCCATTATTTGTGTCAAATAAACTCCATTTTATTTAATCTAATTGTAATTGGTGCCTGTTTAATAAAGAAAGTCCATTGGCAGGAGGTAGCTGAACTGTTCCGGGTCTGCAGGAGAGGCTGCACTGATAGGGAGCTACTAGAAATGGGCTGGAGGGAAAAAGGGGAAAACCCAGAGATCAGGAAAGAAACCTGACCCAAAGATATGGAGTTCTTTTTCTGTAAGCTGATGGGTTATAAAATTCAGACCTCAGAGTAATTCAGTCTTTTCAGGACTGAATTTGGCCCCAGTTGTAAGCACATGGCACAGATGTGATCCTGGCACAAAACACATAAAAGCAGCAAACTTATCTTTGACATCACATTAAAAGAAAAAAAAATTACTCACTGGCTTGAGGAATATTTTTTCACAAGTTAAACGTTGCAATGATTCACATATTGCTGCTACTCCTTAGGGCTGCTGTAAACTATTACTAAGATAAATCAGTGTGGCTGTTAGGTGAAAAGGAAGGATAAGCCTTGATTATAAGCATTAAGCCACACCCTATTACAGAACAAGTATTTTGAAAGTGTTTTGTTTAAACACTGATTTTGCAGCGTAGTTCTTATTCTCTCATTTTTCTCCTCTGTCCTGGAGTGGCTGCACTGTCACAACTTGCGCAGTAGAACCTTGCAGAAACAGGAGCCCTTGTTCCAGATATAGGTTTCTGTGTGCTTCACTGAGTAAATGAGGCCCTGACCGTATTAATTACATTCACCGGGAAGCTCAACATGCTACCAATGTCTCTGTAATTACTCAGTATGCTGAGTGTTATCATAGCAGCCATGTGGATCCATTATCATTTTGCTTCTCTAAATGCTGCTGATCTAACCATTAGCATAGCTGCAACTCATGCTCCCAAGGAATAAGAGAAATAATAGCGTTTAATTCCTTGTCACTTTTCCAATTTTTCATGCTTCCTATCCGTAGGCTGTTTCTCTCATAACCATTTACTAGCTTCTGCAAGAGTCTCCTGGCCTAATGTAATTCTTATGGCCTATACACGATCTGTATAAAAAGTTAAAAACCCACATAGAAGAAAAAGACAGTCAAATTACCTTGCAAATAATACTTGTTTGCAAAAAGATCTCTTCCATTTGGACATATTTGCAAAGTAATGTTAATGTTTTGTGATTTGTAAAGACCATACAGACAAGGTAAAGAAACAAGCTCAAAGGAGAAAAACTTGGAAAACCAGGGTTGGACAGAGGTATTTAAACTATGCATAGAGAGCTTATCAGTTCTTCATTGTGTTTACTCCTTGTTCACAATGCCTGATGAGTCCCTGACTCACATTATACAGGCTCACTTACTGACAGACACAATGATTGGCATTTCTCAGCCAGGAGACTAATGAATAGCAAAAAATGAATAATCCTTTGCATGTATGGTCACCCTTGTTAACATTGCTAGTAGGAGTACCAAGAAAAGAGTCAGACATCCTAGAAATATTCAAGTAAACATGAAAAGCCTACCCATCTAAATGTTCAGAGAATGGGAATAACAATAGAACATGAAAATTGAAGTGATTGATGTGCTCACAAACACTGCTTTGCAGTATTCATGCAGTTCTATTCAAACCCATTTGCTTTACCCAGCATCACTGTGTAGATATATTTTTAATGAGATGAGTTTCATGCTTGAGTCTTTTGTGTCAAAAAATGTTTCAATTAATCTTATTAGCTACTCTAAGAACTAATTTGAAATTATTCTCACCCACTCATAGTATTATGGAAACAGTAAAGACAGAAATCCAAAAAACACTGCGTATGCAGGTTTGCTAGAAATCCCCTTTTGTCACTCGTTCTTCAGATACAGCTACAAAAGTAATCAGAACTAAGAATTGCTGAGGGTCAGCCTTTCTATTTGATTAAAGATTTTGCAGTGTGAGGGCCAGAAATTCTGCTGGTGTAAACAGCCGTAAATCATTTATTTGGCTTTGGTGATTATTGTCAAACTTACACGAATTATCCACCTACAGCAGGTGAAATATAAGCATGCAGAAAAAGAGAAAAAAATTAACTGTTACATAAAACCACAAGCAAAATCGAAATTGAAATTCTAGTTTTGAGCTGTGAGATCCAGTGAGGCTACATATAGTGCATATACATGCAGAGAGAGGGAGAGGGTATACATGTGCCATAGTGCATCTTCTATCTGTACATACATTTATCCCCTTATTTTGTTGAAATTACTTTTTTTTTTTTTCTCAGGGTACTGAGGCAAAAACATCTTCCCCAAAATATCCTCCCTAAAAATAGCAGTTATTGTAAAAAGGAAAATTATAGACAGTCTGCTTATTGCTGTTTTAAAAGGAATTATTAACAGAACTACATTAATGGAAAAAATATAATTCTTGGCTAAGATCTATTTCCTATTTAACATTTTTTACACTAAAAGAAGGAGTTGTTCTGGAACAAGTACTCCCTTTAATGTAGTAACACAACCCTCACTGTAGAAAATATCTTCCTCTTTCTCTCTTTCTCCTTCTTTCTCTCTTTCTCTTTCTCTTTCTCTTTCTCTTTCTCTTTTTCTCTCTCTTCTTTTTCTTTTTCTCTTTTTCTCTTTTTCTTTTGCTTTTTTTTTTTTTTTTGAGAAATGCTAAAAAAGAAAACTTAATAGAACACTCATTCCTTTCATCTCTTCTATCATTTTATCTACAGGCCTATCTTATGTTATACATAGTTTTTTGATGAACTTCAACTTGGGCAATATACACTGCAGATCTATTTCTGATAGAAGTATGAGGACAAAAGTCTCCTTTTTAATTAAAGCCCAGCCAAGACTTCTGCCTAGAATACATTGCTGGTAGTCATACTGGGTGATCTCCAGCCTCAGCTGTTGCGCGATTCTGTGAGGTTGCTGTCCCTCTGCTGAGGCATTAGGAGAGGCCTTTGGCATGATCTGTTGTTATCTGGCTGAAGCAAAACTACTTAGGGTCATTAAATCCCACCTTAACTGACTGTCTTTTAACTCTGGCAGAGCTGAAAGTGAAGAGCTACAGGCAGTAATACCAGCTCCACTGTTTGCAAGATAAACAATTTTTAGATGTCTATATGTTGAAGATAACATAACCTCATCGTACAGAAGCTGGTTGAAGCTGCTAGATAGTCAATATTATTCATCTAGTGAGAAATACTGCAGTGGATCTGAGATCCTGGGTGGCAGGATGAACTGCAAGAGGGAAGAAAGTTGACTCTACCTTTATGCAAGATTCTAAACCAGGTTATCACCTGTGCTGTATGAAATAATCCTGCTTTTAGAAAGAGAGAAGCTAACAGGAATTCTCCTACTCCAGATCCTTGATTCTTGGATAGATGATGTACTATTCCTCTTGAATAGATAGAGAATAGTCAAGGGTATTCAGGCAAAAAAAATTTAGAAAACAATGCATTTTCATAAATCCTGTCTTTAAAACGTATTAAAAGAAAATAAATAAATATCTTTTAAAAATTTTCTGAGTGAAGCTTATACAACAGATTTGCCTCAGGCTGTATGTGATCATGGCTAAATTGCCTTCTTTCTCATTTAAGTGGTACAAAAGTAAGAGCAGGGACGATTATTCAGTACAAAAGTAGTAGAAGAAGTGATTTTAATATGCTTCAGCACACCTCATGCCCGATTTCTATAGATGTGCAAGTGGTCTTGAACTGACGGGAAAGAACATGACTGCTACATTAATCATTTGGAGACATACACTAATTTATAAATGCTTCTCTCCCCTTCAGCTTTCTGCCGACTTTGAGTTCTGCAAATAGAATGGAAAGCGGAACTAAGTGTAACAAGCAAGCTACAGGGAATGTTTTTATTAAATTAATTTCAAAAGAAATATTTTCACACCCACAGCTTTTCTTTTACATTCCTTCTGTCTATTTCTCTTACGTTCTTAAAGGCGTATTTTAAAAAGAATTTATCATCCTGGTAGTTAAGCTTCTTTCCTTTCAACACCCTCTTGTCTGTCACTAAAAGTTACAGTCGTTATGGTACTTTCTGCAGTTGGATTACAGAGATCATTCAGTTTCTTTCTTTTCCCCGATGTCAACTCAGCAATGAGGAAATAAGATTAAAGGCTGCTCTTCGTTTTCACGTTTCTGTTCTCTTTTTCATCCAGGTAAATGTGAAATTAAAAATATATCTGTTCTTTACCCCAGTTCTGTGGGTTGAGACAGTGAGGGAGACGTTCTTCATACATTTGTACATTGCTTTAACCAGTATGAACACAAGGGGTGTGTTGAAGAGTTTTAGACCAGAATCGCCTGACTTGACACACCTGGGCTGATTTACCTGGAGAGCTGATTTCTGCTCTACTGGCCTGATTCCACTCCTGCTGGAGATGAATCCATCTTAAGGAATCTCAGTTGTGCCAGAATGCTTTCCTACCGACATTGCATTCACATTATGGAGCTTTGCTTTCTTGATTCACAAGGGACTATGTGAGATAGTATTTATAAATTTAATCTTAATCCTAACCAGTAAAAGAAAAAAAAAAGATAATCCTTTGTATGTTGATATCATATCCCAATTCCCAAGTAAAGAGACTTGAGATTTAGCTACGAAAGTCTTACAGAATTGAAAAAGACAAGCCCCTCTTCCCAAGCAATGCCTCAGGACCATCACAGCAGTGGACAGTCACATCCCGGCTCTGCCATGCTCTCTCCTGCACCCACGCAGACTCTTCTCCTCAGCTGCAGCAATGACAACTGTGACACCCTGCCACTGTTTTGGTTTCAGGATGCTCCGTAGCAACCAACACCTGAAAGCCAAGAAACAACCTGAAAATAAAAAAGGGAGAGTGGATTTTGTACTTCCTTTCATGCAAATAATGTAATGACGTGGAAGTAATGAAAAGGCAATCATGAAAGAAAGCTATGGAAGAGCTAGAAAGAAGAGGAACCATAGATTAGGAAACACAGAAATTTGGAGTCTTTGAGGAAGACAAGGACACAGAGAAAAAGAGTTACAGAAAGATGGGGGAGAGAGATATAAGGTTTTCAGTTATTTTGACCTGAAGACAAACTTTTCAGTCAAAATTTTTCACATCTTTATAGGGAAATATGAAGCTTCAACAAAGATCTTACACAGGTGTCCAAACACAGGTGAGTTCTATCTCCTGGCATCGTTATCAGTCAGGAATCCTCAGTAACAGCTGTGGAGTTGGAACAGTGGAAGTAAAGTCCAGATAAAAATATTCAAAGGACTACATCAGCTTTTGGGGTTAAATGAAGTTCTCTATCCAGAGTCTTGACCTCAGAAGAGTAGGTTTTGGTTTTGGTTTTGGTTTAAACTTCCAACCCTGGTATAAATATCTAGAACTAATCTGGAACAGATTTTCAGTCTTTTTCTCTTTTTTTCTAGTATTCTTTCAAGGCTGTGATGTTTGAATAAAAATAGAAATGCTCTTTTGGGAGCACATCCAACCTCTTCTCTAGAGGGTATTTCACAGAGACAAATGTGCATTCAATAGTCTTCTTCCAGTTGTGAATGGTGCTGCTCAGATCTTTTTCTGAACTAAAGTATTTGCTGCCACCCTCCCAAAATGTATTCAATTCCATCCTTCATCCCCCTGCCAAGTAATTTTGTCCAGTTTTTTGTTTTGCTAGATAGTCCCTCAAAAGAAAAAGGAATTTAATTAAATTTAATTTAATGGTTCAACCTGACTGAAACCAAACAAAAGAAAAAGAACAGGATTTCTAGTTCACCCCCAGAAACAACAAAAAAACAAACCAACCAACCAAAAACAAACAAACAAAAAACCAGCTAAGAAACCCCATCATTTTCCCTGCTCTACCTTTAAGCCTTATCTCAGAAATGCTACCACATTGTGTCTGCACACTGAACAAAACTGTACTGTGCTCTAGTTATAAACATTACCATATGGTTTCAGTAACTGCTTTGGTTCCTGAGCACGGTGTACAGCGAATTCCCCACTGGACTGGTGGCATGATTTCCCACCTAGGAATGTCATTCAGTGATTTCAAAGCCTTGCTATGTACAATATCATTAACAGGAGGAATGGCATGAATCAACACCATTACAATGAACCCTGTGAGCTGAGCTCCAGAGGGGCTTGTTTTGCAGAAGGTGAATTTCCAGGAAACCACACACTGCATCCCTAATTTACATCAAGCCATGTAAAGATAAAAATAACAAAGAAATGTTTGGATGTTTAAATTTACTAGAACCGCATTAAAAATACATTGAATAGAGCTATTCATTCTAAAAAGGCAGTGATAGAAGGCATCAGGTTTTCTCATTTCCATTCATTTTTATGGAAAATGTTAGTAATTTTCCTATTGCATGGTGTTTTCATTATTAAGTCAAAGAGCAACAACTGGCTTATTACTGCAGGAAAAGGCAGCATTTGTCTCTGTGATTGCAGTAACACTGAGAGATGTCAAAGATGTATGAACAAAATACTACCACTTATTAATGTCCAGCTCAAACATTCATTGTATGACTGCAATTTCTTTCATCTTGTACTTCTTGAAATTACAGGTGTGAAAGTGAATGAAAGTAAATGAAATAAGAAGGAAAAATAACTGTGAAAATAAATTTGATAATTTATCTGTCCTTCTGCTGCAGATACTGCAAATGGAAAAATCCGTAGTGTAAGCGCTGTATGAGTCTCAGCTACAGGAAGAATAAAATTACCAAAACCCTTTTCTCGTCAAAGGAGGGCTTTTTTTAGGTGATTTTTGTAGCAGCGAAGGCTAGACCAAGGAAGAGGTGTGTTAGCAATCACTCTCTCCAATGTTATTTGTGATGTTGGTTATGAAGCACACTAACAGTGCTCAAGCATTTGTAATATTTGGTACATTTCACTTTAAGCATTTCACACATCTTCAGACATCTTAGGTGATAAGCATGTTAAACCATAATCTCTTTGACTAATTTTTTCTTATTATTTTTTCTTTATTACTTGTGTAGTGCCTCAGATGCAGCAATGATGAAATCCAACAATGCCTCCATGCAGAGTCATGACACAGCAGAAACAGTTTCCACCTAGGATAGGGTACCAATGGTATCACCCCAAAAGGATAGCTTGGATTTATTTTCTCTTCTTCCCTTTAAATCCACGCTCACCAGCATACTGGGACAATGGGATGAGAATTCCCATGACATACATCTTCAAAGGTGATCACAACAACTTATTTCTGACTGCAGTCATTGTTTATCTTGACTCTTATCAAGAAATGCTGGCACATTTCTGTAATTTGACTCTGTGATTTCTTTTCAAAATACTCTACCTTCCTGCAGTGCTCAAATTCCCTCTACAGGCAGGCTCATACTTTATGTGGCTGGTTTATTTGTTTTTCACTATCAGCCTCATTTTAAAATGCCCCTATTAGTTTTGCATTTGTTGTGAAGTACAATTCCTTTTTAACTCACTTTATGGTGCTGTCACTTTGCGGGTATATTTTCTCTGAATCATGTAGCTGTTGTTTCCTTTGTTTCCTCATACTTAATATTCTAAGTGCAGATATTATCAATGGTGCAATCTGTGCCAGTCAAGCACTACAGTGAGGACATAGATAGATGTCAGTCTTTTAAATTTAATATCTATCTATATAAAATGACAACTGATGAAGAACACAAATGAAGCAGATGATACGCAAAGAACTGAAGATAAATTTGAGTTGAGACTAATAGCATTTTGAAATTATTTCAATGATGAAAGATAAACTTTGAAAGAGGAAAAAAAAGTGTGAATGTGCAGGTATTTCAATTTATGTTCATTTTATACATATGTGTGTGTGTGTGTGTGTATGTTATTTGAAAGAGAGAGGGCAATGTTCCTGGAATACTATCAAATATTTATATTTTTGCATAGAATAAATGTAATTAAAATACCTCCTAAGTCTATATGGTTTAGAATTTGCTGATGAAATGCTGGTAGGCTTAAAAATAGCAATATTAACACACGTAATGGATTTCATGCTGTGCTGTGGAACATCAGGGAGACTTACCTGTAGCTATTACTCACTGAAAGAAAGATATAGATTCCTATTTTCTAAATAGGAAACACTGCCTTCGACGACGTAGGATTCTCAGCTTCACTTGAAAAGAAAGTGCCAAACTCTGCCAGATATGGGAAGAGATCATTTCAATGACAATTACTCAGATTTGGAGGAGGAAGGATTAGAATTTGACCCCATCTTGCTTAAGAGATTAAATTTTAAAGTAACAGCTGGAGAAAAAATGATAATTCAGCAATTGCTTTATCAACACCACGTAGCCTGCTTTTAAACCTGTGCTTTCTCCTTTATCAGTCTTACTGCCAGCCTGTGATTTCCCTTACATTATCTATCTGTCCTTAAGTATTGTTTGCTTTTTAGGCCAATATGACCTGACTTTTCAAATGTTAAAGGTTTAAAACTTCCAAAGGTTAACGATCATTTTCTGAATCTCTTTCTAAATATCAAATAAAGTTCCTTGAAGTCAGCTGTGCCAAATATTATTCCCTCCTTTTATAGGAGAATCACCTGGAAGGAGGAATGTTCCTGACAGAAATCTTTCGGAGGAAGGAAAATTTTATCAGAGAAAAAAGCTGTCATCATAAGGGGACATAATTTAATCACATGTGCAGTTGCATGGCGAGAAAGTAAAGTGTCTAAAGAGGCAGTCAGCACTAGACGACCATTGGGATGTCTTCTATAACTTTAAATATTTGGATTATATTTAATACTTGGGCAACTCTTTTGAGGATGTGCAAAAATTATTTTCAGTTGGTAAAGTTCATAGCAGTAAGATCTAGAAAGGAAAAGTCTGTTAGTAGTTCCTTCTTGGTGTGTCTTTTGTAGTCAATTCCCAGTCCCTGCAGAAAACAAGGAACTTTGATTTTCCAGAGTAACAGATTGCTTTAAAACTACATTGGTTTGGGAGGATCCAGAAAATAAGCTGTTTCACCAGCTACAAGGTGCCACTGCTTTCTTTGCTTCTTCCCATAATCCTTCCTTTCTGACAAAAGCACTATAAGCAGAATTTGAAGGGACCTATGTATTGGTAGTTCTCAGCTCATTACAAGAGCCTTGGGCAGAAAGAAAAGCAGAGAGACAGAGAGCCACAGGCAGATCTGTGGGCACATCAATTAAGCAAAGGCTTAGGTAAACCACCTCCATGAAATCAAATCTTTTGGGCCCTATCACCATTCCTGTTAATTAAACCAAATCTGGCTTATCCAAAAGCCTTAATTGTAATGACATATTAAAATAGCAGTAGATTAATCAATACAAACCCTACTCTGTATTCCTTGTAAGAGTGCTTTTTATTAGTTTGGGGAGTTATGGCAGGAAGCAGTCTTCAGCCTGTAAGTAATTATTGTGACAGTTCTTGTTTATTATTTTCATTTCTCAACTTTTTCTTCAAACCCATTTTATAGCCCTATAAAGTTTGATAAAACTGTATTTAGTACTTTATCTAAATATTGATCAGCATGTTTATAGGGAAATTACTGTGCCTTCTGCTTGAACAGCAAGAAGTAATAAATTAAGCATTAAAAAAAACTTTACATGCTGAGAATCCCATTTTATTTTATAATCTATAATCCATTACTTTTCTACAATTAATTTGCTCAAATGTGCCCAGTATTTTTATCATTTACCTACAATTCTACTAGAGCCTGATTCAAGTCATACATTTTTTAGTGGATAAGCAAAATATCTGTAGCAATTACTATACATTAGTCTGATTGGAAACAGAGGTGAGGAGAGCTCTGCCTAGTTGAGTGAAATTCAAGCCTGATATAACTCAGAGAAAATGGACTTGACATTTTTAGTCTTGTAACAAATGTCAGGACAGACTTCATTTTATCAAAGTCTTATTCCTATTAGTCCTCATCCCACAGCTTTGTTCTTAAATCCTTGTTCGTGCCTGTGGTTCGTTGAGAAAGTACCAATNAAAAAAAAAAAAAAAGTACAATTGATCTGGACATGTTTTCTTTCTTCCTTCACAGTAAAGGGCGGGTGAGAAAAGATATTCAGAATCAATGAAATACAGTATTACATCAGTGTTTTTCACCAAGCAGGTGTGGCTTAATTGTATATTGTTGTATTTTGCTACAATTTGTCAGTATCTAAACAAGCTTCTTCCAAGAATGTAAGGGATATCCTTGACTCTTCAATAAAACCAAACAAATTTCACAAATACTTTCTTCACTGAAGTATTGTTGTTCAACCTTGGTTTTACTAGAAGCTTCAAAGGAGAAATGTGGGAATTAACACATTTGAACCTGCAATATCACTGCTGCATCTAGAAGCCCCTGGAGAATTCAGTGTGTAAACTGGAGTAACCATTTTCTAATTACCTTTGTAGATCTTTTAATTCTGAACTTCTGGTGCAAATGTACGCCACTGGCAAGGTCACTGCTTTATTAAATAGTTCAGTGATGCAATCTAAGCTTTCACACAATGCAGGGCTAAGTGCGTGAAGAACATGGTAAGATGTCCTCTGCACATAAATTGGGCCTTTAAAATATATGTGATATTGACTATTTAAAGGAATAAACTGGTAGTATCTATGTGCAACACGAGCAATGGACAAAAAGAATCCCTCTGAAAGATTTTTACTCCAAGTTTGTTTAAACTTAACAATACCAAAATTTGCTTAGGGAGGCTAGTGCAAACAATTCTACTAACCTGACTATAAACTGTTTAAATTCAGGATTTGACTACACTTCTAGGTATTTTCTTTCACATATAAAATCATATCAATTGGCTCACTCGCACTCTATAAAGCTTCCTCTGCTCTACTAATAGATGCTATAAATAATTTAGAGCAACACTGGGTATATAGACTTGTGTGTTGGAAACTAATAAGCTATTCTTCTTGTCTTACTCTCTCCTCATTGCAGATATGTTAGTTATATTATGCAGTGAATATTTCACCTGAAATCAGGAAGAAAGCAAAACCAGCAATTTTAAATAGGTAAGCAAAACTGCAGATGGACATATCATTTGTTTTTCCTTTCATGGAGTGGACACGCCAATTGGGTGAGTCTAGTATCTTTGAAGTTCTCACAGCATCATTATCCATTTTTTGTGGATGCATAAAGGCAGAAGGGACCAGAAGAGATCTTCTGAATTGATCTCTGACATATCAGTAGCTGTTGTATTTCAGTGGAGTCCGACAACGCATGACCTGTGCTGGGTAATGCAGACAATCCTGAGCATCACTCCTCTCCTGATATCAAGAGACAGCAGCTCTTCATCGCTTCACCACTTTGTTTCACTGGTTAACCACCCTGACTGTTAAAAATGAGTAGCTTATTCCTAATATGAGTTTGTTTTTGAACTGCTACCCATCATTTCTTGTTTCTGTCTTTCTCTGCCAGATTAAATAGCCCTTTGTATATTCTTCCACTGAAGGGACCTTATTTACACTAGTTATGTTGTCTCTCACTCATTTTCTCAGTTAACTAAGCAGAGTTCTCTAAGGTATCCTCTCTTATTTCTGAACCATTCTTCTGGCACTCTCCTATATATCTCCAATTTTTCAGCAAACTCAGAAAAGTATTTTTCTGTGGAGGTTTAATTCAGTGAACGAAGCAGTAGACATCAAACCAAAAGGTGGTCCTCAGCCCCACACACCTGAAGTCCACAAGCCAAGAGAAAGATGCAGAGGCAGAGGGGAAGGGCAAGGAGCCAGTGGGATGCCCTAGCTAGCGTGACAAGCAGTTTTCTCAGCACAAACAGAGATTAACTGTTGAGAAGTTTTTTGTAGGTATCATGGCAAAGGCAAGCTTTAATGAGGGATCTGAAGGAGGCTAATGATGTAGCTTTCACAGATGTTTACAGGGAGCTTCACCCAAGCATAAGTAATTAGCACTGATAATGCTTACTATCTTCGATGGGAGTGGAAGTTTTAAATGGTGTCTGAATGAGCTAACCTGGGTATCCTAGGCAGCAGACAGACAACAGTGTGACAGTACACTGCTGCAACCCTACTCAGTTTCTCCACACAGTTAATTAGCCAAGCTGCAGTATCACATTGCACTGTTTCCAGTACTTGGCAGCATTATTCAAAGGTAGCAGAGCCATCTCCCTGCATGGCAATGCACTGGTGCTGCGTGGACATTCCCTGAAATGACTGCAGGTTATGGATAGTGAAATATGGTAGGATTGTTTTATTTACTTTCCTCTGTATCTGGAAGTTTCTTGATAATACATTGCCTTTTCTGGGTCATATTTAAGAAGGGGAAATAGCATATTGATTTTGTCGTGCCAGTGAAGAAATGTGAACCTGTCAACGTCTATGGTCACTCCATACAGCAGGCTGATCCTCCATCTCTCTGCTAACTGTAATGCGCTGAAAAAATAGTTTTATTAGAGGGACAGAAAAAAAAATACATTTTGGACAATTAATCAACATTCAGCCTGGCTGTAACAGTTCAACAGTATGTAATAAAATTGCTTTTTGTTTTTACCTAAGAATGTTCCCTTCTAGCCTGAAACAAAACCATTTTGGCGGCAAGTTCCAGGCAGCTACATAGTCACAATCAGTTCAAGCCAGAACCAAAGTCTTAAGTAAATATGATTTTAAAAAATCTGGTGGAAATTTCTTTTCAAATTAAGTGTTCTGTATTTTGGATTGGTCTGTATCCAGTCTATGTCTTTATATCCAAATTGCATGGCTCTTTATTCCCTCTGTCTCATGATTGTGAACCATATAAAAATTCAGCCACCAAACAGCACAGAAGTTCAGAAAATTTCACATAAAGGCCTGGGACACTTGCAGATTGCAGGTTTCTCTGAAGTCTACATGATATTTAAAAAATTACTGTTGTTCTTGCTGTGCCTGAAGAGCTTTCTTGAGGTGTTGAGCTATCTCTGTAGACAAGAAGAAATATTAGGTTTTATCCCTAGGGGGTCACCCTTTGTATTTATGTTATTTTCAAGCCTGAGCTCAGAGACTCCTGAGTGCTCCTCATTTGATTCAAGGATAAAGGACTGCTAGGAAGAAGCAGAGGGAACTTCCTACAAGGGGTACTGCTCTTGTGCTCTAGAAGTGCAAAGGGAGAAGGAGAAGCAGGAGCAAAAGGTATTGCTTCTGGGATATCCCTCACTTCCCTTGCAGCCATGTAGCTACTCCAGACAACACAAACCCTCTTCAAACGGCAGTATCTACTATATGCATGATTTCCAGAGGTCTATCAGAAATGGCCAAGAAATAGGCTGCGTTTACACTGGCAGTCCCAGAAAGCTGCTTTCTCTGGGGAACTCCCTGCTTTGCTTATACCTTCAGCCACTTTGCCTACATTTGTATGGCATGAAAATTCTGTCATTTATTAATATCACTGAAATATATATCAGAGCCAAATTTGAATTTGGGGAGCTATGAGGAAGTATCAGTTGTCCCTAATGTGAAAAACTCACTTTAAAGCCTTAAAGTAAAGTTCTGATTTAATGGAAATTGAAGACTGAACTGTCAGTAAGGATTTTCCAAGACAGCAGTGCAGATCTTCCTCCCATATACAGCAGAATTTATCTCCAGCTTGAAATCCAATGTCTTTTTGCTCAGAGAGAGCATCTTTAACTTTTGGTCTGATATTGAATATTTTTTGACTTCTGCACAGAGTCTTACATGGCACCAGTGAAATGGTGGATTAGAGCCAACTGAGGCAGCAATATGCAGCCACGTGCAGCTTTCTGAGGACAAGACAGTAGCACAGTCTAGTGAATTATTTCAGTCTTAATACTAACATTTTTAAAGCCAGAACAAACCTTTGAACATGGGAAAAAAGAAAATATTTTACCCATCTTAACTTTTTGAGATATGCAGATTAAATGCTTACATTTTGACTACATCCTCCCTCCAGCTCAGAAATATCTGCTGTAACCACATTATTCTGTCCTATCTTCTGAGATGCAGAGGCTGATGAGAGATAAGTAATCTGACTGGCCAATGCATGGTCTTAATTTCTTAAAATAATTAGAGCAAGATATTAAAATATAAAGAATGCTGCTCATTAATAAGAATAATAGAATAATTGTCTCTCTGCATGACTGTGACACTAATCCATTAGTAGACTGATTTCTAGGAGAAAATAAACAGCTATCTCTTTACAGCATCTTAGTTGCTTCTAACTTACATCTTGTCCCTGGGCAGAGTTTTCTTGGTCAGTATTGCCTAATTATACTTCAAAATTTTGCCTTTTAGCAGATTGTAATCTCTTTAAATTAAGATCTACTATCTATTTAAATCAAGGGTCATTGTTCCATATTTGCTGATAGAAGGAAACAGCAACTGAACTTCCCCCAGCTTATGAAAAGACTTAAAGGATGAGCTTGGAGTATGGCTCTGGCCAGGCCACCTAACCTCAGCCACACTGTCACAAAACTCCCTTTGTTTTCAGTGGAAGTACTACTGATTAAGGAGAGAAGAACTTGTCTACTGATCCATTTAATATCTTCCAGATCCCTGCTCTCTGTCCCTTAATCCATCATTTTTTGAAGTGACAACACTACTCACTATCTCATCGATTACACACAGTACCTACCCATGGAAACTTCCCACAAATCAAACTGGACTTGAACAACATGGGCATTAATGAAAAGAAAATACACAGAAAAGTCTGAAATTGAGAGCTGAGCTAGGGAATTGTAGCTCCCTACTTTTAACCAGAGGTCTGTTTTCTTTTACTTACTTCTTGAAAACATTTTACGTTGGCTGTACTTTGTTTTCCAGCTGTCAGAGTTAGAAACAAATCTAGTTTATCCCCAGTGGTTTTGTACTTTTATTTGAAACTACTTCATATTAGACATTTTTAAGTCTAGAGAACATGTTATTTTTTTTTAACATTCAAACTGAATTTAGAAAGCTGAAGGAAAACACTGCAATGCATTTTGTCCATGCAAAGTTAACTGACTGCAAGCATATAAACTGTAATAAGTTTAGAAAAATCTTTTTGTAAATCAAATTCACTTTCCTCAAAAGTGTATTTGAAAATGAAAGCAAAAAGCTTTTACTTTGGCATTTTAAATTGTGCTGCTGTTTTCAATCAACTGTGACTTTCCCTGCAGGAAAAGTCCCAGTTTACACTGAATATAATACTTCAAGCTTCAGAACCTTTCATATTAGCATGGGTTGAAGAGTCAAGTAGGTAGGAATTGTTTCCTTTTTGGAGATTAACTCACAAGAATGTTATGTCTTTTCGCAACACTGAGAAGAGGGAGTCTTTTTCCCCTCTATTTTCCTCAACAAAAAAAAAAAGAGATCCTTGAAAACCCCAATAAGGAAGTATGAAAACTGGGTACAAAAGGAAAACAACAGTCAAGTCCTATGCTCTACTACCCTTGGCAGGAAATTAAGTCCAGGCAGTAAGACTGCTTTTCCTATGGCCAGTTCCCTAGGTTTCATAGGCAGCTTGTTTGGGGTGAAAACCAGACAAGCTGAAGGAAATGGAAGAAACCACAAAGAAAACACAACAGTAGAGAATTTTCGCTTCCCTGCAGATGATAACTAGCTAGTTAAACTGAGGATGTCAGGACTGCCAAGTTTGTGTACCTATCCCCTCACATTTCTTCCCAAAACAAAGAACTGTTAATATTGCTATTACTGCCTCTCTTAATTATGTAGCACTGCAAAACCTTTTCTTGGGTAGAAACATTTCCAGGAAGAAAAAAATTTCCAAATGTAATAAAAAATTCAGACTTCACAAACTGATGTTCCAAAATCACAATCCTAATGTGTTCATTGATACAGGACTGTGAGAGGGATGAAATCATTCTACTTGATATGAAGATGGAAAAAATCTGTTCAGTTTTCTGGTTCTTCTATAAAACCCTTAAAATTGCTGCCTACAGAAAGATTTCTACTTCCTCGGATAAATTTAATTTTAAATGCACTATGTGCTCACTGGGGAAAAATTACACAGCCTAATAGATCTCGCTCTATTCAGTTCTCATATTCCTCTTTCTATATTGCCAAGACAATATGTGTATATTTTGTTCTTTCTTTACATGGACTCCGTTGTTACTTTCATGTTCTTTCCAGTTATATTTCAACACTTTCAGAAAACAAACTCTTGAGAAAAACAGTTTGCAAAGGTAAAGGAAAAGTTCCACTTAAGTTTTCAAAGGCCATTTTTGCCTTTCTTGACTGTTACATAATTTTCTAGGTTTAAAAAAAAAAAAAAATCCATATTTTTTGGTAATTTCTACACTGGCACTTCACTGGGTATATAAATCTAAGAGGTAATTGTAGAATAAATTATCTAATTGCATATAATATCACTCTAGATTTAGCTAAAAATTACAATATAATTGCATATACATAAATGTTTAGTTATCTAGCAATTACAGTATAATTGTTACACTGTTTCTTGCAAAACTGATGTATGGAAGAATGGTTTCTGCTTTCACCACCATGACTCTGACTATATGTGAATTATCTCTGTTTGGAAGTTTTGAATTCAAAAAGACGACAATTGTTTAACCCATGCTGGTATTCATTTTTTTTTAAATTTGTGTCCAACATCTAAATTGAGAATGTAAATTAGGTTGGTTTCAAGCACATAGTTTAAAAAATTCTACCTACAAAGTAGGTAGACAAAGGTGCTTATTTAGAGTTATTTTCTTCAAACTAAATTCACTGCAGTGAGCAGCAAATACTTGTGCGACTATTCCAATGGAAAACTTACTAGCTGATCAATTTAAGCAACAACTTCTTAGCACAAAAAGCACTAAAAAAATACACTTGTTCGTACTTTTTCCTTTCCGTTTGTATCTTCATCTGCTAATGCTACTATATGTATTAAATATGTCTTACACCACTAGCATGTCTTGATGTAAAGCGTGCATCCACAGAGAAAGATGAATATGTATTTGTATTCTTCCACGCTAAACTCCAGTTTTCTCTCTTATCACGGTGCTGAGGCCAAGATAATGAGGCTGATCTTGTCAGCATTCTCCTCAGCATCAGAAAACAGAAGTCTGAAAATCCTCAGACGAGGAACGGATTGAAACAAAGTCTATCTGAAGCTGGGTGGCTTTTCCCAGCAGGCTTAAACAGAGTAGGATTAAAGGGAGAAAGCTGTCCCACTGCCTGCAGACATGACATTAAAAGAAAATAGTGAGTCCATGTTATTAGCTCCTACCAATTAACTGTAACTACATCAGGCATTTATTGGATTTGGTTAGTAAACAGTGTAGATAATTTTGAAAGGTTATGGGAAAACTGTAAAAATTAACACAAGTTATTAGATCAGATCTAGATGCTGGAGAAATCTTTGGTAGTTTTGGGACACCTGATATTTGACACAGATCCATTAAGTAGAATTATTACGTTAGAAACTCATCAGAGTATAATCTCGGAGACAGAGTTCTCTCCCGTCACTGTCTATAATTACAGCATGGTATCAGGAGCACAGGAGTGAAGGTTAAAAAAGAAGAGTGACTTGAGAAACAGTGGAATAGAAAAGGAATAATTGGGCAATGTGGACCATGAATTAAAAGCTCTAAAGAGGCTGAAACTCTTCAGGAGTACAGCAGATGACTGAAAAGGTTCAAGCAAGATAATTGCATCTTTGTGAAGCCAAGGGGAAACCCTGAAAAGAAGAATGGAATAAGGCAGCTTTTCTCATTTCAGTATCACTAAGTATTATATTAATTTAAGAATCAACAGTTAAATGAGAAAGAGCAAGCTAGTTAACATATTATGTTACTGAAATTTAGCAAGCACTGTAATCCAGGAAGTAGATTCATGTAGTACATATTTGAGAGTGTCAAGATAAATAGGCTGTTCAGAAAGGTTTGACAAATCTTTAACCTGAGATTAGACTATAACAGGTATCATAAACATGTCAAAACTTTTAAAAAACGTAACACTAGGAAAAAAAAAGAGCATTAGATTTGCATCTTGGATTAGATTTAGAAAAAGAATATAGTGATGCCAGGCTACGTAATGAACAGATTTGATTGCAATGTAAGAGGGGAAAAAATTTCTTGCAGTTATGTCTCAGACCATAGAAATGACAAGAACAAATCAGAAAGCTAAAAAAACTAAAAAGATGACAATACAAAATCTAATCAGAATAAGAGAGCAAGAAGTGTAATGAAAAAAAATACATACTTTAGCAGTGCTTAGCTCGTCAGCAGAACCAACATATTCAAAAGAAGTTAAAATTTTACATAAAAGGATTGAAACTACCTAAAAAAAAAAAAATTAAAAAAAAAGAAGTAGAATTTGTGAGGATAGTGCATGTTTCGACACCCTTTGGTTATTCTGAAAATTAGAGAAGTACTCATTCCATATACATTACCAAGTTAATGTGATATTTAAAAGTACAAGAAAATATTTTAAAGCATAGTTCTATTTACAGGTGTGGATTGGAAATGCTCAGATAAGTCACCAAAAGAATTCTTTCTACTAAGGGAAGATGAAGGCAAACCAAAATCTTGAAAAGGCAGTTTGAACTGTTGGTTTACCTATTTATTGCTTTCTAACCCAGACAGTCAGTCTAACTTTCCAAAGGCTGTTACTCCAGGACAGATAACTGACTTTCTCCATATATAAAGCCAGCTAGCTGTTTCTACATTATTTTCTTTCATCTTCTGATATTCCACCCTAAACGTGTTATGAGGATCTAGTGTTCTTAAGAACCCCTTTGTGTTTCTTGGTTTCTTCCCCATGCACACCTAAACCAGTAAAAGTGGGCAGATCCAGTGCAGAGCTTTGTGATAAGGTTCGCCCATAACAATTTGTGCTTGGTTTATTTTCCCCATACATACCACAATCATCTCATGAGTTAGAGCTGGGCAGGCGTAGTCAAGGTCTCACTTATGTGATTTGTGCTTTCAGGTAAGCTTCAATACACCACACAAAGGAAAAAACGTATTTTTAATAAGTCGGGAAATCATAGCAATAAAATGCTAACATTGTATTGACACTTTTAACAAATGGAATTCACATCAGCATGATATTAAAAAATGCTGTACATATTGCATATAAAAACAAGGAAACTATAAATGGTTCACAGTTCACATAGACACTTTTCTATGTGCTGGAAAATACATATTGATTTTGGATTATGCTTTCCACTTAGCAGAAGGATAAAGAATAAAAACCACAACCATTACAAATTTGATTTCATGTAAAAATCAATATTTGCAAGATATGACACATGAGCCACAGTAATGACATATAAGAGACAAGCTTTAATGCTTTGCAAAGGTTTATTATTTTAGTTGTAGTCCAAGATGGGCATTGTCGAATGGGAAAAAAACTATCAAAATAATTTGAAGAATTCTATAAAGCCTGCTCCTCTAGCTCAGATCTGCACTTGGTCCTGGTAAGTTATAGGACTGTACCTCTTGAATCTAAATTCTCACTGGCCCAATGCTATTTAGAAAAGAAAATGAAATATTTAGACAGGACTATCTCATTATAAAACCAGTGCTATTAAAAGTAGGAGTATTGTGAATTCCTTTTTAGCATAACGAAAATGACAAACAGAAAGGTCAAATAGGTTAAACATGTCATGACACAGCCATCTGGCAATGTGCTGTGTCATGACAGGTTGATGACATTCATACACCTAAGATGTGGAGTATTTTGCCATGATGCCACCCCTTTTTTGTTAAAGTGTTTAGACACCAGTGCCCCATTGAAGAGCGAAACAGGAAGAACAGAGCTAAGGTGAAGAAGTTCAGGCAGAAGAGCAGCATGTGGACTAGGCATTAACAAGGCAAAAGTCTAAGCAGAGCGCTGCAGGGACTGAGCTCAACTCTGAACAGACTTAAATGTATGCAGCATCCCAAAGATCTCAAGGCACCAACTCAGAGGCTGGCTGAAAATACAGGTGCATATTGTATGGTGTATACATTGTATAATTATTACCTCTGTACATGTCTTTCCTCTGGAAGAGGGATTTGTGAGACTATGTGCTCCTTAAGAAGATCTGAGCATTTTGATTTGAAGTCCTATAGCCTGGAAGGCTAGGACACCGAGTTCTCTTTCTGCCTCACAAGGGCCCCTCTCACTTACACGTGAGTTTATTCATCAAAACAAACTTAGAATTGCAGACCTCAGTTATGACTCCCAAAGAACCTTTTTCTGACTGCATCGTCTTCTTGTGTGATGGTGATTATACTGATGTGTAGCCTGATGGGTGACCTGGCCTTATGCAGAAATTCTAATCTGTGCCTTCTTTGTTCAGCATACCAGAATTAGAAAATCAGATAAATACTTTTGAAGAGAGAGCAGAATTGCTTTTAATTTTCAATTTAAATTCCTGTCTCTTAATAAGGTTTATATGGAAATTATGTTTGTAATATTAAAACATCATAAAAATGTAATAAGTAGGTTTTTTTCTAATTGTCTGCAACATAGTCATTTTTTAACAATGAATATAAAATCAAAGACATTAAAAATGAACTATAATTATTTTATTGCAACTGCAATAAAAGAATTCAAGAGACTGAAAATATATGCAAACAGTACAGGGAGTAGAAATGTAGATCCCTGACATAATTGTCAGGCTGCATCAAAATCAGCAGAGGCACACACCATGAGCATAAGCCCTGCCAGCACCCATGGTGTGTAACCATTGTCCCCAGGAATTTTGTCTTCTACAGAAGAGGGTAGGCAGAGAAAAAGTGACATGAATGGACAAAATGCAGAGAAAGGCTGCCAGATGAACAAAGGTGAAATTTCTTATTTGCTTGGTTGCTCTGGCCAGAGTCCCACACTTCTAGCTCTGAGAACTTTGGTGCTGAAACAGAGACTGAAAAGCCTAATTTTCTCCCTCAGAATTTGTGGTTCTTCAACCAGTGCTTGCTAAATGAGGTAGTTACAGTCACCCCAGAGATGCCTGCCTTCCCAAGCGCACATAGAGGGTGCTGAAAAGACTGATGCTTCTAAAACTAAAAGCTAAGCACAGAGTAAGCTCTGCATCATGTCCTTAACTCCTGAATTATTTCTGAGTAGTACTGAACTCAAAGTTGAAGAGGTCAAGGTTCAGGAAACTCCAAATAGCTTAAATTATCTGCTGACAAGTTCAGTTTTACCTAAAGTGCAAGCAAGGGTACTACATACAAAGCAGGACCTACACAGGGCCTTCAGCTTTATACACTGTAATTTCCTGAAACCAAGGACTATTCAAATATCCATACACAGGGTGGATTTTTAAAATCTTTTAAAAAGTTCCATTGTTAGGTATAAAATTGTTCAGAAATGCTTTTCCTTTAAGCAATTTCTAATGGCTGTCACTATGATTTAAAGTCTTCTACAGAATCTCTCACGTAAGGTATGGCTGCCTAAATTACTTTGGACCTAATTTTAGATAAACTGCTATAGCAAGTGTTGAATAAATGCATGAGTAAGCAAAGAAAAGCAAAACAGATATTTAACATTTGTGACTGGTGTTATCTTTCCAGAGTATTTGAATAGAAGTAGTTTAGGTTTGTTAATTAGGTTCCACACAAAAAATTCATGTTCAAAGACATTACATTGCATTCATCATCTCTCTAAAAGGCTTGTCATTGCATTACCACCGGCTAAAAACCCAACCTAATGCAGATCAATGCCAGATGTGTTTCTCATTCCTTGGCACAATAACAGCAAATGTGGGGGGAACTCTCAGGATGAACATATATTTAAACCAAGATTATTTTGCTGGGGAAAAATAATTTAAAAAGCAGTCAAATAAAAAAGGTGCTGTCTTAAAAAAAAAAATGTATTACTCTATAGTGATATATATTGAAATTCTACCTATGAGGTGTTCGTCTGTGCTGGTCTTTCTGTTAATAAAACTTTGTTCCATGACAACTGTGTTTTTCAGTCAGTTGTGTTAACTTTAAAGAGAATAATAATGCAACTACAATAAAATTTTCAGGTATTAAATCTTTAAATTTGAGGAAAGAGTGGAATAACCAAGCCAGTGCACAGATACATTGAACTCTGAGGTCTTTGCACACTCACGGGTTTCCTGAACTGTCACTCCGAGTTAGTTATCAAATCTGCAGGCTAGAGGTCCTATGGCATAGAAAAAGTATGTTCCTAGACCAAGCACATATACCATAACTGGTGAGTATAAAGGACTCTTTGCTTTAGTTACAGGGTCACAGGCAGATATTATTCCCCTCATTTTCATTGTCAGTTTAATTTCACCCTTTATTTTATCCAGTCAGAGCCATAAGAATCACATCATTTGTACTGGAAATCACACAATATCCAACTTTATCTAACTTTTGCCAACCACTGGAAATTGGTTTTTAGAGCTATCATTCTGCTTGGCCAAATCCCTTTGAAATCAATGAGATTTTTAAAGCAGAGTGACTGACAGATGGGGTCCTTAATCAATAAAGAGGGCAAATTTTGAATACAGATTAAAAGAACAAACATCACAGGTCACAAGATGAACAATATTAAACACTCCGTATCAGGCTTTCTTTTTATGTATCAAATGTACCTAAAAATCAATTAAAAGAAAAAAACATGTGTTTTATAAACAAGCAACCGCTGCATTTACTGCCTAAGCCATGTCTCTCATTTGGCTGAACTGAGCTCCAGTTCAGCTCACATCATACAAACATGGATGGGTCGCAGTGCTGACACAAAGCTCAGCTTGTAACTCCTTGTCATGAGCTGGTTTCTGAATGTTATCAAGTTAAGCCTCCCAAAATCTGCTGTGATGCTGGTCACCAGTGACAGCACAGCTACAAATGGCAGCTCTGGATCAGCAAGGCTGGGGGAAGATGCATCTGTGTCTTTCCAGCCTATCTTCCAATGAGAGCAGTAGATAAGGAGGAAAATGGCTCAGAAGGGGAGAAGGAAGCTCTGCACTGAAAAGACTTGTTCCATCCACACCTATTTGTCACAGTGCCCCTGCAAATACCCTAACACCAAATGGTGTCCCAGCAACGTTGCCCCTTCTTTGGAGTGTCCCTCTGGGTGTCCTGAGTGCAGTCTAGTAGAGATGGAATAGAAATGCTCTCACTGGCAGGTTACCTTCAGTAATGTGGATGACCAGCATCAGCAGCAACCCCACTTGGGACAGCTGAGCTCAGGCAACCCATAATCTGCAATGCCATGCCCCAGTGACCTGCTTACGGATACCATGGGACTATTAGTGTCATACTCAAACTTATCAGACCCTGACCAAGGGTCCACCGGGGTGAGCAGCCTTCTGCAGTCTCCCAGCTTTAAAACCTATTCCTGTTCTTATACATACTGAAAAATACAAAATATTATGCCTTGTAACCATCCAGCTGGGAATTCCTGTACCACCAGAATGGGAATGGAGATCACACCGCTGGGTGATCAGTGATGTGCAGCTTGTTTTTTACAAGTAGGAAGATGCCAATTTTGCAAACAGCAACCTATTTGCTTTGTTCTTTTTCATAATAAAGCAATGAGATCAACGAGGATTACCCCTCACTTGTATAGTTATCATGGGTGTTCATAGTGGACAAGAAAGCATGCCTCCTGGGTACATAACATCCCTACACTATTTCCCAAAGTTGTATGAGATTGTATAAATGTTATTCAGCTGCACAAAAGCTCCAATTCCAGCAACTGTTGACTTATGGATTCCAGGCTGCTGTGTACTGATCTGTAGTCACCACTATCTCCAAGCTCCAGAGAGATAGCACTACCAACATCTGGACCAAATGCTAGTCCAACATCTGGACTAGCTGCCAGACTGATACAAAGTCCTGACAGTGTATTCAAAGTACCTTTTCACTTCTTGTAAACAGTTGCCATGTGAGTTGGAATAACCCCAAGAATGCACCAGGGAAACGAGTGATATGAGTCTGTATTGGCGTAGCATAGAGATGTGGATGCAGCTGCAGTGTCCCTGGCCACACAGCCAAGCCCTGGGAACTTCAGAGAACATCTCACCCCAGACTGTGCCTGGGATCCAGCTGAGACTTGCACATTGCCTAAGCTTTGGAGTAAGTTATAAGAGCAACAGAGACAGCTCTCACATGCTTTCTATGGAGTTATATGGTAGGTATAGAGAAATATTGCTCATGGAAAGAAGGTTGAAAGATAAATTCTACAGCAAGGCTTGGGAATAAAAGACATCCTTAAGAGCACTCCTGGGTGCAAGCATGGCTTCCCCATCTCTGGAAGTGTTTAAGGATGGATGGGGCTTTGAGAAACCTGGTCTATTGGGAGTTGCCCATGCCCATGGGAAGGGGGTTGGAACTTGATGATCTTTAAGGTCCCTTCCAACTCTAACCATTCTATGATTCTATCCTATGATTCAGTTTGCCCACAAGCATGCTGACAGCCTGCAGCGCAGGTGTTGCCAGGGATTCCCACATTTGGTGCTCTCAGAGGGAAGGTCTGAGGGAATGGCATAGGACAGCATGGTACCTGTGGCCAGTCCCACCTGCATGGGAGCCATGCTCTGGCAGATTAAGGCACTTCAATATCAGAGTGTGCTGGTGTCACAGAACATTTCACTCTCAGCATAGCCATAGAGACCACACCATAATGAGCACTCATATAGGAAAAGACATTCTCTGACAAGCTGGTCAGATCCCCCCTTGGGGAATTGGGGTCTGATTCATCGCTCTCTGCTGCTCTACCTTTGTAACAGAGCAGCTTTAATTTAAAACAATTTAATTCCATGTGGAAAACCAGTGCAATAGAGAAATAAATCAAGTGCTCTGTATTTACATAAAGACCAATATCCTCAGCCAACAAAAACTGGAGTGGTTCTGCTGAAGTCAATGGAGTTGTACTGATTTACACTATCTCAGGCCCTGCTCTAATATTTTAGAAATAATGGTCTAAAGCCTCAGATAATGTATGCCAGAGCAACTCCATCAAATTTGTACATCGACTGAGGATCTGACCTTTTATCGAAATAAGTATGTTAGAATTTCCCTTTGGTTTGTCTAAAACGTTGAAAAACAGTAATCAGGTTGTTGATTGGTATGCTACTAACCCAGAGGCACAGTAGTTCAGACACTGCATGCTATGTGGCTGCAGTTCTTATATGTTTGTACCCAGCAACACAACAAAAGTATTTCAGAGCAGTGACAGAATGGGTAGCAAGGAAGTAAACCTGCCCTATGGCAATCCCTCATCATGCATCTCTCACTCTGTTAAATTTCAGCATGAATGCTGCGTATGGATTTTGCCCTCTGGAGCACGAGGTCCCATTTTCAATTTTTTTTTTTTTCTTTAGCTTAAATAAGTATTTCTTATGGCTCAGGTGCTTAATAAAGGACAGGGGAAAAGACATGCACAAATAGGAAAATGAAGGTTCAGTGAATTTCATAAGCTTTTGGCACTTTTTGAGGTCTCTTGGTTTAGCTTAGTGTCTGAGCAGAAAATATTTTAAGTAATAGGCAGATACACATAGAGTTTTTCAAATTCTGTAGGTGAGTTACCATTGCTCAGAGATGGGAAAACTAAGTAATAGCTATCCAACCCATTTTTCTCCACTCTATACTCCTTAAATCTCCATATTTCATAATGATCATTATTACCGAATTAGAACATAGTCTCTAACAATGCATTAGACACTACAAAAATTTTAGCCTTGTTTAGAAATAACAATCTCAGGCATACTATCTGCAAATGCTCATGGATGGGTACAAATTCAGGTGACTAAATTCAGCTCTTCTGAACTCAATGGGATTACTTATGTGAGCAAATTAACTCAAAAATTAAAGTTCTTTACAATGTTATATTTTGAATTTAATGTCAAAAGTGAAATGTTGACGTCTTAAAATCAAATAAAGGATTGGGGACATTGAATTTTACCCCAGAGGCAACAGATGGGAAGGTCCAGGTGGCAAAAATAATAAATAAAATACATAAAGACAACAATCAGAAGGTAAATTCAGTTGTTCAGCTGAGGTGCATGATTGTTATGATGATCCAGTCAAATCCAGTTAAATGTTCCATTGTTGATTTTCTTCTTCTTTTGCAGAAAAAAATTAGGAGAAGATACAGAAGCCAAAAGAGTTCATAGTAAGGCCTCTTCTGTGTCCATCTTATACGTGGATTTCTAAGAAGACTTGCAATCTGTGAGAAGGCAGTGTCAATCGAACCAGTGCAGGGGAGCAATTCTAAGGATAAGGAGGAATCACTAAAATGACTTAACCATAAGTAATTACAGAAATAACC
Organism: Nycticryphes semicollaris; assembly: GCA_013400055.1. Classification (NCBI taxonomy): domain Eukaryota; kingdom Metazoa; phylum Chordata; class Aves; order Charadriiformes; family Rostratulidae; genus Nycticryphes; species Nycticryphes semicollaris. Next base: position 734,111 of record VXBJ01004427.1, on the reverse strand, counting down.
TTACCAGCTTCAGTCAAACTGTGCTGACTAAGCAACAAAGGAGTAACCTAACTGGATCACAACCATTTAATTTTTTCATGGTTTTATGGGATACATTTGAATGATTATTTTCATACTTAAAATCTTAAATGTATTTGAAACCAGAGTTTACTGAACAGAGCTGGAAGATGGTTTTGGAAGAATTAGTAATACAGAGCATATTTTGATACCATAAATTTTGAGAAAATTAGAGATCTGATCTAGAACCTTTTTTTGTGTGTTATCAGAAGAAATAGACAAAGTATTAAAATCTCTGAAGCTGGTGAATGCCTGTCTTGTCTCTCACAGTTAGACTCAACTTGGCATATCTATACGTCATGCTTGAGTGTAAACTGGTAGTAATTTTATCTATATTGTCACTGTATAATGCAGAATTATGATTGCTGCACGCTACATTCCAGTTTACCTTGATTCAGTAAGACACAACATATGGCCATGTTATGCATTAACTGCTGTAAAGTGATACTGCTGGGGAGGTACGTTGCATGGCAAATGTTTGTCTCCCATCACAGAGATTCAGTCCACCACAAACCGTATCAAATACCTTAAGCCTGATGCTTTGACATACTGATGGATTTTGGTACCAGCTTGGAATCCATCTAGTAATCAAACCATATTAGCAATGAGAAGTGCCCTTAATAGGTTCCGCTGTATACTATAGAAGGTCCACAGCCATGGGAAAAGAAATTTTCCAAAAGGTATTCCATTGTCTGCCTATTTTGTCTTTTAACATTGCATGTGTTTATATTTTTCCTCAGTTTCTCTCTCTAGTTGGTGTTACCCTAGTTTTAATTTCATAGTTTTGCTCTGGTCTTTGCAGCTTTCCCAAGTAGACTGTAAATCAAAAGAAGGCCATGCTTAACTCTTCCACTCTTTAAACCTACAGGACACTCAGTGCAGTTTTTCATTTACAAATATATTGGGATAGGCTCCAGTCTTGGGTCCAGTCCCACTCCTCCTTTTGACAGGAGATATTTGTTTGTAAGAGCAGGAATGTGCTCCTAATGACTTTCTGGAAGCATTTTGTTGACACTGACAAGTCCTCGATCTAGAGATCTTATATTTTCCAAACATTAACAGAAGGTTTGAGTCTGAAAGACCATGCTTTTCCCTGATTAAACTGTTAGGAGAGACAGTCCTGTGAATCATGCCTTAGCACGGCTGTACAATGCTGTCTGACTTTGTGCTGCGGACTGGTTACTGGGGGGGGGGGGAGGGAATGCTTTTCTCCCTTCCCCTCCCATCCCATACAAAAATCCCCAGCTATGTATAAACTAATGCCCCCAAAACCTACAGTTCTGTCATAGCGTGGAAAGAAAATAGAAGAAAAAAAGAATGAATCGATATAGTGAAATCAAAAAGTAAACCATTCCCTTTGTTCTCAGTTCTGTGGGTGCAGGTGTAGCTATTAGAAGATAATCCCCAATTGTTCCCTTCTTTGACAGGCTGATATGTGTGAGGATTTAGACTGTAGAGAATGAAAATGTCACACATACCTTTAGGCTTTCACTGTATAGCTGAGTTTGATGTGCTTTGATTGCTTGCAGACCTGGTTTAGAATTATCATAGTCATGTTCAATACCTGACCTCCCAAGGACTTGCTGATGGCCCAAAAGCACAAAATATGCTGTATGGTCTCTCTTTTACTACCACTTGTCACTGTGTAAATAGTAGGAAAAAAAATTCAGAAGTAGTTTATTTGATTATGATTTTGATATTTATTAAATTTCAAAAAGCAATAAAACCAAGTTATTTGTAAGGAAAAAAACCCCAAATTTCTTATTGATGCTCAGCTTAAATGACTGGTTTATATTGATATGCAGGGACATGTCAATTTTTCTTCTTAGTGAGCATGATCTACAATGTATGTCATTAGGAAAGCATTCTTCCTAGGACAAAAAAGGGATGGTCATTGCTTTACCCAGTTCTAGTTTACTACATTTAAGTCCCTCATACATGACTAAGAAAAAAAATGCATCATTTACTGTAATCAGCCCTGACTTTGCATGTAATTGTAACTGTCCAGATTTTGAATCTTATTCAAATCATCTCTCTAGCACAAACCAGAGCTCCAGTCCTGCAAATATATGCCCATGCCTCACTTTACGTAACCTCACATATGTCTAAATTTACACTGCTAATCTGTGCCACCAAGCACAATTTTTCATAGCGAAAAATTAAACTGTATTTAATGATTTTAAAAAATTAAACATATTAATCGGTATTTTGGGGACAAGGGATTCCTAAGAATCCATCTAAGAATGAATTCAACAGTGAATGTAAAATATCTAAACAGTGGAACAGTATTTTAAGGAAAGCCTGCCTGAGCTATTGTGCAAAAGGCAGGCTCACAGAATCTTATCTCACAAAGCATTGCTGACAAAGATCATCCAACAACGTTAGGTGGAGGAGTCTACAGGGATGAAATGCTGTGATTACAAAAAGAAGAAGAGGGGACAAAGAAAAAGATGGGACAAATCAAATGCGTTATGTTTGGCAAATTGTTTGGAAGCAAGCCATCTTTTTCTTACTGTCACCACTGGAATAAATGCAGGACGTTTTCATCTGTAACAGTGTTTTCAAGTCTGCAAAAAAAACATTTCCCCACACAATTGCCAAAATTATTACTTGGGAAAGAAATCAGGGAAACAGCAATAACACAATTATAACTGTTCACTCTGCACTGACAAATAACAACTACCTAATTGCCATTACTGACAAAGAGGGCTGGCTTCATCACCTGTGAATGCTGGCCTTGCAAGCCAGTACTTGCCATTCTCCCCTCCTCTCCCTAGGGCCGTAGTCAGATGATTTATTTATGCACAGCTTGTTTGCACAACTGGAGGTGCTGAGCTGTGAAAAATTACAGATAAACATTTGGGGGTTTAAATTATGGACATCTCCTCTAAGGTACCTTAGACAAAGTTAAGTTTGTGTGAACTGACTTCCAAAGCTACAGTGAGCTTCTGCTGAGTGTCCGGGGGAGTCACATGTTTTCATTTGATTTCTGCCTTCAAAATTTTTTGTGTTTGGGACAACAGGTTACATTCTGCCAAGACAGCGTGCCTGGTGTGACACATACTTCCCCAAAGTTTATTACCTCCCCTTAGGTAAGCAGTAGCCAAAAACTTTTAGTATCCAAGAGTTATTTGGGGATTAGTATGAAAAAAAATCTTTATCTCCTAGCCAAATCCTAAAAGACAGCTATCCATACAATAGAAGTCATTGTTCCTGAACATTCTTCAGGAACTGATGTGTAGACCTTGTTTTTTAAAAAATAAACTTGCCTTTTTCAGTGGTCAGTTCTATTATGGTCATTGCTTTCAGGAAACACCTACCCCACAAAATAGGAAATAAAATAACGTGCTGGATGTATCTCATTGTTTAAAACAGTAAAACATTTTTAGTGGGTGGGTTCACATGTTTTTCCAGGTATTGCAGGTTTTAGAGCCTGCTCATCAACCCTACATTCTTCTCCATCCAAGGCAAGCAGTGATAAAGAGAAGTCTTCAAAAAATTGTTAAACAAAATGCTTGAAAATTCTTAGGAAAAAAAAAGAAAAAGTTCATAGTGCTCATAGAGTGAGTTTGATTTTAATATTTAATTATTAATTTAGTGATTCAGGCAGAGGCATTTGTCTTTAAAAGGCTTGGGTCCCATTCATTTTAATATTACTCACTTTCCCCTCTACATTCTCTTAGATTATGCGATGTTTCACCCTTAACACTGAAAATTATACTGCACAGCACATTAAGTTGCTTATTTCCTATTAGGTGGCATTGCTTCTCTTTCAGCTGTGAAATGTTACACTCTATTTCCTCACATGGATGGAGTAGATGTCACTAGGAGGAAAATATTGACTCTTATCTCTGTGAATATGTTTCAAAACATTATGCCTTTGACAAACATACAGCTGAACTAAATTAATATTTCTGATAGAGAAAGCTACAATCACAATGCCACAAATATTTACTAAGATTAGAAGTTTTATTCTTACACTTGTCAATAATATGCATTATAAAATGTTTGCAAAACTGGGCCCAAAAGAAAAGTTTGCACAGTTCTACCATCAAGATACATAAGGGTCAGAGCAGACAAACCTGTAGGTCGTTTGCTAAATGCGCGAGAAAACCAATTGACAATGCAGAGAGAAACTACAATTGGATGTGTTGTGACGGTTTTATGGCTAAGTAAAAACGTCCATAGCCAGCAGTTTAACACACTTCCTGGAAATTATATCAGTTGATAGTAAATTAATTCAGTTCTTAGTTTTTAAATGTATCAGTCAAAAGTTTTTGCAAGGTGAAATCATGCTTTTGGATACTGCTTCCTGACTGATGCTATAATGACACAATTGGATATAGTGATATCAAAACTTGATCTTGCCAGACATCTAGTGTGTACTTGGCATATCCAAAATATCTGGAGGTATTCTACATGGCTTAGATATGACAATCCTCATCAATCACCAGTTTTAAAATGGTGCCACAGTAACCACCCCCCTGATTCTGACAATTTCTTTTAACCTATTCATTTATGTTAAAATCATTGCCTATGGAAACTCCTGAGCATTAGCTTCTACATGTTATTTCAAGTATCTTGTGAAGATTGGCACCACATGTAAAAGATGATTACTACGAATTCTGATTTAATGATAACCTGTCTTTAGAGTAGAAACAAAACACGGTTTGTATGGGTGATTCTATCTTACAATTGTTTATACTGGCATTTTTTCAATACATTTACATGAGGCAATAAAAATGAAACTTGGCTTGCTGAAGTATTGAATTTTGATTAAAGAGATGGTGATTGTCATGAAAAAATGGAGTAACCTGAAATTGAAATAACCCCTTCAGTAGACTGTGACACTTCAGATAAAGACAGTTTTGTTTGCATCACTACTTTTCTTTCTAAATCTTAGTACTTTATTGCTAGCCTACATGAAGAAAACTCTTTTGAGTAAAGCAATACCTACAATTACTTATTGGTGATTTCTAATCAAGGAGCTTTCTCACAATTTCTTTTCTCAGAATAGAACTGACCACATAATGAAAATCCATTTCTCAACAAATTTTTAGGATTTTAACATATGTTTTCCTTCCTGACTGTAATAAAAATCAATTCTGCAATCAGTTTTAGGAAAAAAAAAATTAGTTATTCAGACTGTCACCTTTACTCTGTACTTGAAAGTTCTTTGTTTCTTTATTTGTAGATTTTTACTTAGAACTGAGACAAAAATTTCACAAAATCTTCAGATAAAATCCCCTTTAAGACAAATGTGTGGCTGTAAAGCCTCATATTGTTATTCTTTCCCCATCCTCCTCCTCTACTCTGTCCTCAAGAAAAAGTTTAAACATTCTACTGAAGCTGACCGGAATCTTTGGGTGAAGTGTTTCATTCCAGTAAAAGGCTGAGTATTGAACATGGAAATTTTAATATTGAATGGACAATAATTATTTTGTATGATTTTAAAGTATTTAATGAGTCAAATCTCTATGTATAAACCAGCTTAGCTGAAGATTCCACAGCTTTTAACTTGATTTCGTTCACAAAAAATGTAGTCCAAGAGTCAATACTGAGGCCAATCCCTTTCAGCATTTTCATTAATCATGTGGATGGAGAACACCCTCAGTAAGTTTGCAGGTGATACAAAACTGGGAGGAGTGGTTGATACGCCTGAGAGTTATACTGTCATCCAGAGGGATCTCAACAGGCTAGAGCAGTGGATTTAAAGGAATCTCATGAAGTTTATTAATGAGAAGTGCAAACCCTTGCGGGACAGGAATAATCCCAGGTACCAGAACAGGCAGTGGGGAGGAAGGCTTGAAAGTGACTGAAAAAAAAGTCCTGGGACTCCTGGTGAACACCAAGTTGACCATGAGCCATCAGCATATCCTCATGGTAAAGAAGGCCAACAGCCTCCCAGACGCCATTAGAAGGAGTGTTAGCAGCAGGTTGAGGGAGGTGATCCTTCTGTTCTCATCAGACCTCAGATGGTAGGCGCATCTGGAGTATTGGGTCTAGTCCTGGGCTCCCTATTACACGAGAGACACAAAGCTACTGGAGAGTCCAGTCAAGGGCCATTAGGATGATTAAGGGATAAGACCATCTCTCCTATAGGGAAAGGTTAACAGAGCTGGGACCGTTCAGCCTGGAGAAGAGAAGACTCAGGAGGATCTTATCAACGTGTATAAATTCCTGATGGAAGCAAGTAAACAGGACGCAGCCGGACTCTTTACAGTGGTGTCCCATGACAGGACAAGAGGCAATGGGCATCAACTGAAATACAGAAAGTCCATTTAAACATAAGAAGAAACTCTTTCAGTCCTATGGTGGTTGAGCACACGTTTCACAGAGAGGTTTTGAAGTCTCCATCCTTGGAGATATTAAAGCACTGACCAGACACCGTCCTGAGCAGCTTGTTTTAAATGATTCATCTCTGAGTAGAGGAGTTGGACCAGATGATCTCCAGAGCTCCCATCCAGCCCCATCCATTACATTATTCCATAAAAGAACCAGGTTGTGTGTCAAATACAAAGTCAAGTTCATTACTGTGTGAATATCCTCTAACAAAAGTAAAGCCTACAAAACAAATCCTCTTTCTTTTCATATGTGACTTTTGTCTGTTTTCCCTGCTGATCTCCAAAATTGTACTCTTTGTTGGACATTCTGTTTATGAGCGTTACCCACTGTGAATCAAGAGTATGTGCTTTCCTTTAAGTGACAGGTTGTTATTTAGACAATCTCAATTAGCTGACCTGTTCCTTCTAACTCTGCAATATCAGCAGAGAAATATTTAGAAAGGAGCCAAGGGGCAAGGAGCTAGACCCTTTTGCTCTTCTCACTTATAGGCAATCAGTTCACCCAGGAGCTGTCATCTGAAGTCAATCCACTGGCTTTACAAAGTGCATGCAATCTCAGAATTGTTTCCTCAGAGGCTGCTGCATCTAGCAAACAAATTGGAACGAATCTTATTCACCTATGGGCCATTATAACAACAGTGGCAGCTTGGTAGAGCAAGAAACATATAGCCAATTTAATCTGTTACTAACAGGCTAAATCTGTTTGGCATGGGAGAGAAAGACAATAAAAAAATTAACCCAGGAGCTAAAGAACAAAGACAGAAACATCTCACAGGAAAAGCTTTTCTTTCTCTATCTTTAAAAAAAATAATAATTTGGGTGGGGTTTTTTTTTGTTTTTGTTTTCCCCCCCGTGAAGTGCTCTTGTTTCTTTGCCCCAGTGTGTTCACTAAATTGATTTCCAGTAATGGCTGAAGAGCATCAACACTCCTCCTTTATTTGCAGGATGTCAAGGTGCATGAAGGTTCCCTCTAGGCTACCTGGAGGGAAAAGGCATTGGCCTGTGCAATAAGCAGACATCTGCAGAAATACTTTAGGTCTTCATGATTCTCTTGGGGGGGAAGAAAAGCTTCAGGCTTCTTCAGCCTAGAAGAAGAGCAGAGAGGTAGATAGCTTCAAGCCTCAGTAGTTCTGTGCTAAATGCCACATAGAAAGGGAGGTGCTCTGAGAGCTAACAAGGGCAAAATAATAGGAAGGATGAAAATCGTTGGGAGAACTGCAATGAATTTATATTTGTCCTGGGTTACAATCCTATGGCTAGGGACTTTCTACATTCTGTTGCAGAAATCAGATGCAATGATTTCTGGGTCAATTGTCAAATGCAATGGTCAGATTTTCTACAGTCTGTTGCAGAAATCTTGACTAGCATCTAGCAGTTCTGTCACCAGCATAACTCTACAGGTATGTTTCCAAACCTTCCTCTTCAGATGTTAACCACTTTAATTTCTCTGGTCGAAGGTCTCCAAGCAGTTATTTCTGTGTAACATGATGTATTTGTAACGCGTCGCAGGTCACGTTCTTTCAAGGATGAACCAATTGAGTATATTTTATTAATGGAAGAAGGGGAACATCATCTATGGTATGTGATGTGCTTTGGCACACCACTTTGGCATCTTTTTGAAAAGGAAGTATCCAACACCCATCCACATCCTGTTGTCCGTCCAGCAGAGCTGGAATTTTCAATTCAATTTCGCTTTCCCTGGCTGTCCTCAGAGATATGCATTGCAAAATATAAAGTGCATAATTGCATTTTCCTTGTTTTACTGGCGTTTCTTGTCTCATACAGACAGCAAAGGCTGAACATATCAATAATGAGAGAGCCAGTGAGACCTTGATACTAAGCAAACTGGTCTCAACATGAAGAGGAATCGTGGAAAGCACACTTTGGAGCTAAATCACTCCCTCACAGACTGATGCATGAGAACCTATAATGAGAAGGGGAAGGTTACAAGCAATCTTTCTGTTTAAGAGGCTTCCTTAATTGTTTACCTTCATTCTGGACACTACCTTTCAAAATTCTTTTTATTCTCTATGTCTCCTTTCACTGAAGAGGACCAAATGAAATGTCCCATGACACATCTTGATACTTCTGTAGAAAGGGATCACTCTAGGGTGGCATAAGACTTTCATTTACACTCCATCTCTATCTATTTTCTAATAACCCAAATATTGTTTCTCTGAGACTTTGTAGCAACTTTGAGGATAGAAATATCCAGGCTTCTAGAAAGCATTACACCCCAAATGCTTTGTTCTGGGCTATACCATGATCCCACCTGCGCCATTAACCACTTCTGCCATCCCACTGTGATTTTGTTTTATTCTTCACTGGCTTTGCCTGATACCTTGCCTTGTTTCCAAAACACTACCAATATTTGTCACGTTGAATAACAGCTGTCTTTGTTACAGCTATTGTGCATAGGTCTCTTTTCTTCTCTTATACTACATTTGTTACAATCTAGGATGCAGGCTGTTTGGGGAATGTTATGAGAAACATTTAATTTACCTTTTTTTAGATTCAGTTATGTGTTGTGTAGATCATATCCCAGAGCTCTCACTGGATATGTTGCAGATATATCCCTGTGGCAACCTGTTTCTATTATACCTCTATGTATTTCTGAAGCCTTGTGTGGAAATGCTAATAACATCTGAGTGAAACCTGTAAGTTTTAAGAATATAAGAGCCTTCTATAAGTCAAAGCAAATATGTACTCAATTATCTTTCTCAAAACTATCTACAGTTTTAAATCAAGCAATGTAATTCAGAAGTAAAGTTCTGTCTGATAATAATTCAGAAAATACACAGCTTCTTTTGACTAATAGATACAAATTACCCATCATTCTAAACCTGATATTAATACTAATATTGGTATCACACCACTGAGATGAACTCCCCGCTCATGAAGTGTTATCATTGCAGACATCTGGCAAATTGGTTGTTAACTTCTAACACTATTGATATGCCTTTTATTATTACAATATTCTGTTTCAACAAAAGAGCACCCGTTTCCCAGTGATGAACCATTTTAATGATTTTATGTAGAAATACAGCTAATGAAAAATAATGACAGGGGACTTCTGAATTCAGCTTTTTTATTCTCCATTCCAGCAGTACTCATTATAATATCACAAAATTATGTCTTACGAAGATGACACACAGGTACACTTCAGTCTCTGTTTCAGGCTGTCTAGCATAAATAGGAAAAATTGTGTTAGCATCAGGAGAACATCCTCCAATGCTTGGGTTGTCCAGCAAATAGAAGCATTAGAATAATTTATTCTTTCTATTACACTTGGCATATATATTACCTGAAGCATTCATCTTTCCAAGTTACTGTTCTCTCTTGATACGATCATCCAAATGGGGAAATGAGAGGCCTAACTTTTTAAAAATCAGACTAACATTACTTCTAGGCTTGAGAATATGCACAAAATACCAGACATGCAAATGAAACCTCTTATTATCACTGTCACTCTATTATATTTCTTTCTTGAGCACCAGCATGTGGTAATTATCAAAAAATACAGTGAAATATAGTAATATAGAAATGTTCATGCTTGATCAGCTCAGTGGTCTATTCAGCTCAGTATCCTGTCTTTATTAGCAGTTAATGACAGATGTTTCCAAAGAAAGGCTGAAGATTCTATGATCCTGTAAGCTGTTTACCAGACACTTTCTCCCATAAGTTCTTTCATTTAAGGGGTTCAGTTATATACTGAAGTGTGAATGCTTATATCACTTTTCTACCCTAACACATCTGCCACAACATGGAAAATGATTTTATATTCATAGCGGGTAGAGAGGTCAACAACTTGACTGCTCTTCAGGCATGGTTAAGAGCCATGTTTTGATTCCTGTTACCAAGCCACCCCATCTTTTGTGCTATGATTTGGTTTTTGGCTTTTGGCTTTTTTAGTGTAAAGCAATTGATGGGAAGGCACAAGATGCTGGAGCAGATTTACGGCAGTATGTGTCAGTTTCCAGTTGCAGGTTAGATTACCTAAGCTTTTCTCAATTTACTTAATGCATAGATAGATTTCAAATGCACAGTTAATTTCCAATATCTATATTGACAATCTCAAAGAAAGAGATCCTCAAATTATTCAGTTTCTGTGTGGAAATACTCTGATTTTAGTATGCAGGAAAAGGCATCAACTGCTATTTGCTCCACATGTACCATGTTGGGTTGGGTTTTTTTTTCCAGCAGGTGGGTGATAATTAGCCTTTCTATTTATTTCAGCCAATTTAACTGATTCCAAAGTATGGTTCAGTGATCTGCTCTGTCTGGGATGGTATCCACATGGTTTCAAGACTGAGAGACATTTGCCACTTTCCAGTCTCCCAGGATGGTAGCTGATTTAATGAGCTTTTTAAACACTTTCCATATTAGGTCAGTATTTAGGCTGTATTTTTTTTCAAAAGCCCGAAAAACATTCAGTCTTGGGAACTTACAATTTAATTTATCAGTTCGTTCCAGAAAGTCTCACTAGAGAGCTTACAGGACTCTAAACACAGAGAGGAGGGAAAAAACAGCCCAGCATGATGATAAAGTCCAGCACTTTGCTGAATGGGCTTGTAAACGCAATAAAACCCGAAACAAAGTACTTCTGGAAAGTATGCAATTTGTCTGTGCTCTAGGAAACACACAATACAGTCCAAGAGCAGAGTAAGTGGCATAGTGTTCTGCACTGACATGATGTAAGAGTGTTACAGTAGTCTGGTGGGGGTCCTGGAAAAATGTCATGGGAGAGTTGTGCATTGAGAAGTAAAATCTAGTGAAGAACAGAGAGAAATCATAGTGAATTCTTTCTTGTGGCACAATATAGATGAAATCCTGATTTGGAGGAGGGCAGGGAAGGCATTAGGTTTTGGGAGAGAACCGTCAGATTGTAAATGCAATTTCTCGGTACACACAGTGCAACTGCATATGCATTTTTATTCAATACGGACTTTAAGCAAGCATATTTCTTTGTAGAAAGATAAATATAGTTTGCTTATTTTCATGTTGGTATTGAACAAATCATCACCTGTGTTAAAATCAGTTTTAGTAGTAACTTAAGTGTTATTTTACTGTACCATCAGTAAAAAATAAGTCTGTGTTAAAAATATTAGTAGGCCAATTGTTTTTCTTTAATTTGTCAAATTAATTGACAGAATTCTATTTTGAATAATGCAGCTGTTGAAGTTTAATTGATACAGGGCAACATTACCATAAAGGCAGTTTTCTATGCATGCTGTGACAGAACATAGGACTAACAAAATTAAAATGTGTACTAAATGTCATCCGTTATTCTTTTAATAGTATCATCCTATCCTGCCATCTAGCAAGTCCTCTACCACTAGATCTTAAATCACACATAAGCTGAAGCAAATACCCTACAGTCTAACCCATAACAGCTATATGCAATAAATTCTATTAACCTATATCATGTTTCTCTGAGTATAAATATCACCACACCATGAATCTTTTACTAAATAGACATTTCAAAATTGCCAGGAAGGAGTCAACATTCTGAATCAGTCAGGACCACATTAAGAACTGTGATACAGTTCATTACTTGTCAGATGTTACACAGCATTAGAGACTTCCATAGGCTTAATTTGACATGAAGCCATCAAACTATGGCTATGTATGACTATGTAAAATAAATTATAAGAAAATAAACTTCAAATACATTTACCATCCAAACAGATCTGAATTGTGCACATGTATTTTCTCCCTGAGCCTGTAAAGGTGGAGTGTGATGACAGCTTTAATACAACAAAAAGAAATATCAACATTAACCCCTGTGTTTTCTTTGTCATTTAACTCACAATTAAATGGGAGGAAAAGAAACACTAAAACATTTTAGTGTAGCAGTTATTGCTACTGAAAAATGAAATCACTCTTTTTTTTTTTTTTTAATGCCAGGCTTATACAAAACCAGCTCAAATTATGTGCTACATTTTATTTGGAGAGTTATGTCTTTTCTGTTGTCCAAAAAGTACTGTTAAGAATTCAGAATATTTCAGTCTTAATATAAATGTATTTTAGCCTTTGAATTGCTTGCAAGCTGAGTCTGTATTTGAAGCATTTTGTTCACTGAGGCCTACATTCAAGATTTATATTCCATGAACTGTTAAAGTATTAGCTACCCTCTGAGTATATACAAAACCACAGTAGAGGAAATTTTTCAGCTCAAAATGTCTCACCTGCTTTTTTTCCCCAGTTTCAAAAACAGACCATTGCAGGTGCCATCTTGAGTAGTCACTGAATGACCAACTGACACACATAAGACACACAGATGCAGTAATGCCAAAAATATAGTGAGACAGCTCTTTCTAGTCTGTGAAGAGAGGTACAAAGGACAGCTAATTAAGCCAGAGCCTTTCCTAACCCATCTGGTTGGATATAGATATCACCTCTGCATATTCAGGTGAGTAGATGGGGCCAATCTACAGAGGCAGGGACAAAGGGACACAAAGATGAAAAGCAACCTGCTGTTATTAAGAGCTAAAAACAGGTCATTATCGTTTAGGGCATGTACCTAACTTGTTACCAGTAAAATCTTACAAATTCTTTAATCACCCAGTCTTTATTCTTTTCCATTTTGCCCCTTTCTTTTACTTCAGTTCATGCCCAAGTTCTGCAGAAGCTCACAAAACTGTGTTGAATGTTAAACCTTCTTGGGAGTCTCAATCACCTCAGTGGCTCTCTGCTTCCAGAAGTGAAATACATTTTTGACCTTCACAAGCCTGAGCCTCAGACTTACACAGTCTGAGGCAGGAAATTTATCTATGCTTCAGTCTGAGCATTGCTGTAACTGACCAAAAATAAGTAATAATATGATATAATTTAGAAATATAACTAGTCAGATCAAGTATTAGAGACCTGTACTTCAGGTGCTGAAGATTAAAAACCCCCAAAATGGCCTTTCTTGTTGAGCTTGTGCCATGGGACTGATCGTGTGTTTTGTCTGCAATGCACGCAAGATATGGGGAAGGGGCAGTCTGGGGGAGTCAGCAGGGCACAAAGCTGCCTGCAACACAGCTCAGGCTATTTGGTTCTGTTGAAATCTGTTGCAGATCTCCCTTGGCTTCCAGCAGGTTGGGACTTCACCTCCTGAGTTAATGGGAACAGAATGGAAACAAAGTGCCCTGACAGAGTCACCCCACCCCTATCTGCACATCTGACTTGTTGCAGTCTGAAAATGAATTAAAGGAGAAAAATATTTTTCAGATAGAGTCTCTGAGAGCTACAGGGCATTCTGAGGTGGAATTGCCTGCACATGATTTCTAATTTCTTTTTGGTGTCATTTAAAGGATAACAGACTCCTGAAGGTAGTCTTCCTGTATTTATAAATTTCTCCTTTTCCTCCTCTACAAAGGAGTACTCTTTTGGGATAAAGAGGACCTGCTTAGGAAAGACAATTTTTATTGCTAGTTCTGATTTACTATGTCAATGGCTACACAGTCTTTAATGGAAAAGAAACTTGTTCCCAACTTCACTTTCTACCAGCATTAGTCTTGATTAGGCTTCTTCGTGTGTATAGGCCTGGCTTTTGGAAGAGGAACACATCATTCACTAAAAGAATGAGGGGATTTTGCTTGCTGCGTGCAAGCCTGCTTTCCATGCAATAGCTTACTAACATGCCATACACTTTCTAACACTCATCAGAGAGCTGATGGACAGCAGGATTAGCTGTGGAAGTGGTCTGAAGAAAGGATATGGAAGCCAAGTGTAAGGACAGGCACCAAGGTCCATACCTAGAAGGATCAATCAACCCCGTGAATGCAAGACTTTGCAAAGTAGATGAAGTACCTGTTCTGCAGAAACGTACCTGGTTGCTCTGTGATAATTAGTATCAACAACATCATGCTGTTGTAAAAAGGGTAAAAGTCATGCTGGAGTGTGTAAACAAGAGTATACATTATACAGACAATACAGAAGGTAAAATTTACCTTTCATTCAGCATTGACAGGACTGCAGTTGAAGTCTTATGTCCAATTTTGGGCACCCCTCTTCCAGATAGATCTGCACTGATTCCAGAGGTATTCCAGGGCAGATCAAGAAGAACAAGTGATGATCTAAAAATGCAACTTCTAAGAAAAGTTTGAAAAAACTTTTTTTTATTCATCCTGCAAGAGAAAAGTGAAGCATTGTAGAATGACATTCATCAGATTTGTGAGAAGCTGTGGAAACTAGGGAGCAGTCTGCTTTCCATATCTGTGGGAAAAGGACAAGTAGTAATTGGTGACACAAGAGATTTCAATTATTTTTTAGAAAGATTTTCAACACAGAAGATTGGTTCACCAAGGAATCAATTCTGTGAACTTTCCATGGCTGGCAGTTTTTGAGTGCTCATGTTAGACAGGCATCTGTCCAGCATGACAGAACAAGTACTGGTAACTTGGAAGAACTTCTCATGTTCCATTTTATTTCATAAGAGTATTAATTTTTTTCACTTTTTTCATTGTATTTTATTATAATTCTGTAAAACTTGAATAAATAGTATTGGTGAAAAAGGCAGAGGTTGAACTCATGCTCTAGCAAAACAGATTTAAGAAAGAATTTGCACTTCATGAAATAAAATGTTCAGGTGTTAATCAGACATAAGTTTGACAAAAGTGGGGTAAAACCAAAATCAAGTAGTGATAATAGTGCAGTTGGCAGACTGGATAACAAACATGAGTAGCAATTTTGTTTATGTCAGGTGAGCAATGACTCAATTATGTCCCTATTACTATCCTTGAATAAATTATTAGTGAAGAATAGAGCCAGAGGCAATAACAGGGATTAGTGTGGGGAGGTGCAGTGCAACAGTAATTAGGATTCTGTGTTTACTCTTTTGTATTGTGTCTACAGTATGACATCCAAAATGCAGGCACTTAGAAAATATTTAATCCTACACTACATTTACAATATCATTCTCCCCACAAACGAGAAGTTTTTAAACTAGAAATGGTGAGACAATATCATCTTCTCTTTGCAACAAAAAAAATAATCTCTAAGACCTATCTATTTACATGCTTTTTAACCAGCACCTTGAAAGGGATATCTTTTAATTTTTAAAGGTTATTTTTGCAAGCAAACTAAATTTGTCTAAATATATATAAAAAAAATATCAGCTTTTACTACTGATTGTGATGGTTTGCAAGGTAGAAAATATTTTGCATTCTTATTTGTGCCACAAAATTCTTTATTGCAAAACCTTAAAGATTTTATATAGCTCTTGCAAATATGTCTATCACAAATGTAAATCTCACAAGCCACTTACTACATTTAATTTTAGCTTTCAAAGTGGAGTTTGAAACACCAGATTTGAAACCTTTGAGCATTAAGGGAAAGAACAGCCTTTCAGTAAAAACGCCATTGTCAGTTCTCTCACCAAAAATATGAATTTAAAGTTTGAAAAAGTTTGAGAGCAGCTGAAGATTTGAACTTCACAGCTGAGCCTCATCAAATATTGACAACCACTGCATAAAAGATATAGGTTATTCTGTAGTAGATAATATGTATTCCCATTGACTATCTCTTGTGGAATTAATTTGAAAGTAAATCACTTGGGCAACCATAATAAAAACAAATTAAATATTAATTCAGATATTTTTCTAAAGTTTCTAGCTTGGCATTCTTACTTTATGCTTTTTAATGCAAAGAATTCCATAGAACTC
Source organism: Nycticryphes semicollaris (assembly GCA_013400055.1). Classification (NCBI taxonomy): domain Eukaryota; kingdom Metazoa; phylum Chordata; class Aves; order Charadriiformes; family Rostratulidae; genus Nycticryphes; species Nycticryphes semicollaris. The sequence goes on along the minus strand of VXBJ01004427.1, from coordinate 718,060 downwards.
AGGATTAACACACATTATCATCTAACATATTACTAATAGGATGCTAATGTGGTCTTACCTTTCATTTTGATAGCAATCATTGCAAATTGCATATAATTTACATAATAATTGGTATAATAATTCACAGTAGACTAATTGATGTCAAAAAGCATAAATATGTATTTTTTTTGTTTCAGTAATGATAGGTAACTCAAAGCATTAGGCATTGACATGTATTCCTTTTTACTTAATAATTGATTGGATGTACTAAGGTATGAGGTCTTAAAAGAAAAGGACAGTTGTAGAGATGTACAAATGTAGACAGTGTTAACACGGGACTGTTTCTGAATTTAGCATTCAAAGTATTCATCTCAAAAAGAGAACATTCCTTCCAGTGACATTTTAACATTTTATCAGGGAAATAAATGTCTCAACTGTATCCATTGCTACCATGTACTGTATGATATATGTAAGTTATTAATGGTCTACAACAGAGGAAAAATTCTATTAAAGAGGGTATGGCCAACTAGCTGGGAAGGAGAACTATTGTTTACATTGTTCTGGCTGTGCAAAAGCTCCTGGATAAAAGCAAGGAGCTTGAGCCCAGATAAGCTGCCCCAAGCAAGCGTGGGAGATGCTGGGGGAGCCTTCTGGTCTTGGCAGCAAACACTACCAAAGGCAAAAAAAAAGGAGGAAACTTTTCTGGAGCCTGAAAATAACAGTGAAGATTTACTGCAGTTCAGAAGGCCACTGTAAAATTTTGGATAAGGAAGCATGAGAAAAGGACCAGTGCACAGAGAACATAGCATCTGCGGGAGATACATAGGCTTGTAATATTTAATATTTCACCTAATCAATCCAATTTTTCTCTGTTCGTAGCATTACATTTTCTGAGTATTTAATTATACTCTAGTAAAATAGAAATTTCTTTGGTGTCTTTTGGCAACTCACATCAAAAAAACAGGCACAGCTCCAGCCCAAGACTCTGTGCCAACAGATGTTTCAGCCACAGCTTGGCTTTCCTGGGGACCATCATTGCCTCAGCAAAAACCGCCCCGTCCACCTCTCCTGTGCTTAGAAGGAATAGCGTCAGTCCCAAACATTAAAAGTCATAAGGCAGGTCCCCAAATTAACAAGATACTTCAGGAATCATGCAGTTTAAAAGGAAAATTATGTCTTGTTCTCTGCCTACAGCCTGTAGTCCCATAAGGTGCACTCGTGCTACATCTTTAGTTTTTTCTGTGTTAGTTAGTGTGTTTCATTTTTTATTTTAATTTAAGATACTCATCAGTTTCACTGTCTTGCATTTTTCTTGTTTCAACAGCTAGTTCTCTAAGAAACTTCAACTTAAAATTAAATTGCAAGCATTATCAGCCCTGGCTAATTTTGATTCCAACTGCTCAGGTCTCAAAACTCCTGTTAAAGAAATCCTATTCCATGTGCAAAATAACCACAGGACTTCTCAAAAGCTGTTTTTGCCCAGTGTGTATTTTAAAGAGCAGTTCTATTCAGAACAGTAAAAAACAACACGTCTTCTCCCCATGTGCATACAATGTCACTTCTGCTCCCTTCAGTGAGGAAAATAAGTGTCTAACACCTTTTATTCCTACTTGACCTGAAAAACTAACCTGTGAAACAGCTGACATGTGACTTCTTATTACCTGTGCAATAACAAATTATTTGCCAAGTTTTCACTGAGTGACCAAGCAGTTGTGCAAATACAATTCATTTTATTAAGAGAAAAGTTGGAACAAAAGAAATAATCTTTTTTATGGTGTTTAACGGGAAAGAAGGTAGTGTTATTATGAGATCAGATTGAGTTTGCAGGACTCAAAGCTGAAAAAAAGTCCTGTTTTCCTCCCAGTTAAAACAAACAGTTCAATTTGGAACCAATTCAAAGACAATAAATGCAGAACACTATGATGCTATTTCTACCAAACTGATTTTCCAGACTGGAACTGCGCTTTGAAGTCAAATTCGTCAAAACATGTCAAGAGCCATATCCTTCCATTAAGCCACCCTCACGGTCTCAATCTCTTCCCTGCTCAGAGAGTGACAGGAGATTACTGAGGTTCAACATCAGCAGCACTCCTTACCTAGGGCAGCTCCTGGGCTCATCTTGGCTTGCTGCTCAGGAATACAAACAGCAAAGGAAGAAAGGTCATTTCAGGCATGCTGTTCCTCAGACTATGGTAACACCGAAGGAAAGAACTCTATTTATTGTCTCATATAGTTGATATTATTAAGTGTACAAGATAGCCCTTCACTGCCTTCTTGTTTCTCTTGTTGCTTTGTTGTTTTCTAACAAGCTCTGGAAGTCTGTTAGGAGTTCTGTTCATATAGAAATAGTTGGCTGAAATGAAGGAAAAAAAAAAAAACCTAGAAACAAAACACCCTAAACAAAAAATAAAACAGCTATGATTAGATAACATATTTTCCATTGTGAAGGCAAAAAAGATATATTGAGTCAGAGGCAGATTAAACTAGTTGACAGTTCATCATAGTTATGATCAACTACTTAAACAGCTAAAAGTATTTTTTAGTATTTGAAATGAAATAATATTTGGACTCTTCTTAATATTAGGATAAAAATGATTTCTGGAGAGCAGTACGTAACACACCTGTGTGACCAGTCTTCATAGAGAAATATGCAAACAAAGAGGTATTATTTAAGGCAGATTTCATAAGTATATACTGCACTTCATCATATGAGTTGAGTTCTGTTTTTTTTAAATATATTCTCTGCAAGGTGAGAAATAATAAGTGCTTTAACTTCTTATAAAAGAGATTTCTAGTTATGGATCACCTCTTTTTTTACCCTTTGTGTAAGGAGAAATGAAGTTGTTTAAAGAGGAGAAGACAGAGCATATCCCATCCCATCGCTTAAAAGACAGTCCTACGTCAGTCACCACGGTCTCTTGAGAAAAGACAGAAATGAATCACAGACAACAAGAGAAAGGGATGAATCCTACTTACAGATTCCAGATTCGGGCAGGGATGTAGACGCCTTTGCCTAAAAGCCCACTGTTTGAGTGGAAGAAGCAGAAGGCCACCCTCCCGTTCCACCTGTGAATCGTGGAGGTGAGGGCACAACCTGGAGCTCCCTGAGCTGCCCACCAGCTCCAAGGGACATCCAGACCTGCATGCAGTATGCCCTTAGGGATCCTAATTCTCTCCGACTGACTGAGAAGAAAGACAATGTACAGTGGGAGGAAGGAATCCATCTTTCACACAACCTGGGATTAGAAATTCAGTCCTGGGGTTATACATGCTCTCTTTATACAGCAGCTGTAAGCAGGGCACGTGCTACTGTTCTTTCCTCTTCTGTCACACTGACTGCCTTCTGGACAGCCTCAAGCATGCCACTGACATGAGTGCCCTCATCCACCACGGCGTCCTGGGCCTGCAAGACCCTACACAAGGGGTGCTCTGGCAGTGCCTGTCACTGAATTCAGAAGTCTGGAAAACAGGAGGGTCAGAAGTCTAGTCTGAAGGGTCATCATCAGGCCACTCCTTTGGAGACATCCTAGAGGTAATCACTTATTCCTAGATCCTATCCCTTCACTTTCTTTCCCATCTTGTCTGCCCCAACAGTAGGAGACATATAAATTTGCATTTATACACAAATCCAAACTTCGGACAGTTGCTACAAGTTCTTCTAACAGTATTATTTACACATACACTCAGTGCTGGATGAGAAAACAAACGTAAAAAGCTTTCCAGTGCTCACTGAAGGAGCAGATTTCTGTAGGTAAATGTTCATGACTGCCATTCAGATGTTCTGCACCATGGATGTAAAGAGTGATGTGAACAAAGCAAGATGTTCTTACTCAATATTCTCAGAGCTCTGTGGAAAAAGAATGACAATTCTGACTACTTACTTTGTGCAGGTTTTGAAATGATCAGCCTAGCTGGTATTTAATATTCTTACATATTGATATCTTGGTTGGTTTATGCATTTCAGTGAGAACAGAGAAAGGTCAAAAATCTCCCAGTAAAATTATATGAAGGTCCCATAAATTCTCAAACTCTAGCTGGAAGCTGAAGACAATGTTATTGTCAGTTTTAAGAAAGATTCTTATCTGCCTGAATCAGACTATTCTTGCTACCAACTGTATTTAGCAGGTGAACTGTATTGCACATTTTGAAGGCAAGTATTTCTAGCTCTCTATACTCTACTTTGGATCTCTGCTTTTGCAAAACAATTTACAAATTTTAATACTGTCTCACCTCATTCCACACTTGTCTTTGAAATTATCACACTGTGAAACTCATACAATTAGCTGCAAGATACTGTACAAATAGTGAAATTTAAATACATGGCACATTTTACATTGCAGAATATCTAGTTTGAAAAGAAGTTGGAAAGAAACAGAAAAAATGTGAACTCACAGATATTAACTGAATCTGAATATAAAAACATGACACCTCTCTAACATAGCATGTCATTGTACAGCAAGATGTCATATCAGTACCCTTGTGTTGTCTGTGATAATAGAAATCATTGCACCTCTTATATTATTTAAGACTATAACAGAGTTAAAACTTGGGAAAATGCAGTGAGAAGGAAATTGCCTGCATATGTTGATAACGCATGGGTCTGATGTATTTGTCATATTTTAACTCTTTTACAAAAGAATTCAATCATGTATCCAAAATTTACTAATGGTCGGTATAACAGCATGGATTTTAAATTCAACCCAGAACTGTAACAGACACACAATAAAGTGTCTGAGATAAAAAAAAAAAATCAGTGAACTATAGAATTACATTAATAAATGGATCCAAATGAAAATATGTTTTTTTCTGGGTTTTGAATGCATGTTAAAGATAAAATATGTGAGAATAAGGACAGCAAAACCATGACTAGTTACCCTACCTCTATTGTATTCACCACTGCATAAACTTCATGTGTGCAGGCATTGCTGCCTGCATCTTTCTGGCTGTAGCTGCAAATCACAGCAAATCAAGCTGTGATCCCACTGAAACTGAGCAAGACGTGCCAAGTACTTCAGCAGGGTCATAATTTGCTGATCTTCAGAATGGACCAGATGGGTCACTTTAAACAAGTCTGCTAAATTTGCATTTCAAACAGGTATTTCTTGTGGAGGGAAAATGAGAGGCAGCAGCAAGGTTCTGGACTTTGCTCTCAGGACTTCTTATCTAAAAGAAATTTCATTTAAGAGATATATCATTGCAGAGAGCTGGTTATGAAATCTCAATGCTCCTTCTGCCTCGGTAAGTGATAAAACCATAATGTAAAATTAACCCCAGCAGGGACGAGCTCTCTTGATGCCTTCTTTGGTTGTGAGTGTCCTGGTCATATCCAGGCTGCTCCAAGAGGGAGGGCTTATCAAGCCCCTGGCAAACTCTGGGGCTGTGACAGTTGCATGCCCTGTCTTCCTTTGGTGCAATCCAGCTGTAGGCTTATTTCTTTCTTTTACACCTACCTGACCATTATACAAAGGCAGGCAGCACCAGAAAAATCATGCTCTTTGTAAATGCTAGGAGGCTGCATTAACCTGGCTCAACCTGCCTCAGGGCTGGGCTTCAGTGAGAGGCTCTGGGGTCATTCTCCTGAACAGGCACTTTAGGAACAGCTGTCTAATAGTAGCTCCAAGGAAATTTTCAGAGGAAGAAGAAGTGATATATTGAATACAGGCATTTTTTTGATACAATATCTGTCTGAGACATGGGAAGATTTTAAACAGACGGGTTCCCAGAGCTTCTGAACTTTCACTTTGAAATGACAGTGTGCTAAAAATAAAGTATTCCTTATCCTAACAAATCATGGTTTAGATGATAGATAGATTATCCAAATAGATTGGAAACCATAGAATCATGGTTTAGATTGGAAGGGACATTAAAGATCATCTAGTTCCAATATCATATATTTATAACGCACATCTCATAATCAGGATCTTTTATCTCCTTAAAGCCTTTTAAAGTATGTACAAGAACATGAATTTTTTAAGACACAAAATCATAGTACCTTCTTCATTTGTGTACTGTGATGAAGCACTCAGGTAACCACTGAGACAAAGAGGGCCAGGTGTCAATAACAGCTATCCAGAGACATGCTTAGTCCTACTGGACATTGATAGGTTCTCTTATACTTCCTTTTTCCCTCCAGGTTCATCACAAGTGTTTCCATATACGTAGAAATAAAGTACAGAAATGTAGGTAATCAGCACCTGTTCTCAGGCACATCACTGCCAGATTAGCAATTCCATAAACTGGTTCCCATTTTTCACAAACAAGCACAATAAGATTATTTAAGTAATTCTTATGGCCTTGTATAATAACGGCACTAGATCTGTGTGATAGTAACCTCCTTCTGCGGTGATGTCTTCACTTGATCTTGTCCCTAGAAAATGTGTGCAAGGCCCAGTTGCTGGAGACAGATTTCTCTTAAGAATAAAAAAAAATAAGGAGTTAGAGAAGAAATAAGAACATTTTAAGAAAGGACATGTATTCCAACAAATTTATTTACCTACCAGAAAACTCCACTCCTCTGTTTAGCGTTTCTATACTAAGCCTTCACATGTAATACTTTCTTCCAAACCACTACACAAGTTTTGATGCTGAAGAAAAAGCAGAAGAGGTATGCATTCCCTTCTCATTCACACAAGATTCATGCATCAAAATAAACTTCCATGTTTATTCCATGGAAACTACTGCTTCCATGAGATACAATTGTGCAGAATATACCCTATAGCTTTCTTTTTCTCTAACGGANAAAAAAAAAAAAAAAAGAAGTAAGTGCAAAAAGCAAAAAGCACTTGATAAAAGCGAGTAGTTCCATAAGCATTATGGGGGCTGTTACTGGCATCTACTAATTCATCTAGCTCACACAGAAGCCTTTTACTCAGGGAGATCACTAATGTGAGCCTCCCTCCCACCTCTTTAGATGCTTATTTTCAGAAACTTCTTGGAAATTACTCTGTATTTCACTGTCAAATGCATTTGGAATCAGTCAATACACTGAAAAATAATTTGGGCAGGAAGTTGCCATAAAGGCACACAGCACACTCCCAAATGTTTTATGTCTTTTAGAAGCCAGGCAAAAAAATCGGAGGTGACCCATTGTGCAAACTTCCGATTTTCTCAGCTGCCTATATTAAATCTTACTTTTTGGTCAATTTAATAATTTTTATAGCACTCTACCTTCAAAGTTCTCCTTTTAGAAAAGGGCAGCAGAAAATTTATGGAAAATAAAGATATGCTGAGTTCAGTTTTCTTACACAGCAGAGGAATTATTAGTCTTCTGTAATATAAATTACAACCAGACCGAGTGTTTAATTAAAAAAAAATTGCAAATGGAAAAGCAATCATATTGCTCTACTCCAGAGATCTTTGATACAGAGTTTAAATGAGAAAGAAAATTCAATAACAATCATATTCTTTGACCTGGTTTCACCAAAGATTTCATTTTTATTACAGCTTTGTTATGCTCTCTGAGTTTGTTTGGCTTTAGCAGCAACACACAGAACACACATTAGCCACATGGAAACTTTCATCTTTTTGATGAACTAAACATATTCTCTTTTGTTTCTCTTTCTCGCATCACTGACAACCGACTTTTGTGCCCAACTGTGATAATGTCCTGTGTTCAGAACATACACGTCCCTGTATGAATCTAACAACAGGCAATTGTCGTCTTGATGGCTTTCTTGTCCTCCATAAGGGGATAAACAAACACATGCATATGCAGCCCATGCTTAAATGGAGAGAAAAACTTGTTCTGACTAGCAGGGCTTTCGTACACCTGTTACACTTAATACATATGTCAGGCACCATCTGTTAAAAAGGCTCTTTTTTCACTCCTTGTGCTTTAAACAAGACACACAAATAAAGCTCTAAGAAGCTCAAGCACCACAGAGGTAAAGAAACCTCTGTTTCTCGATGTGTTAATGGCTATCCATCAAGGCCTGAGGTTTCAACATAAGAACCACATTAGAGCAAAATAAGATCTAAATCAATGGACTGTTCTGTTTTCTAGCTGCTCGCATGATTCACACAATATTTCAATAAATCCACATTACTTTATTTATGGTAACCTAACGCTACTGTGACAAAGCACTAATTGCTTTAAAATATTGTTTTTCTACAGCCACTTGACTGTGCAGCATTTCCTTCGAGCTAGGCTTGGAATATGGAATTGTTTTGGGTGGGAAATCACAAATGACCCTCTTTTTGTGAGATAGGGAAATTTCCAGTTTCCATTCCATGTGATCTCATGACATCCTTATTCCTCCCAATGACTCAGTTCATCCTTCACTTTGGTTTGTGTTGTAGTCAGGAGATTGCCTGAAGGAAGCCTAAGTGGAAGAAATAAGAAAGCTGGTTTAAAATTTTTTTTTTGTCTATATACATATCAAGATATACCAAAATTATGATGATTTCTGAACTTGAATATTGTTATCAAATGAGGTTTCAACTGACTCTGTTAATGAAAAGTACTTATGAAAAGTAACATGAGATGTAATTGATTTAGTAAAGTATGTGAAGAATGGGTTTGTTCTAAAATATCTTTCCTGCACTTAAACCTAGACAAAAGTGGAGACATTATTCTGCTTAATTTGTGTTCTCTTTATCTCTGATATGCTGAGTTGTATGACTGCACGAGCTGATATGCAGAAAAGTGGGAACACGCTCAGCACTCTGTGGAGAGTGAAGATCTGGCTGACTGTTGGTGCTACAGTAACAACAGCGTGCTGAAACCTAACCAGGAGTATTCCTGTTCCAACTAGCTACTGAATACTACCTGAGCTATAGAATATAACTGTGTATGCTTGAGAAAAGCTACTTTGCTTTGTGGATGCGGCCCATATCAGGTAGAGAATTGATTCAAATAGCATTCAAATACCTGCTCTAACAGTTAGAGGCACATAAATAAATAAAACCTTTTAAAAATCAAGACTGTCCCTTTTGGCACCCAACTCTGCATATGCAGAGATCCACCTTGACTCATAAGAGAGATTTTTTTACTTACAGCTTCCATGAAAATTTTCTGAGCCACTATACATGGCAGGAAATATCTGTTCTGGGTTATGCTCTGTTATTAACCTGATTTAGAGCTCTGTTGTCATTTTGCTGTATGTGGGCAACTACCAAGGCTCTGCATGAATCCTCAGAGCTACCGAAGACCCTGAGCACAACCAATGTCAGTAATGATGGAGGCTGCCTCTCTCATGATATACTTGTAATCACAGCATATCTGAAGGAAGTGGTTTACCTGTATTCTGGACATAAGCATCCTAGGCTTTTTTCAAGCCAAATTTCTGGCCCAAAACCCCGCACCACAGTAATTCATAATGAGAGCATTTGACATTTTCTACTAACATAGAGCCATGCTGCTGCCAAGAAAGTAAAGTTCAGGGGACCAAACAGAGCTAGCAATAAACAACCTAACTCTGGTATAATGATTAGAGTAATGTCCTACTCTTCTGGGCTCTGCTCCCAGGACTTTCTGTACCATTATTTCTTCAAAAAATGTCAGAGAGAGTTGTGCTAGTACTGTATGAAAATGACTGCTTAAGACAAAGAGCCAGAGAAACTTCTACTCGGTCATGGGTGAGTAGTCAGGCTACAATTTAGTTTGAAAAGGTTAAAAGCGAGGTGTTACCACAAGGTTTGGTTTTTTAAACGTTTGTTTGGGTTTGGGTTGTGGCTTTTTTTTTTTTTTTTTAAAGACAAAAGCTATGCATAATCCCTTAAAAGCAGACAGTGTGAGGCTTGGGTGTTGAAAAGATGTAGGTGTCTAGCACTTTCCTTCACAGGTAAATGAGAGTGTTAACCCTCCGCTTTGGATATAATATGTGACTTTTGGAAGTTTTCTCTTGCACCTTTCCAATGACATTAACTTTAGGATGCCTGGATGTTCTCAGTACCAGGTGCTCAAATGCAGATATATGTATGTCTGACTCAGGCTCATTAAAACTAGCCCAGGAATACTTGCACTTCTCTTTAGGTGAAGATTTGCAGATTAACTAAAACAAGAATAAGGTCTTTTTTACAAGGTCTATTAAAATCTACCATTATGTGAATTTGCTTTTTATGTAAATGAACTTTGAGTGATAGACTCTACTTTTCAGCACATTGCAAATAGACATGTGAGCTGCACAGAATTTTGTTTCCCTTTTATTCTCAGCCAGACTGAGCCTTCCAATCTTTTGTGGCAAGCTCTGCAATTATAACTGTTTAATTTGAAACACTTAATTCTTTTCCTGGGACCGTGTCTCATACTTTTTTGCTGTTAATGGAAGAAAGGGCTAGTGCTCTCCTCTCTCTTAGCCCTACCAAATTCCAAACTTCCTAATCTGTACGACTCCATAAATTAATAAACACGAGACAGGAGTATATCCATGTTGACTACTACCTAGACCTTCAGGATAGAAAGTGACAGTGTCCACAAAGAAAAACAAAATAATTCAAGAAATACCAACTGTTTGCACAACAATATAAACAAATATGAGGCCAAATAATAAAGCTGAGCTCTGCCATTCACAAGTAGATTCTAGTGGTTTATGTTTAATACTTGTTTGATGTTATTTGTTTGACACAAAATATTTTTCAAGGAGACAATTGAATAATCGCTATAGTTAAATGTGTTATTTTCAAATAGTACTGAATTTAAACAGGTGAAATTCAACTGAATATTTCTCTATTACAACAAGGTCCAAATTCTGGTGATAATGAAAGTGAATTGCCTCAAAATGAGAATCATTCTTAGCAGAAAAAAAAAGTATCTCTTTAAAACTCTTTGTTTTGCTTGCAGCTGCAGCATTCCAACTTTGTAAAGTCTCTCAAACTTCTGACACACATGCCTCCTTTCTTGATGACTTCTTTCATAGCACATATTTGGGATTTGGGTGAACATTTTAATTCTAAGAATTCTGGAAGTCAAAATCATTCATTTGGGAACCTAGATAAATACTTTTGAGAATTATTCTGCATCCTGAGTGTTTCCTTGCAGAAATCTTAAATTTAGTCTGTATTTTATAAATGTTGAAAACACCAAGGTGTTTTCAAAACAGTAAACTTGTATTCTAAATTGATTGCTTAACCTTAAATACATGCAAATTAGTTTTAAAAGGTGGAAAGAGAAGAAGAAGGTGACAATTACTTGATATTCAGGGTTGCAAAGTGATAGCAAAAAGATAGCAGTATTTAATTTTAGACTGCTTCCTGTCTACGCATTCATTCTTACTTGAGCATAGACGCATTTAACATCTGTGACAAGCTAAATACAGCTTTAGATAAGCTAAGGCCTAAACATGTCAGGAATCTCAGAATGGAAACATTACTCTGACTGAGCCATGCAGTGGCAGGGAGTCTCTCCACCGATCTTCACTGTCTTTCTGCACTTAAAATGGCCCTTTTATGCTGGTTTATAAATTATATACCATATTGCTTAAGGCTTGCCTCTGGATAACCATCCTTTGATGCCATTATTTTTGAGCAAAAGAAGAGGGTCTATACATGCGTGGACATTCAAGCAATTTTAGGTTGTAGCAGGAGAGGAGCGAACCAAAGGCCCAGTGGAAGAATGACAAAGTCAGAGAAGAGGCAGAGGAAGAATACTTGTATAATAAATGAAGTCCATCTTTGCTGTTGTTCATGATGCATTCATTACAGAACAAATGTGCTTGTTTCTGATTAAATCTCTTTCTCTAAAAGGGACTGTTCTGTGACAGTTTTTCATCTAGTGTATTTTTTCTGCTATTCCTTTCTACTTCTTCTGCATCACCACATGTAAACTAAACAATTTCAAAGAAGTTGGAAAACTACCTTGCCTGATATATTTGAAGAACTCGTTATGTTCCCCACTGCTGTTTGTACACAATTACAAATGATTAATTTAAGAGACAATATGCTCAGTTTTAAATATTTTGGTTGTACGAGCATGTTTAACATACTAGGGCCATCAATGAGTATTTCAGAGGCATCCTGGTTAGTTGAATTACTAGAATGTCTTGCAAAGACTGTCTAGACAACCAGTCTGGTAGGCAGCATCTCTCCATGGCTAACATATTCTAAAGGTATATATCTGGTCTGTCTATATCTCGCAAGCTTATGCTCTAGCAAACATATTAAGTGAAACAGAAGCTTGAGCCACCCTCAATGAAGACACAGAACTTTTCTTTCAGGTCAGTCTTACTCCTTAGTCAGCCTTCTGCAGGACAAACATGCTTGTCCCTCTTTGAGCTCACTATTCCACTTTAGTCATTAGTTTGCCCCCAGTTCTCACACAGTGAAGGAGATCAAAAATATGAGGAAACTAAAAAGTACGGCACAAGCATGACTTTTTTTCCAGAAAGAGATGTCCAGGGAGATAACATTTTCAGATGGTGCTATAGCCTGTATTAAATTGAAAGCCATTTACAATCATCTTTCTCGAATTTTTTCTCAACTCTCCCAGCCACAAACCTGTTAAAGCTAATACACATATGAATTTAGCAGGCATTCTAGGTTTTCAATAGTAATTAATCGATTTATGTTACTGAATGTGTGTGTGAACAAAAAACTGTCAGTCACAGAACATGAATAAAGGGAGATGTTCTAGTTAGTACTTGACACAGTAGCTGCTAGTCAAATTAAAAACAAACAAGCAAACAAGCAAAACAAAACAAAAACCCAAACAAACCAAACAAGCCAACAACAACATCACCAAAAGGGAAAAAAAAACCTACAATAAAACTAGCACAGAAAGTATGTTTATGTTCCTTTCAGTACACCATTGTCTGTAGCCTCTCCTTCAAAGTATTTCCTTTTATAGCTCCTGCCCAGTTTTGGGTAGATTATGATTCATGCCCATAAGGGTGTTTCCATATAGAAGTCATGTATTCCTTTCTTGTGAATCCTGATGTTCACTTGCAGCTCATGTGGTAATATGCTTCTTGAGCTAGCTTTTTATTTTCTTTGCATTTTAGTGTTGATTTTGTTTGCTTCCTGCTTTGGGATTTATTTGCATTTTCTTAATATTGTGCCTGGGTATCCTGCATTGTTGATTTTTCATAAACAATTTTTCAGATAAATTCCCTGGTGTATGAATACTTGGGCAACAAATAGAGATAGCAACTTCAAAGCAAATATTTTAATTGTAAATGAATACATAAAATTGATTATCTCAAGGGGTTAGTGATGGTGTACTTTAATGTTGTGCTCCCATTATCTCACCACCTAAGATCTGAATCACTCCTTGGAAGTGCCTATCTCCATTTTAAATAAAGGTTGCCTAGGGCAAGTAGCCTACAAATGTATTTCAGTTGCATGCCTGACATTAAATGGACTGAATCCAGGATCAGAGTTTGTCCCTCAGATCATGATAATGTATCACCTTCAGACGAGAGTTATTTTGTCTTCACATAATCTTTTGCCTCTTATGTGTGTAAAACATGGATCAGTTACTGTGGGAATAATACATCAGTTCATGAAGTTATGATGGATCTGTCTTGGAACTTGTCCTCATCTGAGGTGAATGAAATTCATACTAGGAGGTTTGAATGACTCTCAAAATTCACTGTCAAGAGTAACTGAAAATCGGTCAATTCTTTTCACAGTTGCTGGCTGAGGCTGATATACAGAATTAATGTAACTGTCCTGTTAATTCTGTAAATTGATATGAGAGTAGACATAATGTTATCAAGTGCAAGAGGAAAGATTTCATCTTAGTGACTTTTCTAATTTTATAAATTCAGATTAGCAGAAATATGAGTTTGGATTTTCCAGAAAACATAAAATTAACAGGCTAGATGAATTCTGCAATGGGTTTACTAAACATTCATTGCAATGTATAGTCCTGATTCTTAACCTTAATGCAAGAAATAGATTATGGTCCTGGTCACCCAGGACATTTATCCCTCTAAGACTGATGAAATAAATAAAGGATAAAATATACTGAGAAATTAACTCACTATATAAATGCTTCTGCAGTTCTATTGATGCAACCCAATTATGTCTAATCATGATTTAATCTTAAAAAAATCAACAAATTAAATTACTAATATGTTTATTAGAATAACTGCAACATTATAGTGTAATGAATGAAATCTGTATCACATTTACCTAGGAAAATCTGTGTCCAAGAAATAGTACCTCCAGATGAAAAGGAAAAATTTGTCCTTAGCAAGTGGAAAAGTATGGCTAACCCTGACAATATTTAAAGGAGTCCTTGGTTAGTCTTTAGATTTGAGTTCTAAGCCAGCCTGTAGAATAAATATCTGACTTACCACAATAAGCAATGTTAGTGTCTTTTGAGATGATGTCATTTAAAGTCTACAGTGAATTCATGGTGGATTTAATTGAATGAAATCAAGGAGGGTCCTATATAATGATGGTACAGATTTGCCCATGTTAAACTAAGTATCGACAGTTCTGCAGGTTTATACAAGTACTTGCGATTGTTGTACAGTAACTTTGAGGTTGGCAAATATGATGACACATTCATGCTTTGGGAGTTCTGAATCTGCCATTAATAAACAGCAATTAGTCAGTCTTTAATGAAAGTAACACCAAACTCAAATGTGTAGAGCTTTCCTGAGTCACACACAGCACAGCTGCTGTCACAAAAACATCAGGATTATCATGCTGCAATCATAAAGCTTACAAAACCTTTAAAATTAAATGCTCACAACAATGTTTGAAATTTCTTCACCACTGTAATCCTTAAGTAACATTAGATTATTATGGAAAAGAATCTTCAGGATTGTTTACAGAGCCTTAATTGTATATACCTATTTTAACAAAACATTTTGCTGCTGCTGTGTTTCTTCGTTAACAAATCTCTGTTTACCTTTTATTTTCCTCATGGTTTAGTGATGAACTTGGCAGTGCGATGTTAATGGTTGTAGTTAATGATCTTAAAGTTCTTTTCCAGCCTAAATGATTCTATTATTCTCAAACATTCGTATAATGATACAAAATCAGTACATTGTATTATGCCAAAACCAGGTTTACCAGGTGCTTGACCTTCTGGCAGCATCTAGTGAGACAACTCCTCTGCAAATTTAGTGTCCTAAAAAAACTGAAATTGTACATGACATCTTTTGCTTGGGTTACTTCTAAACAGCAATATTGCTGGAACTCATTTGGCTCATCACAAATGAGAGCACAGATTTCAAGAACGTACGGCTAAAGAGGGTAAGTTACTCTCTGAAAACCAAAGTCCTGATTGGTTTTATCCTTTAGGGATTGTGGTAGAAGGTTAAAAAACACGTACCTGCATCTGTTATAGCTTTTGGCATACTGTAAGGTATCTTTGCAGACTTCACTGAAAAAGAGGTTTATTGAAATAGCTAGTGTTTTTCAGGCTGTTTTCCTGAAAGTCATTAGTTCAGTAAAAGAGAAACAGCTGTTACAGTGGTTAAAAAGTAGCTGTTGGATACTGAAATGCTCCTGCCACTGAAAGTAAATATTTCTGAAACCTTGAACACACAGTTTAATCTCCCTAGCTCACATTTTTATTTGTAAAATTAGGATGGCAATGTTTAATTGTTTTCCTCAGTGAGGACAGGATAAGGATTCGATAGTTAATATTTATACAGTACTTTGATTATGTAGAATTCTAAGTACCAAGTAGAAATAATATTTTTTTAAATAGCAAAAAAATTTATATTTATGTATTGTCTTCCACTTCTTCAAATAAGTACAAAAGCATTGTGCATGGAAATCATGTAGAACATAACTTCACAACCAAAGTGAAAGCCAACAAGAAAACAAATTGTGAGAAGTAAATGAGCATGCTAAATGGAATATAATTAGCTTTGACTTATTTTATCCATACATATTATCCTTGACAAGACAAGCTGATTGTACGAGCTCATTAACTCAAGTCTGTGGTTTGAGACCTGTTTTCTAGTTCAGGAAGATGTGTTTCATTTTAAAGAAATCAGATGAAAATTATTTCAGCATTAAGCCAAAAATCTCTATAGTGAAATAGACTTTCTCTGGAGTGGGTTTGTCACACCATTCAGCAATGTCAAAAATCTTCCAATTGCATCCATTGTGAAACTCCCAACAACTTCAACAGAGGCAAAATTACTGAATAACATGAAGCACACTTGAAAAAGTTACTCTATCATATTGCTGTATGATAATTTTCTCTTTGTATAAGCTATGCTCTAGTACCTTCAAAATTAACATAATTAGTTTCTCATAGGCCTCTCTGTTAGCAATTTCCTTTACCATTCTCTCTAATCATAGAATCATAGCATAGATAGAGTTAGAAAGGACCTTAAAGATCATCGAGTTCCAACCCCCCTGCCATGGGCAGGAACACCTCCCACTAGACCAGGTTTCTCAAAGCCCCATTCAGCCTGTTCTTGAACACTTCCAGTGAATGCTGAAGACAAACAGAATATACTCTGTGAATAGTCTGTGCCTTTAAAGGAGGCTAGTGCCAGCCTATTTAGGGTTTTACAGAACGTCATCTCTGCATTGAATGGTGCCTCTCTCTAACGGAACAGAAAGCTGTTAAAGAAATTGAAGGACAGGGGTCATCCGCTTGTATCAGTTGAACAAGCAGAACACCGTGTTGTACATCATCAAAAGACTCTGAACTGCCTTCCTGTGCAGAAGAGACCAGTACAGGCTATGTTACAGCAGATTAACCCAAAGTTAGTGATGCCATGGATAACTGCAACATTGTGCTTCAGAAAGGAAAACAGCACCCTGCAAACTGACTTACCACAGCCACCTGAAGATCAGAGCTGACAGATCTGAAGGACTGTGAGCGGTCAAGACACCCAAAGCATGGCATGTCCCTACAATCTCCCTCTAACAATCATGATATCAGTCACAGCCCCCATCCACCCCTCCTGTACAATCAAGTAATCCCTATAATAATAATAATAATAATAATAAAATCTCTGCATATTTAAAGGGAGGCAAAGACAGGTGACATTCAGCATACTAGTTCATCTGAGAAAGAACGGGCAATATCTCGGCTTCAGAGGCAGAAATACATAAAACTGTGCATTATAACTATGCAAGTGATATCACAAGCACAGAAAAGTCTCAGGGTTTCTTTCTAGTGTATTTTTTATTTATACATAGTCACACAGACACACACACTCACAAAAGTATTTGGCAGCTGTTTTGAACAGATGGAATCCTATAGATCTCCAGGGGAAGAGCCTGTGGAAACATAGACAAAATACATATTACCATCCTTAAAATACTCTATGAAAGAAATAAACTACTGAAGGGAACTCTTACCCACATGTCCAAACTGAATCATAGCTCCCAAATAAGCCACCAGTACCTTAGGGTCAGATAAAGAACAGTGAGATCATTTAACAAGTGGTCAGCTGCATAACCAAAACAGTTACTGCAGACTCTAGGCAACAACCACATCATAGAACTGATATTCTGGAAACCAAAGGCTTCAAAATTATTTTTTAATTTGGATTTTGAAAACAAGATTCTTAAAATTTTCCATGAGAGAAGAGATTTTTATATAGAATGGCAAACGGAATTCACATACACTCATTTTTTGACACATCCAAGAGAAAATAAATAATCCAGTACCTTTGAGAAGGATTGATCCTCAGGCTAAACAAAATCATACTAGGAAACATTGACATTGCTGACTTTTACTATCCACTTAATTCTCTCAATTCAGTCTCAAAAATTCCATCTCAGAGCTTATTCTGTTTTGCAACTATACCTCTGTGAATCCACAATAAAGTGGCTTTAGAGTTCAAGGAAGCCTCCAACATGGATTATAATATCTGCACAGAAATACACATTTGCATGACAAAGTATCTATGTTGCTATAATCCTAGTTAAGAAGGAATTTTTTTCTTTTAAGATGGTTCAGAAAGTTATACTGTCAACATGTAAGCAGAGCTGGATTCCTTTTTTCAAGTTTAGTAGCTACATGCAAATAGATTTCAGAGGAATTTCCTAACTGAGCAAAAGGCAGCAGCAGCATGGAAAGACAATCCATACTAGAGATATAGATCATAGCTTCTAGAAAAGTAACTAATCCTGAATTAAATGTCTTCAAGTTGTCAGTAAATGTACCTTAGAGGATTCTCATGGATTCTAAAAGGTTTCAAAGATTAAATGTCCTAATAGGTATCAGAATTTGTCCCCTTTGTCGTTTAAAAAGTACTATTTATCTAAGCCTATTTATCTGCTTTATATAAATCCCTCTTCCAGAATCCTCCGAAAAAAAAATATATATGCATTAGGTACATAAGTTGGGAACAATTCTCTTTTGTGATGTTTTACTCAGCTTATGCTACTCTTAAAATTTGTTTCAAGTAATCCAATCAAATATCCAATCAAATATTTAATTCTGTGGCTCACTTCCACCACTTAATTATTTTATGATTAGTCTTTAAATATTTAGAACTTGATTCAGTTGATTGCCCAGAAATCCATAGTGCCACCTAAGACACCTGAGGTTATCAAGTCTCTACATAGAAATGACCAGTATAACACAGGGTTTACAAGACGAGATCGATTCCCTCTGGAGCCCCAGCTAAGACCTGAGCAGGATACTACTGTACCTTATACAGTATTATGCATACACCTGTGAGCAACAGATACAAGTGCAGAGGATATATCAGATGTGCCCACCTCCTTTCAGATTCTGGCCTGGACCCTGGGTTGGAGATACAGATTTAATTTCTGTTTGCCTACAAACCTTGAAATATGTCCCTTTCTCCTACTTTTCCTTAATTCACAGAATCACAGAATGATATGGGCTTGGAAGGGACCTCTACAGGCCATCTAGTCCAACCCCACTGCCAAAGGAGGTCCTCCTGTGCAGGTTGCACAGGAACTTGTCCAGGCAGGTTTTGAATGTCTCCAGAGACGGAGACTCCACCACCTCTCTGGGCAGCCTCTCCCAGGACTCTGCCACCTTCAGAGTGAAGAAGTTCCTCCTTATGTTTAGATGGAACTTCTTATGTACAAGTTTGTGCCCATTTCCTCTTGTCTTCTCACTGGACACCACTGAAAAAAGACTGGCCCCATCCACTTGACGCCCACCCTTTACGTATTTATAGCTATATTTCCTCATAGATTCAAGAGAGGAAAACAGTATTTTTTCATCATCTGTCTTGGATGGCCACATCCTCAAGAGTATTTAGGTGTGAACTCTCCATATATATTTCAGTAGGAAGTTAAATGTCCTATGAGAAACCGAGCACCCTGTCAGTACTTAGTTCGGCTCTGATGTTAATGCAGAGAGCTGGATATGAGTACCAACAGTCCTGTCAATTTACCCTGCACATGCAACATACAGCACAATGGTCATAAAAGCACAAAGGCCTTCTTAGCTCACTCTTCTACTATTTCCTCTCCAAGAAATCCACCTTTTTGGATCCAGGCCAGTGTATTTATGCAATAGTTGTGATCTTTATTTACCTGGTACAGTATACACAGAAAAAATATAAATCATACTAAAAAAACTAGACTCAGTAAATAAGTAAGTGCAGAGGCTTATGAAATGAAGATGCAAGAAAGCTATGAGCATAGTAGCAAGAAAAATGAATGCAGGCTTACTCTCAAAAGGGCTCTTTTAGCCTATTAACAGAGCAACATTTTTTTTATAAGGGATTCAGTCAGTTAAGTGGGTGTAGGGAACATTTCTTGTTACTGCCAGGGCCAGCAAATTTGTAGGCTGGCCCGTCTGGCCCTCACTCACTCTAGTCCAAACTAGCTGCCTAGCTCATTGTCTGGGATAAGGAGAATACTTTACTCCCTGGAGTGCCTAATCTGCTCTACAGTCCCAACAAAGTGAGCCAACATGACGAGTACAGACTATATACAGTCAAGTTTCTAAAGAAAAGATGTGTGACTTCTCTTTCTGCCATGTGATCTCCTTGAACCCTGTGGCTTTCTGTCTGGGTTTGCCGTGTGCAGGTGCTGTGCCTCAGACAGCAATCTAGACAGCACTTTTGTCTTCCCAGCCTTCCAGTGCTGAGTGGGAATGTATTAAAGAATGCATTTGCAATATATTTAAAACCTTATTTCAAAAACCAATTTAGTTAGCTATCTCTCTACTAACAAAGCACAAACACTTAAAAGCAAGGAAATGAATAGATGCCATCACAAACTGTCCACTGCTACCTTAGAAATTAATGCATATATCTCATCAACTGTAATGAAATGCATATTTCATTACAATACAGTGACCTTACCACTGACCCACCAAGAGGTGGGTATTACTAGATGGGGGCTTTTCTTATCTTGATTTCAGTAGCAGAATATTTTCTTTAAAGAAAAACCATTACATGGACAACACTAGCAGCTAATTATCTATTGACAGCAAAATGCTGCACTTGTGGTACATTAAGAAACTGTGTATATCCTCAAGCAAAGACAGAAGAACGGTTCCAGTTCACCCAAGATTTATGGATGGATTTTGCCTACTGGCATTAATTGTCTCACATAGATGCTACAATCAATACTTGAAATGCCCTTGCTTGGTCCTAGCGAGATGACTCTGATTACCTAAATTACCTGCCTATTGTGCCTACACTCAAAATATTGTCTACAGAAATAAATTAAAAGAGTTGGAAGCCCTGCAGAGTGAACCAGAGTGGGATCATCTATTTTGCCTCGTAATCAAACTCTTCCCAGCCAAGCCCTTTGTGCAGTTGCCCCAGCAGATCTGCAAACGGATGAACCTTCACTGACCTTAATAGTTCTGAATGTGTGCAGGAACTCGAGGCAGGTCACCAGAACCCTCCTTACATAGGGCACCTGGGTGGTTTGCTGCAAGCTCCCTCCTCCCCACTTCCCAGATAAAAATTAGTTGGAACCACTTTCATTAACTTCAAAATGTGACCACTTGTGCAAGTGTCTATCAGAGCACTGTGAGATCTAGCTCAGTACATTCATGTAAGATGTGTATGACTTTTCCGAAAGTGCCAGGCACCTCTGCAGGGTGAGCAGTGGATCGGTAAGAATACGGATGTTTACAGGACTCAAAGACATATTTTGACAAATAGACTGTGTAATTACATTTTGTGTTTATTTTTCACAAGGGCTATGCTGTATTTACTGCATGGTTGCTGGTAAACATAATATTTTACATATGTATTTCACTTTGGTTTACAGTTACAGTGTTGTTTTGCAATAAACTGTCTGTCTCTGCTCTCAGTAAGAGTAGTATAGAAGTACTGGTAGAAATACCTGTACCTGAACTAAATTTGGGAACATTGTGTCTGTTTATGTGTTCTGAAAACTAGGTCAAATTTGTTTGTTTATTCTTTAGGCAGTACCAATTTTAGGTTATTCCTAACTATTCATTTATTTTCTCTTAATTGCTTGGGATGTCAAAAAATATGACAGCAGCTGGCCTCACTGCTTTGCCTGGAAACAATGAAGAGACTTTATATATTGTGTTTATTTATGTATTTGGCATTTTAGAAGGTAGGAAGTTTCCTCTGATTTATTATTTTATTTAGATAAACAAAATAAAACTTGACATACTTCTTTGCTTCTTTACTTTATTCTTTTATTTAGACAGATAAAACAGAAGTTGACATATGTTTTCATTTATCAGTATTATAAATGCTACCCATGTTCCAGCAGCACTTGAAGTTACCAGAATGGTACAAAAGCCCTCCAGCCCTAGCTGCAGTATAAACATGGCAAAATACACTCTCTACCAGCAGAAGAACCCTATGACCTAAAGAAAGAAGGAGGATATGGAAAGGTTAGGCAGAGATGTTTCTTGTTGGTTAGATAGTGTTGCTTCATTTCAACAGTGTGCTCCCTATATACGTAGGACAGAGTGTAGTTGAAATGTCTTGGTCTTTGAACTCCTATTTGCCTTCTAGTTTTCATTTTCATGCCAAGTTATCTACAGCAGAACGTGGTATGGAAAAACATGGGTGTGAGTTAATGTTCTTGCATGCATGCAAGTAGGACAGTACTAGGGGAGTGAGAGGGAGAAAGGAATAAACAGAGAAGGAAGCGTGAAGAGCAAAGACACGAGAACAAGAGTGGTATTTAGCTGAAATACTGTTTGGCGAGCAGCAGCACGTGGTTTCATGGCAGCATGACAATGTGAGGCAAACATCTCTCTGGAGGTACCAAAAATGTTAACACTGTCCAGTGTGTCAACCTTGTTGTCCACCACCAGCTTATATTTTCCTCCCTTCCACTCCAATGGTGAGACATTCTTTACCTCTTCTCTGACTCTTTCCCAGCTTACTTCATGTCTGAACTATTTATATGTCCATTTTTAATGCTCCTCTGTATTAAAAGTCTCTTCTTACACAGCTTCTGTCCCATTTTTCCCATCGTTTCAACCCCAGTTCTTCACAATTTTCATTCAATTTGTGAACAGCTTGCTTTTGTTGTTTCTTTATTTCTAAACTTTAATAACTAAACCCTGATTCTGATCTCATGTCCACGTGTACAGACCCAGACCAGGAAGGTTGTAGCCAATCTGGTTTTTAGCTTCCTCCTAATCTGTTACCTCTGACAAAAATTTGGAATTTGTTCTCATAAATTCAGAAGAATATGACAAAACCACCATACTCAAATAAAATGACAGTTCTCTCTCTTTGATCCTGGTTCAGCAAAGTCCTTGCACCATGCCTAACATTTAGCCTGAGTATAAATCTCATTAAAATCAAGCACGTGCTTAAGGACCTAAAATAGGCTCTCCTGGCAACAGACATCTGTAACTAGTTAGAAACATTTAACCATCCATAACTATCTTTCTGCACTGTGCTCCTGCTTCTAGTGCTGCATTATCAATCTTCATTCCTGTCTCTTTGTGCCTGGATAGAAATTGCTTTGGTTCTTCAAAATCTAACTCACTCAAATTTATTCCTGCCCCCTTTCTTTCCTCCTTTCTGTACATGTAGAAACCTTTCCTTTCTATCAGCAGGCCTCATTGAAAAGCAAACCAAACACACATACTCTGTGTCACAGTGACTTTGAGCCCTCTTTCCTCTGTCTTCTGTAAATTTTTACCCAAGAAATTCTGCATGCCCCCTGTGGGAAATGTGGATAGTGCATGATTTTCACCTTTTCAGTTTCAGGTCATTCAGCAAGATATTTTGTGAATCCCATTAATGGCTTCAACCTCCAAAGTACAAGCTTTCAAACCATGACAAGGTTTTGAAAATACTTGTTTGCCATAGTTTTTAACCTCTTTTTTTTTTTTTTTTTTCCTGGATTGCTTTCTTTTGTAATCACATTCTTCTCAGAAATATTAAACCCCTTGCAGTAATATTTTCTCCTCACCAGATTTTCTTATAAATCTTCAAGCTCTGATTTATTTCCAGCTCTCTTGGGATTTGTCCTTAGGGGTTTTTTTTCCTTTCCCCCCCTTTTTTTTTCTTTTTTTTTCTAAGTTCTCTCTATATCTCAATAAAATTTATTCAATACTTAGTATCTTGTGCCTATCTCCAAAAAGGATTACTAACAAAAGTAACTCAGGTTTGCTTTAGTCTGTATTAATTCTCTAAAATTTGCTTAGACTGAAGCTACAGATGAATTCTCAACTACTACATCTATTTGAAACCTTCCCCCCTGTTCTATCAGTATTGACAATCAAACTTATGTTAATGGCACATTGGAATTTCTGGACAGACATTGTTAACAATGGGATGAGTTTTGCTGAGTTTTACGAGGTGTGATGAGTTAGATTTTGAGGATGAGCAGGATCAGGGTGCAGGAGATGGAGCCAGGTGTTGGATCTGAAGCCAGCAATACAACCCCATTGCTTTGGTTGTAAACCAGCAGAAAGCTTCCCTTCTTTGACTTCTAGGAGTTTCCAGCTTGGCCTTTAATGTACAGTTGGTGAAATGGTGTGATGGGTGTGTAAGATGTTTGTATTAATGCAGGTGTAATAGAACTAATGTATGCAGTCATAAAACAGAACTTTTAGTAATTTTTTTTTTTAAATCACTTAGGCTCAGATCCTTGAAAGTATTTAGCATCCTAATTTTCAATTAAAATTAGCTAAATTGCTCCATGAAATGAATGGCTGTTACACATGTAAATACCATTTAATTTTGGACCTTTGATCTTTTGAAGGCCTTTTGACTGGTCTCCAGAGACATCAGTTAAATTAATGAAAAACTTAACTTCAACCATTTTGAGTCAGGGCTGAAACAGAGAACCTCAGATTTCCTGGTTGCATGGTATTATAAAGAAGTGAATCCCTTTCATCTAAATATAGCTTTCCTTCCACCGTCTCCATATGTCGAATTCAGAAGCTTAACTCCACCACTAGTATCAGTGAGATGCTCTTCCCAAGCCACTTTCAGAAAAAGCCATCAGAAATTGTTGCTAAATGTCATTTCCAGTATCAGCATTGCAGCTTCTGTCCACTGCAGATTAAAAGTCTTTTTCAAGCACCACTTTGAATTAAGTAAATCACAGTAGCACTCCAGCTACCCCATAATCTCTACTGGAACACTTTCCTGGCATATTTAGACTACAAACGTATTTCTGTCAGCACCACGGAAGTGAGGAGACTGTGAAACCTCTTTGCGACAACAGGAATCCAGAGCAGAATGAAAGGTTTTAATTTTTAGCAATCCCTTTACAGAGTACAGTATTACTGCAGCAGAGATAGTGTCCTTTTAGGGCTAGGCAAATCCAAGTTGGTAATAAACCAAACTTTTATTATTTGTAGTATATTATTGCTATTACTCAGTTTTATTTAAAAATCTCTTATCTGAGGAATATGTTCAAAATGCCTGACGTAATAATTATTACAAATAATACCATTACACTATTTCAGTTTATATATTAATGAAAAAAGAATTAGTGATAATTAGTTGTATGTATTAAATATTAGGAACGAGGATGCATTTAAGTTGAATTTAGCACATTTTACTGGTTAATATCTTTTTTTTTTCACTTATACAGCAGCTGTGTAAAACAATATATATTGCCTCCTTAGTACCTTTATTGCATAAAGTTTGGTGATGCAAATGTTTGGTTATTTAAAGTACAAAGTAGGCACTGCTGTGAGGACATACATGAACACAAAAGATCAAGTGTTGTAGCCAGGACTCATGCCCCCAGCTTCAGGCAGTCACTGTTACCATTCTATACTATAAATGTAGAGAGAGAAACAACTCATGAAAGATTCATGCCTTTGACAGCCTAAGTCACCCCTTGCAGGTGACTAACTTGCACCGTGGGGCAGTTTTATACAGATATTTAATCATTTAAGCCTGTGACCTAACAGGCATTTAAGCCCCTACCTTCCATTTCAATAAATTTAGGAAGGGCACCTTGGTCGGTCTGCCAGTGTCTAGCGAGACTTTCAAAGAAGCCAGGTATGTTGGGTAGGATTCAACCCATCTGACTTCAGGTGTCTCTAATGTAAGTATCTACAGCTCAGCTGGGCATACCAATTCTGATTAAAACAAATGGATTAAAATAACCAACAAACTCAGAGAAGATTACAGTGTGGTTCCTGCATCAGGTATAGATGTTTGCTCTGGAGTGAGGTGCAAGCACCTAGAGCAGTGATATGGATATGGAAAGTCAGAAGAGATGAACCCATCCTCTTTATGAGAATAAATGTTCACACAGAATTTTCCTTCCACTTAGCCAATACTCTGCTAGGCATCCAAATACCATCAAGAAATAGGTCTTCACAACCCGATCATGTTCCCAGCGGAAAACCTCCTCAGGTTCAATGGAAGTTGGGTCAGACTCTGACAGTAATTCACACTAAGTAGATATAAGAATCAATCACTCTGTATGCTTATGGCCCAAAGTAAGCCTGATCAAACAAGCATGCAAAGAGGCGACATCTGAGGCAAAATTAAACTGCATTTGCTTCTCAGCCTTCTCAAATGTGAGACTCCAGTATAGTAAAGCCTGATTTGGTCTCACTCCTGCTTCTAGATAGGAGTGACTTTATGGCTACCTAGCAGCATTCTCATTAATGCAGGGCAGAGTTTCTATGTATTACTTGTCTTCTGCATCAATTTTTCATTCGCAGTTTATTTGCAGAACTCTTTACTCATGCCCTTGAAGAGTCATCCTCTTCAAACGACTGAACTGATTGCATTACACAAAGTACACCAGTAAAATATTTTTGGGGAAGTGAAACAACATTTTACTTTTTTTCAAACTATTCCTTATATTCATAATGCCAGATCCATCACTGGGTAAGAAAGCAGCATGCTAGCAGCGTTATTAAGGCACTGGGTATCCCTTTGAAAAATGCTACATTAAAAAACATTGTGATTGGCGAATTGTGGAAAAAATCAGACTAGAAATAAAGTACCCACTTTTTACTATGAGTTAATTAACTAATGCCTGTGTTGGGTATATGTTCTCTGTCATTCAGACTCTTTATAATAATATTGGCTCTTTCTCAAAAATATGCAGAGCCTTGATCAGAAAATGCAGTCTTGATGTATTTATTACTTGGTGAAATTTTGTCTTGCATTACAAGACAGGATGTCTGACCCTTCTGGCCCTTAACATCTGATGATTTTTCTCATTTTGTCCTTGAACCAAAGGCCAATGTATTTAGTGGGAAACTTTGCTTGGGTTTCAAAGGACACCTCCCTGCAAACTGGCCATACTGTGCAAACTCACTTTTCAGGACTCTGGATGGCTGGACAGGAAAATAAGGTTCCTTTTACTCTTGGAAATGGGATTTGTTTAGTGGAACAGAGGACTTCTATCTGCACAGGCATGAATTTTACAGAGACAGCTTTCAGGATTGCTGCCTGTTACACCGAGTAATACAGTACTATGTAGGTCATTCAGTGGAAAATGTGCAAAAATTTAAAATTAACATCACAGCAGGAAAATTCATTTCTGGATTTTATTTTCATGTTGTACCCTTAAAGTTAAGTGAGTAGGGGTGTATTGTATATAATCATGTATAAGGACCAATTTCCTGTTATCCTGATCCCAGAAGTCATCTTACTGAAGATAATAAGACTGGCTTAGAAAAGCAAGGAGGATTTGGCCTTTAAATTACTTTGGGCTTATTATCTTGGGGAGGAAATGCAGAATGTAGTTAATTATGATCACTTCTCATTATGTTACTCATTAATAAATACCTCTTTCATATGCTTAGATGCCTACTTTGCTGAGAAAGATACGTATTCTATTTACCTCTAAATTATGGTGTTGAATAATTTCACTGGGCTGTATATGGCGTTCCTCGAATTTTAGTTAACACGTGACCTCCCTACATTTCTCAGGTTGGTACATTCAAGATTAATGAGACACTAGCTCTCTATTAGGAATTTACTTAAGAATATACACTTATTTATTGTGAATTATTACAGGATTTAATATAATCTGACTTTTTTATCAATACAAGTTAACTAAATGGTGTCTGGTTTGCTCCAGTGTAAGGTCCCCAAACAGAACATTTTTTAATGGACATTTTTCTGCTAATGACAGCAAGTCAGACCACACACACAGAAAGGGCCAAAATGTCAAACAACAGTCCTCTGTTTTGGGGAGCACCATCTACACATATATCTGTGCATTTGGACCCGCGTTAAGAATAGCAGACAACAGACCAAAGCACATAGGCTTATGCTTTTTATTCATTTCGTAGGCACAGCAGTTGCCCAAAAAAATGGACATGTTCAAACGTGGCCTTGCAAGTGCTGAGAAAACATGTGTGATTTCATTGGACACCCTTCCAAGTTCCTAGAGGTAGCTTTCTGTTTTCTTTGAATACAAATGGCCAGTTTCAGCTTGCACACAGCCAAATGGAGTGATATTGTTGGGAGCACTCTCATTAATTTTAATGAGATTCGTTTCTGAGTAAGGTGCCATTCCATGAGAGTAAAGGTGACCATGTCTGGTCCAAAGACATCACTGTAGGCTGCTCCACTGTATAAGTCCATATTAGATTTCCTAAGTTGTATAACCTGGATTTGGGGTTTGTGAGGGGTTTTTTATTATTTTATTTTAGATGCTTTTCACACGCAGTAGCATCAGAGGGAATATTTTTACTTTCTCTGAAGATTTGAAGGAATTGGATTTCTAGCTCTTCAGTTCTTAGTGAGACAGAGGTAAAGCTTGCATTTCACTGAGCCCTAGGACAAACAATGTTTGGGACATGCAATGTTTTAATTTCATCTCCTTTAGCCTGCTCTTGCTCCTATTGCCATACATGACAATGATTCTTTTTGTCTCAGTGGAAGTCAGATCTGGTTCCCATCTCTGAGAGGATTCCAAAGTACATCTAGAATACAAAGATATGCTGATAAAAATAAAAGATTAGTTTGCTCTGAGTTTTTGGGCTTTTTAATTGACATCTGATGAGACCATTTCCAAAGATTAAACAGCTTTGCTGTTGTCCAGGGGGAATATCTTGAAACTATACATCAAAGCTAATGTAATTTCTGTATTCTACTAACATTGTTCTTTAATTGCTAAGATCTAAAGCACACGTACCTGACTAGAATGAGTGTGATCCCATAAAGTTCTCTGTAACATCACACTTTGTATCACAAGCAATAGCTACCTGACCATAAGCACTGCCTGGGCAATTCTAAGACCATAATTTGTTTTTCAGCCAAAAGAACACCAACAGATAAGTCTTACATGTGATTTTTGGAAGCCAAGTCATTTTCATCCCAAGTTCTGCAAAACTGTGCCCCTGAAGGCAGGGAGACAATAGTGCTGTAAGCAGGAAACTTGAAGGGTGAGACAAAATCAAATAAAACTACATTAGATGATGCCTAAGAAGCTACATTTCACTCAAATATATTCTAATATACTGCTGATCCTATATCTATTGTCTGATTATCACATGGGTCTTCTTGAGTAACCTTCCCCTACTGTCTGCATGGAACACTGCCACTTTCCATACACTTAACCCACTGATTTATTTCTGTTACTAAATTCAAACCAGCTCTAGTTCTGGTCTCTAAGCAGCAGGGTCATGGTACAAGCAAAATGAATGCAGCCAAGGTACAAGCATGAATTACATTTCACCCATAAACATATCTTGCATTCCATTGTACAAATCAGATCTGTCACTCCAAGCCTCTGTGCTCTGAACACAACTGTAGCAGTGGTTAAATGGCAACTCCAGAAACCTGGAAGTTTAAGGGTCCTTACAGACAAAACACTGAGAAATTATGGCAATATCATTATGAATAGATAATAGAGAATTCATTTGCAATGAATTATAAAGGGCCTAAATAATTTGGGTTTTAACAGTCCTCTTACCTTTCCCTTTTTGATGGCATTTAAAGCTGACAATGCGTTACCTTGGCAGACAGGCATACCAAGAATTACAATAATCCAATCTGAAGAGGTCATGAGAACATGAATCTAATGAATCTAGGCTAATAATTACAGCTCATTTAATTACCTCTGAGATAAAAGCAGGAGCTGTAATTTTTTTTTTGTAATTGATGTTGCTGACATCTTTGTACCTTTTAAGTGTATTAGTTGTAAAATCTGCCATGTTAATGTTGAAGTTGATAAAAATGTCACAAAGTAAAGCAAAGATAATGGAACAGGAGAGTCTCTAAATGTCAAATAAGTAGAAAGGTATTGATAGATAGATACTTTACTGCCTTTATGTTGAACATGACGAGCTCTGCAATAAATGTACAACGTGTGAGGAGGTGAATCTGGAGCTCCTGGCTGAAATACTGTCAAGGTTTTGTTTGGTCAGATTTTCTCAACGTAATTCTAATTTTTTATACTTGCCTTAGGACATTATGAAAGCAGATTCATTAGACTAGACACTTGATGGAGGATTCCCTGTTATTATACAGACATCCACGTTAAAATATTGGATAGCTTCAGGCCCTAAAGCTGGTAAACTTGTAATTGTATGGCACTATATTCAGGTAAATTGCCTTACTGAAGTTTTGTGTCTGCCACACTGGGAATTTGGAAAATAGTCCCTTTAACTACTGCAAAAAATATATGGTTCTTTTTTCATACAGAGCATTGATTATTCTTTCTCCATGGACTGATCCTGGAGCTCTGCAACCAATGAGAATTTTACAATCAATGGGAGTTTAACTTCACTGGGAATAGGAGCAGGTCCTCTGGGCCTAATGGACCTTGAAATTAACACAACTTCTTTATATTTTTGCTTTTGCTCCAGCACTCTCAGTGCCAGCACAGATTTCAAAGGTGTTTCCAGCTAGCTCATTCTCCCTCTGCTGGACCTTGTACACCAAAGGACAAGTGGAGTGGAAGGCAGGTCCCAAATGGACAGGAGAGTTTGTTATACATCTGTGGTTGATTGGTTTTCGAAAGTCAGGTTTGCCTTCATCAATAATTTAGTATCCCTTCCTTCCTCTCATCATAGGCCTTGCTGGCCAGGGATATGGCCTGTGCAACCAAAAGACATTATGGAATAATCTTGCAGAGCTCAGCTCTTGGTGCAGTGGGACCTCTGACAGTAGACTGAGCAGTCAGATGTTTTTTCTCCAAGCATGTGGTATTGAGATTACCAAGAAGTAGCTCAGAGATCATCAGCCCTCTTTCTACACCATGTCCCAGGTCTTCTCCTTGTAACAGGGCTGTCCAGACACCACGAAAGAGGAGGAGATTTGTGGAAGAGACAAGATCAAAGGCTAATGCAGATATACTCTAAAGTTATATAAATCTATCCATCTGCGGAAGGACGGCAATAACTTGTACTATTTCTGCCTTAATTTAGGTTAAAAAAATCTTTGAAATTTTCTTTGCCTGCATTAGTTTACCACCTAGCGCTACATTTCTTGGTGCTTATTCTAACTGTATCAGTCATGACCTGTTATAAATACAACAAATTATGACTATTTATTACTTATAGCATCATTTGATAGATAATAGCTAAAGGGAACCATCCTGTTGTCTTTTTAAACAAAACACAAAAGTATACACACACACATGTGATGATGTATAAAAATACTGACTCAGACCTGACCGTAATTTTCATTAGTGGAACATAAACAATAAATTTGTTCTTTGTGAAACCACTTTAAAACCATAGCAACAGTTTTGACCTTATCAGAGTAGCTTATTGTTTTCCTGACATTTTTTGAATTATATTCATTGTACAAATTTCATTCATGTATGCATACATAGCACAAAAGACAAAGTTTCTCTCTGTGGTCCAACATGCAGCTGATAGTCATTCAGGCTTTTGATATTTCACACAAGGTTTACCTGCAAAAATTCCCTTTATCTCAACAACAGAAGAGGAACATTGATTCAGGAATGTAATGTGGACATGTAACACTGAAAACTGAGTAAACAGGGCCCTGGTGTCACCACCAAACAAACCCCAAACCTTTTGGAAACCACAGCAGTTCAAGAGGGAGGAAGTAATAAACTGTTTTCCTTCTGCTTCTTTCGTCTTGGATTATACCAATGACAACAACCAGTCGCAAGAAGAGAAAAACAAGGTCATCCCTAAAGGGCACAACATAAAAAAGTGAGAAGATTCACCTCTGTTAGCAGACTGTTGTAACATGGCAGTTTTTAAAACTCTATGATAATGATAATAATAGAAAGAAACCATGCAATCTCCTCACTTAGTTTAATAATCTCAGATAACTGATGTAAGAAGTGACATTTAAAGTGTTATTTAGATACTGCCAGCTAGCTGGTTGCAATCTAATTCTTCAAAACATTATTTTTATTTTTTTTTTATTTTAGCGTACTGATGAACTGGAGTTGCTGTAAGTTCAGTTATAGTGACACGATTTTGAAAAAGCAGAGGACTCATTGGTCCCATAAGACCTTGAACCAAAGCAGCGATAAAGTTTGTAGCTCCTACATGACATCATGATTGCATTTGTTTTTCTTTTTTAGAGTTTGCTATTCATCAGCTGTCCTTAAACTCCTTGGAACAGATCTTCTATTTACTACTAATTTAAGACCTTTTTAAGCAGAAGAAGAAGGCCAACAAAACAAGCACAGAAACAAACCTCCTCTATGTGAAGGGTTTCTCCCCAGATGATTGAACACTCCAGCTCAGTCCAATATCTCAGATACTTCAAAGTGCACTGATAGCCAGAGAAGAGAATTTTTCTTTCTCTGAAGCTTAGGAAGCATTTATTAGAACAGGAAGAAAGTCAAATTAGAGCAAGTCAAAAACAGAGATGGGAGGGAGCGGGAGAAGAAATAATACAGAGGCAGAAAGCATAAGTAACAAGATGGGCACACTGATACTGCTGGTCTCTCAAGTCCAGTCCCACCTGCCTTCCATACTGCCCACCTGAAGGCACAGGCTTAACATTGTTCTCCAGCGCATGCCTGAGTGGATAAGTTAATAGAGCTCATGTATCTCCAAAACCAGCTTCTCCAGCCAGCAAGGATGGAGCTAAGCACCTTCCAGGCCTGTCTACCAGCAGAGAGTTCAGATATAGTTCTTTCTGATTCTTCAGGTGACTTTTATCTCACTTAGCTCATTGCAGACACAAACAGAGCTAATCCCCCTGGTTCATGGAAAGAAACAGCTGCCTTACACATAGAAATTATGTGACCTAGTTCACATGACTAATTTAAGATCAAATGAATTTATGCTGGACACATGCTACTCTGTGCATTGGCTTTAGAGAGGAAACAGTTAGAAGAGCTGCTAGCTTTCGTGTTGGCATCTGAATCTGCACTGTACCCAGAGAAGTTGTGGGTGCCTCATCCCTGGAGGTGTTTAAGACCAGGCTGGATGGGGATTTGAGCAGCCTGTTCTAGTGGAGTTGTCCCTGCCCATGGCAGTGGGATTGGAACTCAATGTATCTTTCAGGTCACTTCCAACTCTAACCATTCTATGATTCTATGGTTCTAAGATTTGGTCAAATGAATCCATCCAAGGTATATACCTCAATCCAAAGCACAGCTTGGCTTCTGGACACCTACTGAGACAGAAAATTCATGGTTTGGTATGTTTAACATGCTCTCTCAGTTTGCTGCTCAGTTAGGTTTACATGTCCCATGACACAGAAAGTGGACAAGGAGCAGCAGTTGACCATGGCTGGAGGTTATTGTCTAAATTTCTAGCTAAGAGATATTTAAGCTTATAATTAATAGAAGTATAAAACCTATATGCAAAATGTCATGTTAATTACTACTCCTGCAAGTAATAGGAGAATAGGTCTGTCATGCCTAGCAATTAAGTTATTAAGGTCAGTAGAGGACACAAGCAAGAATGTCAGGAACAGACAAAGATCTGGAGACTGACACCAAATGGGGAGAAATGCATCGAATCCTGCTAGCTGCCACAATCTAGAAGGAACTGGAACCAAACTGCTGCTCTGTAATACAAGCCATTTAGCCCCTGCCATGCACTTTACCAGCATTGGGAAGAGTGAAGAAGGTTCACAACATATTTGTCAAAAATCTTTCCTATTTGTAATTTCCACAGTTATTATCTTGATTTCATACACCACAACATATGATGTCTTCTTTATCGTATTCGTAATTTTGGACATGTATCATACCTGATCTTTGCTTTCAGCCTAACAAGGCTCATCTTATCCTAAGATAAAATATCTAAATCAGACAAATCACCTCAGTCCATCTTCCTTCAGTTGTTATGGAAAGAACAGAATTTTACCTCAGATTTTAGGGTCTGCATTGTAGATATAGAAAGAGGAGTAAGATGAAGACCAATTAATTTGAATGCTGATTTTTTTCAGTATCAAAATAAAATTTTTCCCAGCAACAATCCTTTCTTCAACAATTTTAAACGATTAACTTTGTCTAAAGAGAAAATTGTTGCAAGAAGTGATATATAACCATTCTATCTTTACTCCTATATAACCATTCTATCTTTACTCCTGTATCTTGCTGTCTACAATTCTTGGAGATAAGTCTGTTCATTTTCTCCTGGAGAGGAACACTTTCTTGAGTCATGGCCTTAACAATTACACAGTAAAGACTCCTGAGTATGAGGAACATTTTGCATTTTATTAAAAACAAACCACCACTGGAATGGAAGAGACAGTTATACAGTGATATACGGCACCATTATCAGATAGTTCATGGTTGAAGGTACATAACTTCTTACTCAGATTAAATTCTCAGAGGCAATTTGAGGTAAATAAAATATAGTTTTCTGATACAAAATTTATCAGCTGTCTTTCCTTAGTATTTTGATTTGCTTTTCTTTCTCTCCTAGAGTGAACAAAATGTATTGAGAATCTACATATTAGTGCCACAGAAATTCATTTTTCTTGGCATCCCATATCCTGTTTCCTTCTTTCCCAAGTTTGCTGCTCTCAGCTTCCCTAGTACAGCAATCCCCCAGCTGCATCTGATAATTCTCATCTCAACAACAACAAAAGAGAAAAAAGAAAAAACCTCTGCAAAAATAATTTACTCATTTTCATGCCAAATTTAAAAGAAAAATAAGTAAATGAACAGCTGGACTCCAGTAAATGATTTTTGACTAGTTTAAGGGAATTTTATATACAATCTTCTCTAAGTATTTCCTCCACACCTGCAGCAACCCCTTTTTCCTCCATCTCTTATTCCATTCTGACTGAGGAGGATGATAACATGGAATCCTGAATCATCAGTGAATTTTGAAAAAATCCTACATTGCAAGAAGCACAGTTAATTCTACTTTTTTATTTGGTGCCTTCCTCCTCCATTTTCTATGGTAAAAAACAAGGTTCTAGTGAATTTTTGTACCAGAATTATGAAGAATTTTGCCATGGGGAAATGGTTTCTTTTGTTTCAAGAGTACTATGGAATACACCTTTAATGTAAATTGGGTTATTTTCATTTACTTTATTGGAACTCAGGAGTTCTTTCCTATATAAGAATTGGACGCAAGGAAAGGAAATGCCTGATTAGTGAAAGTGTGTCCATAAAGAAACATTTCTCAAACGTTCTTCCCCCAGGAAAAAAAAAAAAAAAAACACGAATGACATTATTTCAGCATCTGCATAACTATGCACAGTTTGGTTATTCTCATTAAGAGCTATGAAGTGCATTCTAGACATTTCTACAGCCATTGTTGTATTACAACAAAGAACCTATGATTTTTTTCCCAAGAAATGTGGAAATAAACATCAAATTTGCGTAGACTCTACTGATTTAAATATTATAAAATATAAAGATGAGACTAAGAGCAATTTGCAATTATGCAAAACTGTAGTAGACTTTGCCCTGGTTTCAGCTGGGATAGAGTTAATTTTCTTTCTAGTAGCTGCCGTGTTTTGGATAAAGTATGAGAGTAATGTTGTTTGACAACACATATTAGTTTAGTTGTTGCTAATCAGTCAAGGACTTTTCAGCTTCTCATACTGACCTGCCAACAGGAAGGTGGGGACACCCAAGAAGCTGTGAAGCCAGCTGCCCTCAACTGACCAAAGGGATATTACATACCATTTGATATCATGCTCGGCATATAAAGCTGAGCAAAGAAGGAAGGGGAAGATGTTTGGATTTATGGTGTTTTGTCTTTCCAAGTGACCCTTATGCATGATGGAGTCCTGCTTTTCTGTAGATGGCTAACGCCTGCCTGCTGATGGGAAGTAGTGAATCAATTCCTTGTTTTGCTTTGCTTGCATGCACAGCTTTTGCTGTACTTACTTATTAACCTGTTTTTATGTCAACCCATGAGTTTTCTCACTTTTACTCTTCTGATTCTCTCCCCCATCCCAACCCGGGAGAGTGAGCAAACAGTTGTGTGATCCTAGTTGCTGGCTGGGCTTAAACCATGACAACCTTTAAAAATCGCTTTAAATTCTGATATTAACAATGTATTATGAAAAGCAGACTATTAGCCTATTTTAAAAAATCAAAAAGCTTTATTCACCTAAAAAGGCTTGACAGAATCAATTACCACAAACCACAGGCACTATGTATTTCAAAAGATAATAAAATTTGGTTTTCACTGAAAATAAAGCTGATACAACCCATAATTATTTTTTTCCTTCTACACACTCTGTCACAATATTACTTGATGAGTATTGTTATTTCTGTTGTTAAATTTCTCAAACAATGAGACTGGCATCTCAGCTCCTCTAATTGAACGATTTATCAAAAGTGTTTGCCTTTTAGAATGAATATTCTAAAGGACAGACAAAAAACAGAGTTGGTTAAAACTGCTTACCTTGTGGGACACAAATAATGCTAGTTTTCAATGAATAAACTGGAACCAATGGAGGTGTACTTATCTTCAAATGCCATTTGACTGACTGACATTTCTTCAGGCTTCATTATTCACATGTCAGGAAGTAAATAAGTGAGTTTTATAGACTTTATGTTAATTTACTCTTGCAGTTAATTTACTCTGGCAGCGGTGCCTTCTAGAGTATTATAGCAAAGTTTGTACTAAAGGGTGATGAAAGCTCCTCCCTACCCCCCTGCATTCAATCTCTAACCCTCAGACACTTCAGTTCCTTCCATACTTTTCCTGTGATTTCAAAAGATGGAAATTTATTGCAGCAGAGTAGGTATGAGAGTGCACGTACATGTCTGAATTGCATACATACAATTTGCACCACATTTTCAGGCCTGACAACATTGGTAGGAAAATTCACAGCAGAAGGTCTGATGCAGACTTTGTTAAATTCACTGGCGTTATCAAGTGGGCCTATCTCTATTTGAGTTCAGCACCCTGAGCTGCAAAACTTCTGAAAATAGGGAACAAAACTTAACCTGCTTAACCACAGTGTGAAAGAATAATGCTGACATTCGAAGTCTTCTGCCACAAGTGGAAGTTCTGGCAGTTGCATTTAACAGACCAGATATCTTTTGTTTTCAGTTTAGTCCTAAGTAGTTACTCTTTCCTGTTGTTCGCAGCTCCCTTTGTGCTGGAAAGAAAGGGATTCAGCTGTTTTGCATGTAAAAGAGAATGGAGGTAGGGAAAATGATACAAGTTTTCTTGTGTCAAAATTAAGGGCACAAGGAAGCAGCTGGCAGGAGTCCCCACTTGTCTCAATGGGGCTGGAGTGCAGCTGACCCAAAAAAGAGCTTGCACTGCTCCAGCTTGCCAGTAAGATGTGCCTAAACATGGCTTGGATGCTGCTGAAAAGCTGGGAAATCATGAAAAGGCCTCCCAGATGTGGCACAGCACTTAGTTCTATTTATTTCTTTGTTTTCTCAGGGTGTTTTCCAGCAGAGGTTTTGCTGTTTCATTGATTTGACTCTTCTTGGTTGTTTTTTTGCTTATTCACCTTATTTTTTGAAAATTTACCTTAGGAAGAAGAGAAATTGCTTTTTGGAGGATTAGAAGTGAAGAGTGTCTGGAGGGCAAGAAATCACCTTATATGAAGATCCTCTTCCTTTCTTTACAATGCCAAAGTTTTGCCCCGTCCTTCAGCATCTTCAGGGCAGCCTCCAGCACAGTTTCCTCCCACCACTTTCTGTAAATTGTTTTGAGTCATGAATTATTTCAGAGGAAGAAGACTGGTTTGGAAAACACTAGAATTTTGTGAACTCGAAAAGATACCAGTTTTGATCAAATATATGAAAATGTCAGTAATATCATTGTTGCTTTGCCATCAGAATGAAAGCAAGGCACTGTTGTTGTTGTTTTCCAGAACATGAGAAATCTTAAGAGATAAAGTTAATCTTACCTTGACTTCAGTATTTTATTTGAATTATCCTTGTACTACCATCAGGTTCCGTCCTTATTCACTACCAGCTGAATCAATTACCTTTCCCGATAAAACAATTTTCCAATGTTTCAGGCTTTAAAATATGTGATTTCACCAAGGCAACAGTCCCTGACTTCATAGCAAGAACCTTTTTAAAATTGCTACATACCTCATTCGCCTTCTTTATAAAGAAATGCAATTTAGTGAGAGTAAGTTTGTTAAATTAGAGCAGTAGGTGCATCAGACACCAGTAGGATTCTATAAATGCTGTATTATGAATAGTGCAAATATATGCATACTGTAGTATTGTTTTTAAACCAGGTATAATATAAACATGCAACATAGTGATGTTTACTCTATAAGGAAAATTAGAAAAAGTTTCTCAAAAAATGCTTCTCATCCAATGGGAAAAAACAAAGTCTTTCCTGCAGTACTTAATCAAATTATTCTAAGCAGAATTGGTAAACCTATGTTTATTTTTTAAAAGATGCTTTGCACTTGATATCACTCCCTCCTCCTCTGAAGTGGAAGTTATAGATCATTGATGAGAGTAAGAAGCAACACTAAAGAAATTTGAGGCAACGTGCGCAGCAAAGCAGTGGAGCAGGTTGCCCAATGTGCAGTCTTCATCCATGGATGTTTTTCAAGATCTAACCAGATAAAGCCTGGGAAACGTAGTCTGACCTCATAGCTGACCCTGCTTTGAACAGGAGATCAAACCGCACACCTCTCAGATCCCTTCTGACTTGAATTATCCTGTAATCCTATGATTCCATATACCTATATTTTTCTGAGACACGGTTCTTTTTTCTAGGGCATTAATGGCTTTCTAAGGAAGATGATAGCCTTCACTAAAAAGGTACTTTCAGACTGTTCCCTGGCATTCACACTCTCACATGTGTTTTAAATTGAAGATAACTCTTGTTTTGAATTGCATGTGATCATAGTACCTAGAGGCTCGAGTTATGCACAACTACAACATCTTACAAAATTATGTCAGTGTCCAAGTGTAGGAAACACAAATAAGATGTCTATGCTTACCTTTATTTTTCTTATGAAATCACCAGGAGGCTGGAATGGATATAGCTAACAAGGCTTAGTGAATTTAAGCAAAAAGGTCATTTAGATCCTATTTGCTTTCTCCCTTTAGGTCACAACATATTACCTTCCTTTTTGTCATAGAGGCTTTTAAACATGTTTGAAAACCTTCTTGTGGTGTTTCAGGCATCTGAGCCGATTGAAGTACTCAGAAAATAACTCAATTCTCCATGGGGAGGTAGATCTCAGACCCAACAACAAAATTTCCAAGACTGTCCCTAATAACCCCGCAATAGCCCCCCGAATCCTGGCTGGGTTAGGACACCTCACCAGAGGGAACCATAGGTAATTCTCACATCTTCGGATGCCCTGTCCCTTGCTGAACAGGTCTTTTGCACAGGGCAGAGACTTTGCTAGACATACATTGTGTTCCCTTTTACTTTTCCTTGGCTGCAATTGCTCTGGAAACATGAATCAAAGTGACGCCATTTACAGCTGATAGAAAAGCAGTTCCATGTCATTTTTCGGTTCTGGCTACTTTCTCAGGCTTTATACAGGCAGCCAAAGATGAGTCAAATAATTGTTCAGGGCAGTCCCCAATCTGGGAATTGGAAGCCATTAAAATGGGGAAAATCTTTGATTTTGTTTGTAAATTGGGAAACTTCACCTGCATTTGTCTGAGGTAGCACCTCTGCAGTTGGCAATGAACTGATGGCAGTTTACACCATCTGAAGTGCTGGCTTTGACAGTGCTTTGTCAGCCACTTCATCTCACAGCATCAAACCTTGCATTAGAAACATCAGCACTGAGAAAACAGCTGATGTCTCTATCTCTTTTCCAACTAGAGGATGCAATGTCAGGTGCAACACCTGTTTAATCTCAGGTCTGGAAAGATTTTTGCTCTCTGACTTTTTGAAAAGCTAGGTTTTACCATGATTTCCTGTTTCCTTTATGTGCCATTGTGATTTTAACTAGAAAGGTTATGGGAGAAACAAAGATGTGGCTTGAGTCCAGGTAATGACATAACTTTTCTGAATCTCTCAGTGTCTGGATCTAAGACCTATGTTCACACGGATCAGGAATATTTTCTTCATTAAAAATACATTTCTCTTATGCTGGCACTTCTTCACCAAGAGACAGATGTTACTTAGGTATCTATGCAATTTGAGCACCTACTGTCAAAATTTTAATCTCAAAACCTGCATACTGCTGCTGTCTAGAGGTACCGAGAGGTCTGCAGGAGCTTTTATTTCTGGCATAAAACTTCCCTGGGGATCTAATTTCTACTTTGGGAGGGTTGAGTATAGAAAAAAGACAGCCATTAGCAGTCTGCAATTTGACAAGGCTCAATTTCACTGGGCAGTTTCAGATTCTGGGGAGCTATTTCATGCCAGAAACACTTGTTTAATCATTCCTAAAAATGAATATTCTCAGAACTTCTGCTCTTGAGGGTTAAAGAAGAAGATGAAATAGAAGAAGTAATTCCAGTTTGAGTTGGGTTTAACCCTCTTTTTCTTTTTTTTCCTCTCTGAGCAGCTTTCTCTGTTTTCTCTTTCTCATTAGTACTGGTGTGCCAGAAAGGAAAGAGCAGCAGGCAGAGACATCATTGAGCTTATAGTTGTGACACCTGTAAAGCCCACAGCCTACCAACCTACATGAAGGAGAAGTCACCAGTTAGGCTCATTTACTAATACTGGGACAAAATGCCAGCCCTAGACAAGCTTCTTGTAACTCCAAGGTGGTTTTCCCATCACAACAGCTACCCTGAGCAATGTAAGTTATCTGGGAACCATGCTTACTGCTGTGTACATCTCCAGCCAGCACGTAACCTATAATTCTACATAACAATCTGTCCACTGAAAAGGGACATGTGCTCTTAACTCAAAAAAAATGAGATTCACTCATTTTGGATAGTAAACACATACCCTGAAAATGTGGTACATTCATAAGCCTCGCTCTCCACTGTAATAAGTGCACATCAGCATAGCTGATTTGCACAAAACCACTATTCCTTCTCTTGTTGCTACTCCCCAGCTGTCAACATACAGAAAAATTACTCTAAAATTGTAATGTTAGCACTTAGTTCACTACCAAGAGAGTCATTCAACTTGGACATTTCTAATTTCATTTCTAATAAGAATATTTGATTTGCTTCATTTTAGACTGTTTTGATTCATTTCATTTGTATGCCAGCAGCAATCACAAGTAGCTTTGAAAGCAACAGTGATATCGGGAAGCATGAATGGAATATACACCTAGAGTGTTTGCTTACATCATTTTACTGCATGATAATAAGTAGCATTCAGGAAGTGCTCATTTTGTATTAATCTCACAGGAATGGGAAAACAGGGTGCACCTGCCTTAGCACTTTAGTTCAGAACAGGGAGAGTCTTGTAAAGCAAAACTCCTGAGTATCTCCCCTAATTCTGTGAGTTTGCATGGCTGAACAGTCTGAGAGCACGCAGCCTGGCTGCTGCTAAACTGGAAGATACGCTCGAGGAGGTACCTGGAGTTAATGGCCCTCCACTTCACAGGACCAGACCAGGGTTAGTCCAAGGTGTTACTCTGCTCCTTCCTTCCTGCTTCCTCAAAGCATGCATAAAGTAGATGTCATACCCTCAGCATCAAACTGCTTTGCTGTAAAGATCTAGTCTATGGGCCTATATTACTTACTAAGAGAGATACAGCCTCAGCCAATTTGCCTTTAGCATCTGGCAAATGGGAAGCTGAGCAAACAAAATAGCAACAGTCACCAAAATGCTGTAAAATAGATTGAAAAAAAGAGAAAATGTCATCTCCAAAGTGCCATTTACTATGAGCTGGGTTTTTTTTCCTCTGCTCCAGCAGTAGTTTTGCAATTAAGGCATATGCCTTTCTCAAACAATTATTTAGGGTATTATGAAATGCATTTTTATTGTTGCTGCTGTTTTTGTTGTTGTTGTTAATAATAATCATCATTTGGGTTGTGGTTAAACTCTTTGAACTGTCTGCCAAGCCTGCCTATTGGGAAAAAAAAAAATAAAAGCAGCCTGAAGGTGCAATTTCTTTGAACTGATCTCTGGAGCTTTGATTTGGTGATGAACATATCCTGCTATCTGAACTTACTGAAAAATGAGCTCTCGTTCTGTGCAAAGTATGATTTTAATGCATGAAGATACTTACTTTACTGTATTAGTGACCCAGAACAACAGAAGACAAGGAAATTAGATGATCTCACCATGTTTAATAGTGCTAAGCTTTATTGGACATGAAAACTTAAGCCTCTGTGGGACTGTGAAATTTTATGGCAGTTTTAATATATGTGAAAAAAAATACATACAGTTTATGCTTTAATATTGCCAGAAGTATGTGGCACATGCACAACATATTGGTGTAGGTCTTTTCTGAAATGGTCAGCATTGATAAATAGGGCTATAGTTTTTCATCAGTAAATGAAATTTTCCCTGCCATCAAGGCCAACCTGCATAGAATGGGCTGCATCTATGCCTGCAGGTTGCCTTAGTTTTAAACTAAGGGGGCACTGTACCAGAAATGGCTGCAGAGGCTCTCAGGAAGTGTTTGGGAATGAGTTAGCTACCATGAGCCAAGAGCAGCCTGGGGACAGAGAACACATAGTCACACTGCAATGCCTGGGAACTGTCCCAGATATTGTTTAATCCATTGGTGTAGTCATAATCTAAAAGGTTGGCTGCCTCTTCAATTAAGTGAAATAATGTCCATCATCTTCCAGATTTTACTATACATAAAACCCTTGTGGAAAGTTGTGTGAAAGCAAAAATAGATATAAGGTGGGACAGAATTTTCTAAAGTGCCTAAATCCCATACTCAAAAGATGTCAAAGAAAGCCACAAAGAGGTAATTACAAGCCTAATTTAAACCTGGTAGTAGCTGGAGGTCTAAATAACTTCTCATTCTAGACCTTACCTCCTGAGCCAGTTGTCAATACACTTTTGAAGATTCTTCAGGAAGCATTTGGTTAACAGAGTAGGGAAGGACAGACACTATATATGTGTCTATATATGTGTAGGCCCCAATTCATATTTAAAAACTTAACACTACATGACATATATACCTGAAAACTTGGTGAGGCAGCTTGATGAGAGGGCTTGGTGACGCTAAGCCCTGAAATATACTTCATCACACAAGCCCGAACAGTCACAGTTTCTGTTGTGGAGTCTCCTTCTCTGGAGGCATTCAAAACTCGCCTGGACACATTCCTGTGTGACCTGATCTAGGTGTTCCTGCTCTGGCAGGGGAACTGGACTAGATGATCTTTGGAGGTCCCTTCCAATCCCTGATATTCTGTGATTCTGTGATTCATTGAGCAGGTGGAATTGGCTGGGTTTTGATGAGAAAGAAGTTTACAGGGAATTCATAATGTTGCATACTGGGAGGTGTTTTGTAATTTATGAGAGTGGCTCCTTAACATCTAGATTACCGTCCTCTTTTTACACTCTGTAAGAATTCACAATAAATTTTAAAAATACAGAAAATAAACCCATAGCTAAATAGCAGTGTACATTTGGCCCTACTTACCCACTATATTTATGTGCGAAGTATAAGCTTGGCTTTATTTACTGTGAGGTGAATTTTTCAAAACACATGATGAACATGAAAAAAATTTCAATTAAAGGGACCTTTAGCAGATTAGCTTATTAGGTCTTAGACCAGAGTCTTTGCCCTTTGAAGGTGTTTCGTGATGGTATGCTACTGTAAGGAAGACCTAGCTGCTGTAATTACTTAGCAAATTCTCTACTCTATTTGCAGCTGGTCTCACAGGTTACAGTGAAAATGTGATGTAGAGTAAAATTTTGACATCTGGAGTAAAACTTCAACCTAGACAGGCTTGAGAG
This sequence comes from Nycticryphes semicollaris, assembly GCA_013400055.1. Classification (NCBI taxonomy): domain Eukaryota; kingdom Metazoa; phylum Chordata; class Aves; order Charadriiformes; family Rostratulidae; genus Nycticryphes; species Nycticryphes semicollaris. The sequence goes on along the minus strand of VXBJ01004427.1, from coordinate 674,688 downwards.
ATGGGCTCATGTAAACCTCATGAAGTTCAACCAATCCAAGTGCAGGGTCCTGCACATGGGACATGGCAATCCCAAGCACAAATACAGATTGGGTGGAGAATGGCTGAAAAGCAGCCTTGAGGAGAAGGATTTGGGAGTGATGGTGGATGAGAAGCTCAACATGAGCTGGCAGTGTGCACTGGCAGCCCAGAAAACCAACTGCATCCTGGGCTGCATCAAAAGAAGCGTGGCCAGCAGGTCGTGGGAGGTATTATTCTCTTCTACACTGCTCTTTTGAGACCCCACCTGGAGTACTGTGTCCAGCTTTGGAGTCATCAGCACAGGAAGGACAGAGGAGGGCCACAAAGACGATCAGAGGGCTGGAGCACCTCTCCTATGAGGATAGGCTGAGGGAGCTGGAGTTGTTCAGACAGGGGAAGAGAAGAATCCAGGGAGACCTTATATAGCAGCCTTCCTGAAGGGAGCCTACAGGAGAGCAGAAGAGGGACTCTTTGTCAGGGAGTGGAGCCTTAGGACAAGGGGTAATGGTTTTAAATTGAAAGAGGGGAGATTTAGATTAGATATTAGGAAGAAATTCTTTCACATGAGGGTGGTGAGACACTGGAACAGGTTGTCCATAGAAGTTGTGGAAGCTGCATCCCCAGAAGTGGGAAAGGCCAAGCTGGATGGGGCTTTGAGCAACCTGGTCTAGTGGGAGGTGTCCCTGCCGATGGCCGGGGGGGTTGGAACTCTATGATCTTTAAGGTCTCGTCCAACTCTAACCATTCTATGATTCTATCTATTGATGAAGAGTTTCTGCTCCCTAGATTTTCACAGATTTCTGAGCTGGCGGGAAAGGCCATAGGGCACATCCAGCCTAAGACACAGCAGGGTGCTGAGTTCTTCCACCTGGTTTTGGGAGCACTAGAGCATCCCTAGGGGGAAGTAAGCCCATGCCAATGTAGCCAGCTGACCGAGCCAGAGCAGCTGCCCTAAGGCCGGGTGACACACGGGCCAGACACCAATGTCACAACCAGAGCTGGCTTCACCACACAATGAATCTTCCCATCCACGTGTGCAAGTGAGAGGTGTAAAAGCAGCACTGAGGCTCTGCTGTAATTTACATCTGAAGTCTGCAAAGTCTAAGGGCAGGCTACCATAAATGATTAGCTTTAGATGATTAGCAGCCTGAGGGAAACTGGAAAAGGATGCAATCTCATTACTGGAGAAATCTAACTGTTGGACCTTTGGAGAAGGAACAGTAAGACAGAAATGAAACCACCTCTCCACAGAGAGGTCTGGAACAGGATGAAATTTGTGGGGAAGTGAGGCCTTAAAGTCAGAAACATAACCCAGATCCTCCCTCAGCTTTAATTGCAATGGAGCAATGACAATTCATATTAATTTCTTTCCAGTTCTAGAAATGTAACATTTTCAAAACTGGCTGCAGAGTCATGTTTTTCACATAACTGGTGGTTGCATGAGGAATAGGCCAAGATGCATGCATGTAGGTCAAGCAAACCAAGTCTAGCATATACATAGGGAATTTAACAGAGGGCTTCACTCTACAGCTCTGTTTTGAAGCTGAGAATTGTCCCGATTTTTTTTGGAAGAAACAGTCTCTGTGTCAACTTCCACATAAAACAGAAAAAAAATGCCTCAGCAAAAAACCCCCCTGCTGCAGCGCTTGATCAGCCTGTTCTTCAGTCATTGACAGGGACAAAAAGCATCAGGAAGAGAAGAGACAGCCTTAGCTGATGCAGTCTCTTCTGAAAAGTTGCTGCTGTGGCTCTTTCAGATTCTGGGGCTGTGACTGTGGCTGTTGGTGACAGTTAAGGTGACTGAAGAGTGGCTAAAAATATGAAAGCCCAGGGGAAATGTGCTAAGCACTTGCTCTGCCTGTAGCTCCAGGGAAGCTAACATCCGGACTAATTGATCCAAATGCTCACACTGAAAGTGAATGAGAGTGAGAGCTGGACAGGGTGAGGCAAAGCATCCAGTCAGAGCCTGCCAAAAACAGCTGAGCCTTTGTTTTGGGGCTAAGACATAGCTTTGTGTCAGGGGCAAGGATCATGCTGGAAGTGGAATCAAGAGTTGAGAAAAGAGAGAGGAAGGATGGAGGGATAGCTACGACATGGTTCCTCACTAAACCACAGAAAGAGCCTGCAGGGACAAAGACTTGCCAGCCAGGTTGCATATGCAGGGGAGAAATGTGTAGGAATTTCCCTCTTAGGAAGGTGGGAATTTCACTTTCTTAGGGGAGAAGGAAAAGACAGTGTTCCCCAGGGTCACTCCATGGATGGAGGTACCCATGCAGGCAGACAATATAAAAAAGGACCGGATCCAAAGAGGCATTTCCGGATGAGAGGTGCTGGATGTTAACTGCCTTACTGAGTAACCGCTAAAATACCATAATTTAATGTGCATTTTTTCTCCTACTTTCATAGAAAACAAGCCTGATACTCCTTTCCCAAGACAGGATCAATTTCTAACAGATCTTTAAGTCCTTTCATAAAGACTCCATAGATGGACATTTCATTTACCCTCGCTTTCCAATATTTCACTACTCTTGGAGCAGACCAGACCTTTTCTAATGCCTAATCTGAACCTCTCAGCTACAGTTTAAGGCTAGTATTTTTCATCCAATAACTCATGAGCAAGAAATAGAGTTTTTAACTGTTTTGTTCCATTAAAAGAATTCTTCTGTTCTTCTTCCAAGGAGTCCTTTTCATATTTGGACTAAGCTCCCCTTCTAATGTGTCTTGCCAGGCTGATGACAGTGAAAGTCCAGAGAGAAAAACTTTCATGTAGTTAGACTTGAGAAGAAATAGAAAGTACAAAGGGTATGCCATCAGGAAGAATGCATATGGTATCTAAATGGACAAACATCTTCTGCTTTTTCTTCCTGCACCTGTTGAAGGCTCATCCTCTAGGTATTAGAAGAACAGGGTCAATTTACCAAGTCCAGCAGAAGGACTGTGTACAGAACCATGAAGAGTTGCTTGCGGTAAGGCAAAAATGCTATAAGCATTGTGTTGACCACAAGTCAATCAGCTATGACATAGACCTCCATCTTCACTATGTGATTGGTTTTCATACTGCTGAGAGCAGAAGCAGAAGAACCGCAGCCACCAAAACAGACCCAGTGGAGAGAGAGACCCATAGGAACCAAAAATGCCCTACTACTGTGTGTAGCAGTGAGGGCTGCTTCAACATCAAGTTCACACTTGCTCAGACAAACCTGGTTCAATGTAAACTCTCACTTTATGGCAGCAAAGTCTGGAAGAAGATGACTTTCTAAAGGAGTAGTGAATATCCACGCATGCTGATTCCATCAAAATCCAATCTGGCTGAGCTACAGGCTTTGGAAATTCATCACAAGTAGCCAATACTTCACAGGAGCTTCCAAGGCAAGGAAAGGTCTTTTCTGAGTCAATGAACTCAAACCTGTTTTAGAAACAGATGTTCCCATCATAGAAAACTCTTTTTGGGAAGGGCAAAGTTAAAAAAAAAAACCTCAGAGAATCAGTATTCCAAAAAGTGACACAAAAGTGAGATGCAGCTGCCTAAGTAATGCGTGGAAGATGAATTAGCCACTAATAAATTCCATTGATAAATACTTCAGGCATATCATTAAAGATAAGACAGAGTTCTTTGCATATCATTAATGGTGGACAAAATTTCAAATCAGGGGCTGGCTTCATCAAAGGCATAACAGGTAGATAGATTTCCATATAATGAATACATTTCTGTTCATTAAATTCTGCAAGTAGAGAAATAATGAGCGGTGGAAGTGCTCATTATCGGATACTGATATTTATAGAAAACCACCACATTGTGGGGAAAAAAATATAGCCCAAATCAATATTTATGAAGGACTGTTTTCCTATAAATGGAGAAAAATTTTGCTTTTTTGTCATGAATTCTTTGTTTAATTATCCACTTCTGCATTTTAATCAACACAAATGCACTATGTTTGTTAACAACCAAGCAACAAAAGTGCTCTACTCATTATTCCTTTGAGGAATTCAGTCCCTTGTTGGATAACTGCAGTTCCCAGTACAGCACATATACATTCTGTCCTGTATTTACTCTTTGCTTTGCTGTTCATGAAAAAGCTTTTTAGTTGATCCAAAAAAAAAAAAAAAGAAATTCAGCTGTGACATTAATAAATGGAGCCTAGAGAGAAATATTTCCAGGAAGAAAAAAAGGCTTTGGCTAGATCAGGTTTGAAATTTTTACTACTCTTTTCTGGGAAAAAAAATGTGATTGAAAGTGACCTTTAGGTAACTATTATCATCCAAAGTGAAAACAAGATTATTCAATTAATACTTTACATAGTACAGAAATGTTGGGCCATATCATGGGATTTAAAAGCTTATATTCAATACACACAGATTTAATATTCATGCAAGTAAATCCTCTGGGTGTAGAGTAAAACACAAACCATGGTATTTAATGAGATTCCCTATCTGAAAAATGTGGTTATGGCTAAACCCCCTCTCCTTTACAAGAAATCTAATATTTGATTTAGGTTAATGATGCCTTTTCTTAAATTAATCTTGTGTCTTTAATTATTCAAATCTTCAGCATTACTGAAACCGTTCTAATTATTCCCATTGCTCAGTGGTATTAGCAAAAATTATGCTTAAATTTAAAATCACTTTAATGGGCGCCATATTATTCTCATGCTCATTTGACTATTTAAGATTTCACCTCTGAGACAAAAAAGGTTGACTGCAGCCAACATCTCCTTTATTAAAATTATCATCTTTGCATTTTTACCAGTAACTTAATAAGAAGCAAAGTAGACCACCCTTATTAGATTCTGTCCCCACCTTTCAACTAGTAAATCCCACCCCTCATATTATCTGCTCATTTATGCTTTTTAAAGCTTTATGATACTAATATTCTTTTATGATCTGTTCAGTTTATCAGCTGGCAAGGTTTTATGTACCTTTTCTGGTGAATTGCCATTAAGAGATGAAAATTGCTGTTTATTCGAAGTAAATAAAATAGCATGTGAGACTGCAATATTGAATTATATTTGTTTCCACTGTTGTTTTAAGATATCAGAATATACTGTGTAAACATAGGTTCTAAATGCAGTAAAAGGAGACTCAGAAAGAGAAGGGAGGAAAATATTTTAGAAAAGTTCCAATTGTTTTATACTTAAAGTATTCATTTTTATCATCTGAAGAGTGCTTGAATTTTAAGATGTGGAGTCTCCTTTTAGCAAGTTTTATTTTATTTAGTGCTTTTGGCTCATGTGGGAACCTCCTGCTGTTTTCAAAAGTCAGGTTCTGTTCTGATTTCCTTTGTATTTTGGAAGTTACAGTTAACAAATCCCGATACTGAGTCATCCAGAACTTGATTCTGATCACAGTCAGAATGAAAACATTTCTATGTGGAAGAAATCAGTCAACAGCATAACACTATTCTGGTAGTCTGAGACAGACAGACATCCATAACACTAGGAAGATTTGCTGGGATAAGGATGGACCTGACTGTTTATAGGTGAATTATTTATCAGTACTATAAAAAATTAATCAGTTTCTTTATGAAAGCAGAAGGTAAAATGGCATGTCCTCTTGACCAGTATGGAGTCAGTCCATGGCTTCGACTCTGGGTGATAGATTCAAAAGCCAAGAAGTTTACTGTGGCCAGTCCAGACTTGCCAACGCAGTGTATACATTGGCTAAATTTCTGAGGACATATTATACTGTTATGTGTTTTTTAAAATATCTGGCACCTCAGGACACAAGTTAGATACCATCACCTTGGGAAGATGTGAACTAATGTCTATCACTGCCTGCAAAACAGGAACTGGAAAAGGATTATGTCTGTGGGTTAGCCATTACCCAGCCACAAATTCCTCCCCACTTTCTCTCTCTCTTATTTCCCCACTGGTTGCTCCTTGGATAACATCCACTCTTCATTCTCCTACATGCTTAACTCACATTTTGAGACATCCCAGGGAACCCATTCAAGCCCTCTAATCATGTGCCCTGTTAATGTCAAGCTGAACAGAAGGAACATGGAGTTTTCCCTCCCCTGGGTTCACTCCCCAGAGAGAAGCCTTAGTGGGAGTGTCAGCTGGCATCATTATGATTGAATTTTCAGTAATTGCATCATTATGTGCGTTTCCACAATATCTAGTATTCTGCAAATTACTTAGAAACACATCAGGGTTCAACAAAAAGAGCAATACCCTACTCCACTTGCCTCATCATAACCTCTTTCTTAAATAGATTAAATCCTTTCATAAATAGATCATATCAAGATGATAACTTTCTTGGGGAGCATTGCCTAGAATAATCAGATTTCTCATGGGAAGATACTGATAATTAAATCTATCAGGGATGAACCTCTATCTGACATTCACAGATACTAGTTCTGTAGCCGAAATCCATTGGAATTGGGATAATTCAGTAGGTTTCGCAGCTACACCAATCCATTTTTAAAAATATTTAATTTTTCTAGAGTTTTGCTGGAAGGCTGTTTTGTTTTCCATTGTTTGTTTGCTTGTTTTGAAGATAAAACGTATCTTGTTGACAGGAAAAAGTTGCCAGGTCTGAATTAATTTATTAATCGCACATTAAACATCACCTGGTATTTGAGAGCTTAGAAAACATGCAATGCTGATGTGAATGAGGAAAGAGTAGTGCTCAGAATCCACTTGGGACTGTCAAACAAAAATATCATCAGTGGAGTGTAAAATAGTGCTGCTGCCATAAAGCTAGTTGTAGCATCTAACAGTTAGTTCCATAATGCTTGGAAGAACCCAAAAGATCAGGTGTGAGCACTTTCCTGGATCACTATCACCTTGGGGTTGGCTACAACCCAATTATTGATCTATGGATCCCTAACAACATGGTAACGCCTGATCTGATACGCATTTAAAACTACCTTTCATACAGTTCTTAAATGTTGACTATTGATTTGATAGAGTATAATAGCAGCCCTCCTTGTCTTGTCGATGCATATGTATGGGCTCCTAAGAGAATTATTGATCCTTTAAACTCTAATAGATCTTGCATGCTTATGAACTCTTTCAAATATACACTATTGACCTGTATGTCTGCACTTTGTATGTGTGACTTATTCTTGGGAAACCTTTAAAACATTAATTATTGACAACTAAATACATCACAGTAGAACCTCTGGAGATCGCAGCCTCTTCTGTGAGAACAGCTTCCTTGAATGCACACTGGGAGACTCTCAATTACGTCTCACGTTTCAATTTTTCAGCAGAAATCTCAAGTACGGGACAACTCTTGTCTACTCAAGATTTGTGTTCTCTCAGTGTTTGTAATGCAGTGTCACATACAAGTGCTTGGTGGAGCTCAGCACACTAAAAATTACTCAGACATGATCACAGGGAATCACACACTACCAGCTTGTTCTCTCTATATTAATGACTGAGTTGACTCACAGATACACAAAAAAAACCCCAAAAACACAAACAAAAAACCACCCCAAAACCAAGGTAAAATGAACCTAATAACAGTAGGAAATAATGTGTCAGTTGTCTACACACAGGCTAACAGCCAGCATTCAAACCTATAGTCATGTTCCTCCAGCAGGGAAGCTTAGGTAGGACTTATCACTTTAGGGCCCCAGGTGGACTCCTCTGTGAAGACTTCCTTGGTTTCTTATCCCCACTGCTGGCTCAGCTGCACCAATACTTGCAAAGCCAATCACCTAAAGCACAGGTTTTGGTGCAGAAGGTTAAAAAAGGTGACTTCTCTGAAAAGTCTACTTAAGGAAATTGCTGCTATTAAACAGATTGGACACATTATGTGTTTTTGTTTCTGGTGCTTTCAGGACTTTTTTGGTCCAAATTTTCAAGTGAATGCTGAGAGTCAAGTAATTTCAGCATCAGCCCACAAACCAGTTCTTTACGAATTATTTCTTATGTATCCAAATTCAATGCCAGTTTCAGAAAGACTCAGTATTTCACACAGAACCCCAGAGTATTAGCTTCCATTTGAATTCCCTTGTCAATATGGATTTTCAGTGGAAAAAACCACACAGAATCTTTCCTGCAAATCTAACGTTTTGAAAAAATGTCAATTCTGACAGCTTTTTGTTTAAGGAAAAATCAAAGTAAAACCTTTCAATAATGTCTATACTTGTTAAGTGAAATATTTCACTTTTTGCTTCAGAATGACTTTTGGGAAATTAAACTGGTTTTACATAAAAGAACATTAAAATACAAAAGTAGGGCATGATTATTTTCTGAATGAAACAGTTTCAATATTTCTGAAATATCAAGACAAAAATTTTTGCAATCTTATTTCATTGGAAAATTCAAATTCGTTTTTTTTCTGGTTTTGCACATTTTCCCTCTTAATGAAATATAAATGTTAGCTATGGCTTGCATTTTTGTAAGTACAACACAAATTTACTTAGCAATGTACAAAACGCTGTTCATCCAATGAAGAATAGCAAAAGGGCTAGACTGTATATTTTTCTCTCAGCCTCACATCCACAAATACTGACTATGGGTATTCTCTAATTTTTGCACGTGAGCCTCATTTTAGACTCCATCTTAACGAGTAAGGCCTCCTCCATCTAGTTTCAAGAATGTGAAGATTTAGTTACCTTAGAACTGGGTCCATGAAGATAGCAGGCTGAACAGCATTTTGAGAGGTACCTAACCCACAAAACACAAAGCACTCCTGTCCATGAAACAGATGATCTTCACTCAGCCATACCCAGTGGCAACTCCCTGAACTAATACACACTGTCCTGACCTCTCACTTGAGACTGAAGGACAAAGCTCTTCCTTTCAAAAATTTAATATTGTGCAAAACACAGTGCAGAAGGAGGCAAAGCTCACTTTGCATTAAATAGTCATCAGTGCTTTCACTCAGAACATGATAGCCCTGCACCTGATTGTTCCCATTTCTGCCTGAAGAATTTCAAAATCTCTGAGAACTTCCTAAACACTGTACCAACACCTTGCCAGTCCTTCCTAAGGGAAAGCACTGATCACTTGAAAATTTCCCTGCAGCTCTTTCACCTTGTGCTGACCACAGAAATTCACTGGGTAAGCTATGGTAAACGGTATCTTTTGGGAAGACTTGTACATCTACTCTAATGAATTTATCTATGGATTATTTGTTGTAAATTGCGTAAAATGTTCTTGGATTATGGACTGAGGTTAGTTCTCCCAGCTCCCACATGGAGCTCCAATTCCTTAGGGTACTTCAAGAGTCTCATCTTCTGGTTCAGCCATCTAAATAACCCTCACTCCCTGGAATGCAGAGCAACTGGAAGAAAGTGGCCATCCTTAAGCAGTCAGTGACATCCAAAGATGTTGGTTAGCCCACTCTCTGGCAAAGGCTATGTCCCTTTAGGAGGAGAAGACCTTACCCCATCTCTCCCAGAACCTCTTTGATGTTAGGGAACCATCTTAATATTGTATAAAATGCACTTATACTTTATAAAAAAGGCTTTATTTTGAAGGAAAGAAGCAGCCGCATTTTCTGTAGGTCTGAATCTGGGAGGTATATCTGGAAAACAAACAAAAACTGAGTCCTCCATGCACAGGAGATCTCAATTTCCTACCAGATACCAGGTAAAAGTCCATTAGAACATTCAGGTCAAAACCTAAAGTATCCAAGTTATCCAAGTGTCTTCTTGATAAAGCAATATTCAAGCAGAAGATTTCAAATTGCGGTTTTAGAGGGACCTAAATCTTCTATAGTATTGTTCAAATAGTTTGGTGTGTCTTTGCTTTCAGAGAAAAGTCTACATAAGAAACATAAGAAACAAATAGTATAAATAATTGTGTCCATATTCACTCCTTTCATTGAAAATTCAATCCACTTCTTTGAGACTGGTAGATGCTGCAGTATTTGCAAATAATTCAGAAGTTCACCCCTTCTGTCTAAAGACTTTTAAACATATTCAACTGGGAAAAAAAATTCCTGGCCCTTTTATCTCTTAGTAAATGTGGGAGATGTGACGTGTTTTACATCTCCCCAGTAAATATAACCCATTTTGGTCAAATGCTAAAGCAGTATTATTTAAGTATTTGTCATGACACCTTAGATATCTGCAGTATTTTACAGAGGCTAAGGAAAGAGTACCTGCTCCAAATAGCTTGAAGTCCAGGAATATTGCTCTCTGGATGTGCTCCCATATGAATAGCCCTTAATGGGGTCAAATCAACCTCAAGGATGGACAGAATGGTAACCGCACAAAATAAAGCTGCCTAGAGGTGAGGAGCTTCCTTTTTTTATGGCATTTTTTAAAGCTTTTCCAGACTGGGACTGAATTCCCTCTTGTGTAATGTGGACAGGGAAGAGGACACTTGGAATCCTCTCTGGTCCAGAGAATCAACCAAAGGAACATGCACTGAAAAATCTACCCGGGGATCTTCCACCCATGGCTGAGGCCCTCCAGAGAGGGCCTCTGATATTACAGCTCCTGAAGTTTAGGCATATATGAATGAAATACTGAGTTTTGCCCTGTTTCTTGTGCCAAGCACCAAGTGGCCAGCAAGGCATCATTCACCTCCGACAGGGGCCTGGTCATCTACTGGGAACATGTGCACTATCATCAGTCATACAGTGTCTGTCTGCAGCCTTGGGACTCAGCACCTCCTTTTCATCAGGTGATCCAAATCTCCATCATGAAAGCCAAAACTCTAAGCTTTGAACATCCTTTAGGAAAAAATATTATGGAGTTTGGGTCAGAACAGTCAGAAGGGGGTCCCATCAAGCCAGTCCCCAGCACATCCTAACATCTTTCTATACCAAAATCTAACTTCTGTCCTTTATCACTCATTCATCTCACTTTGTTCCATGGAGAAAGTGTCACAAAAATATTTCTGTGCAAGACAGTGTCTCAAAAGAGCCAGAAGACAGTCTGCATTAGAGCTCTTAATTTCTAACTTGCAGGTGGAAAACATGGGGCCAGACCTCTCAGGGAAGTAAGTTATTAATCCTATATAGAAAGAAAAAAAAATATATGGGAGAGGTGTCCCAGGATCAAAGACTGCAGTTTGTGCTGAAGTGCTGCAGAAGCAACTCCACTTTCAGCAGTATGATGACTCTGTGCCAGTATCAGCAATGGGAAACCTGTGTACAAGTCTAGTCCAAGGCGCTGGTGACTCACAGGGTCCTGGGAAGAAAGGAGCTATGGCTTTTCTAGCCATCCCCACAGCAAATGCCATCTGGAAAATGATGGGAAACACTATGAAGCAAAAAGAAAAGAGCAGAAATGGAAGAAAGAGTGTAGGAGGCTCCAGCAGCACGTTCACAAAGTGCTGGGAAGACAGTTACATGCCTTTGCACATGGGATCCCAAGTCACTACTACAGCTAACTTACATTTTAACTCAAATGTCTGCCAACAGTTACCTCCTTCCCTGTTATTTTTCAGCAGACAGCAGCATACTGTAAATCCCTAATTGTGTAGGGAAGTAATAATGATCTATCTGTAGGGCATTTGCTGGGGAATAATGGCCCTCTGGGAAGAATCTGGTGGCCTGAGGTGCAGGAAGAGGTTATTAAATATAGTTGATCATTTAACCACTTGAATGCTGCTGAGCATGGGGTAAGACACGTTGTCGGATGCTTCTCTCTGTACCAGACAAATGGTTCTGAGTCAACAAAGAAGTGGGGCTTGTACTTTAAAGAAATGCTGCTGCATCTCCCACAGCAGCACTGAAGCTGTGACAGAGCACAATAAAGATCCACTGAAAACGCCCTGTGCCGTACTCATTATTGCTGCTATAAAATTAAAATGCTGGGTAGGGGAATAAGTGTAGTAGGCCACAGTTACACTGCAGTAAACAGGGAATAACACAGTTAAAGACAGAACAGTTTCAATGCACTGAGATCACAATTACCCATTGTTGTTTTTTTTGAGTGATATTATATTTTTGTACTTTGTATTATGTGTGTCTAGCTGTCACAGCCACAGGTCATGTTGTTCTGGGATCTGTACACAGAATAAAAGCCTGGTCCTTACCCCAGGGAGTTTACAGTACAGTTTTAACAATTCTTTGCTGAACATCTCTAAATAATTAATTCACTGTAATCTACATTAGCCATTTTAGTTTACCTGAATTATCTTACAGCACTCTACCTAGCTTGCAATCACCATTACCTTTTTAGAGTAAAATGCAACCAGCAGTAAGTTTGCTTCATGGAGCTTTGAGTAGCTGGAATGTTAAAGAGCTTATTAAAGACCAAATTGCCAACAGAAAATTGTATTCCCCGCTATCACTTATCTTCTGGGAAAAAAAAAAAAAAAGACACTACGAAATAGCACTGCATAAAAAAGGAAAATTTCCTAATGCCTTAGTTTTTGAGGCAGGGGTGGGGAGGAGGCCATCTAATTAAACTTGTAATGTTTCTACTGGACTGTTTAGATCTGAAGTTAGCACAGGAAACAATAATATGACATAATTTTAAATCCACTGCACCTCTACTCAACTCAGCATAATCACACTGGATTTGCACAGGTGATAATTGGGTCATAATCTGGTCCCTACACACATGGATTTCCTACATGACATTATAAAAGCTTTTTCACAGAAAGATTAAAGACCCTGGGGTACCTCTACTTCACAAGTCAAAGCCCAAATTCTTTCTGGGCTCAGAACTTATCTGACATAAATTCAGCTTCAGAGCAAATGTCTATAGCCATGTTATGAAACTTTGTAAACAACAGGGAGGTTAAGGGTGGATAGTTGTGTTGCCACTGCAAGCAAAGAGAAGGGAAACTGCAAGGTTTGCTATGGAATGAGATTAATCATTTTTCAAAAGGACACTGCTTTAAACTCATTGCTTTTCAAATTCTACTGAATTTTAGCATCTTAATGCCAAAGGCATTCTTGCAAACAAATAATTAATAGTCAGTTCTGATTTTGCTATATTTGAACCTCAGTAGAATTATTATCAATTTTAGGGTCAGCTCTGCCATAACATCATAATTCTGTGTTCATATAGCCAGAGGTAAAGTTCCTGCTGTTAGCTGTGGTGCACCCATGGATCTTAATTCCTTTGATTTCAGAGAGCAATCAAGCTCATAATTGTGAGGGCATCCCTGTGACTGTATGTTTTGTAGCTATACAATGAGCTTGAGCCCAAGACTGGGACTGTATGCAAAGGTCAAAAGGGAGGAAAGGGTATTGGCGCAACTCCATGCTCTGCTCTCCAGGAACCTGTCAGGTAGTCATCTCTGCATCCACACACTGGACCTGTCCACTGGACCACGGTAAGGATGAACCTCTCTCTCCCCTCATCACCTGCCTAGAAAGAATGGTGCTCTCTCTCTGCATCAAAGGTCTTGAGACCTGGTTACTTCAGGAGCCTCTGCAGCCAAGCAGAATCTCTGTGCTGTGTCCTCAATACAAGCTATATTTGATTCGTCAACATAAAGTCATTCATTTACTCAGTGTGGGGACCATAACTGTCCTTATAACTGTTCTTTCTTTCCAGGCTTTCTACCACTTCGGGGAGAGGTAATGAAGTCAGTGAATCATTCAATTTATTTTATTTCAAAAGGACATTTTTTGTCTCCTCAGAGTTGCATAAGCAGTTTCTGCTTGAGACCTCGACTTTGACTTTCTGACTTGCTGTTTACATACTGGAGAAACAGTTAGAGATTATGTAGCCCCAGTCTCCTAGTGATTTTATCTTGTAGTATTTCAGACAGTTATTGTTAAAACTTACAAATTTGCAGTTACTGCAAAGGAATTGAAAGAGTTAGTAGACTGGAAAATGGAGGGCAGCTATCTCATTCAAAAAGAGAAGGAGAAATATTTTGTGGTTTCATTTTACCAGTTTGTTTTCTGTTTGTGGGGTTTTTTTTTTCTTTCTAATTTTCCTAATGAACCCACACCATCTGTCTGAATACTACAGAGGCTCAAAGAAAATTGCAATTTCTCTACTATATACTGACCTGATACTGTGTTTTAAGTCTAGTCAGTGTGGGAAATGGTAATTGAAATCACCATAAATTAATTGCTGTTTTCAGGCAGTACAGAGAAAAATTAGTATTGGATACAACAGAATGCAGAAGAACTCATGGAAAAATGTACAGGTATGCTTACGAAGTGACCCCCATCTTTCTCTTTTGTCAGGAGAATTATTCATTAGCAAAGAAAATTTACATCCTTAAATCACTTCTCATGGCTATATTCACCAGCTATCTCAGATATAGAACCTGATGCCACAGATACTTACACATACACTTAATTTTACTCACAGGACCGGTTACAAGTGGTGTTAATGGGGCTATTACAGGAATATACTTTTTCTGCAGAAAAAGTACACAACAGTGTATCAGAGTTTCCTAGACTAGGCTCAGAAATATAATCTGTGATTTTGATTCATTAAAGCAGGGAAAACAGTTTCAGCCTAGTTTGCCTTACCTAGAGAAGCCCTGGTCACCAAAAAAAGATGCTCACGTAGGGAAATGAGGATATATGGAAGTGAGACAGTTTCCATTGCTGTCCTCCATATGACACACAACATACTTATATTCTGCAGAAAACACTCATGTAAAGCAATTTTTTTGATGTTCTGAGCCACCATGCACACTTCGGGCTCTGCTTGCCATCTGTGGCTGCTTCCCACTCTGCCCCACACCCACCTGGAAGAATGTGGAAGTTCACAGTTTCACCATCTTCCGCCAGGCAGATACCACAGTCTCACAGATCTGCCCTGTAATTTTCTCCAGTAAAAGCCCATGGAAATGCAAGATTAATTCAGACACAGAAGTAAGCTACACGTATAAATTAACTTGATTCATCATAATAAGGCTGACAGAGAACTGCAAAATTGGCCTCCTCAAACCAGCAATTAAAGATTTATTCTGTGCGCAAACACACTTATTAAAGTATTATGCAAACTATCCACATTTTACTGATTATCATGATAGATTACGTTACAAATGTTTAGGCTAAAATACCCACCACAGGCACAAAGACTGGATTAGTTAATCACATTGCTGGACTTGTACAGATTAATCTCCTGCCATGGCTTTATTTTTAAGTCTAAGGCTAAATTTCCATATCAAAACTTCAATTTGCCAAAGCACAATTAGGTGTGAAACATGGAGGACATTCATATCCCTCCCTTTTTCTTTACCTTGTCTTTTTTCACATCTGTGTCTGAACAAAACAAAAAAAATTTAAATATTCTTACTTCTTCAATTCAGAGAAATGTGCAGATTCTCCTGAGAAATATATAGTAGGTTAAGACAAAAACTTTAATCTGATTTGATCTGGAATAGGACACTCCAGGTCAAAGGCATATTTTGAATAAATAAAGGGTTGGATAAACTTTAATAATTGAGAAGAGGATGAGGGAAGAAATTAAATGAGAGAAAAAGAGAGAAATATTTTTAAAACTCCTTATTTTAGCCATGACTTTACCATTATAAAGTAATTCCACTGCCTCCTACATGAGGTGGATGGACCCAGTCATTTTGTGTTTGGCTTCCATTGCTGGGATGGTACAGAATGGTCCTCCTCATCTGGGGGACCACAGAGGGGCCTGGGGTTGTTGCTCACTGTTGGTCTCACAAACTACCCCCAAAACTGGAGGTAAGTCAGTGCTGCACAGGTACGTATCAGCTTGTTGGCTGGACATTTGAAAAATACACTTGATCATCCTCAGCTCGTTCTCCCAAGTTGTGATGCTTGGGAGGTGCAGGATAAAGCAGGTCCAGGTGAGCAGTTCTTACTCATGGCAGACAAAGAGACTCAGTGCCTTCCCACAGTTCTCTCTTTGTACCGTGAGGCCTCAAACTCTCAATATGGAAAAAGCTAAGGTAAAAAAAGACCTCATGTTCAGTTACATGATTTCAATGCAAAAGTAGAGGGCATCTCATTAGGTTGTGCACAAATTACATATTTGCATTCAACTGGGTTACATCCATAGGGGTCGTAGATCTGGCAGGGAATAGTGAACAGTGTCTTCTCAGCTTGCAGCAATCTCCCTGCTGTTTTGCAGTGTTTCCTCTCAAACGCTAAAAACTAATACCCAGTATTGTTTTCCTTTTTGCTATCACTTCTCAATCTGTGAAATAAATGAAACGTGAGCCACAAATACAGTCAACAAAACCGAAGCCAAAAACTCTGATCTCTTAGTAGAATTTAACACAACTGATGATCTCAGGTTGCATTTCTTAAGACAATAAATTTTACACTACAATTTACAAGCACTTTTCTGGTAACCTTCTTTCCTTCCTTAAACCAGACACTTCAAATGTGCAGTGGGGAAAGCTTTTTGTGTCTGTTCTTCTAATCTAAACTATTTCTCCTTTATTATATATCCCTTTTCCTTCTGCATTTCTTTTACAACCAACAATTTCAATAATAAAAGAATTTTTAAAACTTGAGTGGTTTTGTTTGTTTATTTGTGTTTTTTTTATTTATTTCTAATTTCATAATTTCTTTCTTGGACTGAGGAAAAGGTTTGGAGAGGTATAATTCTGCAGCTCACAGGTGTAAGTTAGCAGTGAAATGTACTAGTTTTAAAGCAGGATAAATGATATGAAAGATAAGATAAGCAAAAAAGTAAGGAGAACATTTTTTTAAGGAAAAGCTACATCCATTTAGGTACCAAATGAAACAGTAGATTTGCAGAAGAGAAAGTATGGTTTATAAAAGTTTCTTCTGAGGACTGTATCAGACAAAATTACTGCACAGATTTTTGCAGTTGGTTTTAGGATTTTGTTAATGCAACTTGTATTTCACTTTCTGCTAACTAGAAATTTTATCATATATTGAATTTATACTAGAAGCACAAGGAGCAATAATAGAGAGTAACTAAATTTCATCAAGGAATTAAATGAGAACTTCTAGTCTGGATCATATCACAGCTTCCAAAATTTGCTTTGTATAGATTAGGGAAGGTGTTGTTGTTGGCTTGGGTCTTGGAACAGGTGGAGCATTTCGATTTCTTTCTTTCAGAAAGGTTGATTTTGCGCTTAAATGGAAACCATTTCAAACTAACAAACATTTCAGTGCAAGTTGCTTTCTCTTCTGAAAAGCATTTCATGCCTTATATTTTGAAAACCTCTGAGAGGTTTACTCCCAGGTACTGCTCCTAAAGCCAGCTGGCAACAGAGGCAGTATAAAAAGTGATGGAGTCCTGAGAAAAGGCATGTTCTTAGACTGTTTGCCTGCTTAGATTGCTCAGCTATGGGTGAACTTGGCTGGGAAAGTTTAAGTCAGGTCTATCCCAAAAGCTGAATGCCCACTTTAGCAGAGTTCTCTGCTCAGACTAATGTGCTCTCTCATGCACCTCAGCAGAAAATCGCACCTAGGTCTTAGGATATCTTGTGGTAGATGAATGATGTTACTCAAATTCAGTAATCTATTAAAAAAATGAAATGGGAATAATTCATATTGTTGTTCAACCCTCAGCTCTTCATCAATTTGGCATTTTAGCTTTTAAAATTCCTAATGAAGGAAAAGATTCATTGAAACAGTGAACAATTACCTATGCTCTGCTGGGTAGGCCTTAGAAGAAAGAAGGATATTTGACTGTACCTTAATAAAGCAAGAGCAAAACCATTTTCAAACTTTCAAAGCTATTACGAATACATGTTGAAACCTGACTTATTATTGCTATTTAGTTTTAGCACTGTAGTAGCACCTGGTGACATTAAAGGTCAGAATCTCAAAGTGCTCTATTTTGTAATAATGTAGGAGAGTGTAGGAGACAGTCNGTGGCAGTTTAAGTATTCTCAAAAAAAAAAAAAAAAATAAAATTGAAGGGACTCATTCATGCTCAGAGAAGTTAGGAGGTCTATGGCAGAACCAAGAGACAAGAGACCCTTGGTTCTCCAAGCTGTTGATACTGTACCTTCTAAAAATTCTTTCAATACTATTTTTTATATTCTTTGTAACCTTTTGGGTTTGACTCAGGCTTTAAAGAAATAGCCTTGCAAGCAAGCGGGTTAAAGCCGATGGAGTCTCACTGTACACATGGCTCCATCAACTCCTACTGTTTCCATGGACACATTAGTTAGTTTTTCTTGATGGGGTCTTTTTAGAAGGCTGTTTCACAGGAAACTGGAAAGGTGACAGGGGAGAAAAGTTGGTATTAGAGAACTACGAGTTCTGTGAAATCCAGTGGAGACTACTGATTTTGTATGGCGTACTTATGCCCTAAAGAATTTCTTTTATCTGGTCTAGATATTTTCATCATTTACCTTTCATCTTTATTTTATTCTATCTATTTGATATGAGTGTTTGAGCTCTCAATTAGCTGTGTAAAATGAGAGATTATCTTGTCATCTTATTTTTGATCTCTTTTGATTATGTAAATTGCAAAGGCAAAAGAAGTAGTACCTGAAGTAAGCTCCTGGCAGTGGCTGTAGCCTTTTATAGCGCATGTTCACAGCTATACCCCGTCTCTGATTTCTTCACTGTCATCATTTACAGCATCAAAGGGACAGTTAGCTCGCTTCTGTTCTGTTAAAAAAATCAAAGCAAGTTCATTAAATTATATATACATGTACTTGACAGTTTGTTTTAGATGTCTTACTTTAATACCCAGTGGAAAGAAGCTTGCTTTGGTATAATTAGTGCTTAACATGTTCCAAAAAAATGAAAAGGATATGTTTTTACAAAGTTATTTTTTGCATCTCAGACTGAAATGTTGTCTCATTCCCCAGGTGGGGAAAAAAGTGAATCCTTCACATCACTTTGCAAACTAAATAAAATCTAATACAGACCAAGAGATGATTTATGAGGCCTTCCATCAACAGCCTTCCAGGACACATAACTCACTGCTCTACTTTGAAGAGCTTTTGGGAGTAAAGGGAAAGAGAAAGTAATTGAAGGACCTCTGTGGTCAAAAATGGAGGTACATCTACTGAAGACAAAGCCATAGTAGGAGCTCCTTCTGACCTTTAGTTTGAACATACTAAAAAAATTAAAAAATCTCAGTTTCAGACACTAAACTACAGTCCTGATTGCCTCAAGTCTTTTGTGTCTAGCTTTGGAGTCCTCAGCACAGGAAGGATATGTACCTGTTGGAAAGGGTCCAGAGGAGGGCCACAAAGACAATCAGAGGGCTGGAGCACCTCTCCTATGAGGATAGGCTGAGGGAGCTGGAGTTGTTCAGACAGGGGAAGAGAAGAATCCAGGGAGACCTTATATAGCAGCCTTCCTGAAGGGAGCCTACAGGAGAGCTGGAGAGGGACTCTTTGTCAGGAAGTGGAGCCTTAGGACAAGGGGTAATGGTTTTAAATTGAAAGAGGGGAGATTTAGATTAGATATTAGGAAGAAATTCTTTCACATGAGGGTGGTGAGACACTGGAACAGGTTTTCCATAGAAGTTGTGGAAGCTGCATCCCCGGAAGTGGGGAAGGCCAAGCTGGATGGGGCTTTGAGCAACCTGGTCTAGTGGGGGTTGGAACTCAATGATCTTTAAGGTCTCTTCCAACTCTTACTGTTCTATGATTCTATGATTCTATGAATATGGGCTTTGAAATGAAAACATGACTCAAGATGTAAACAACAAATATTGGTTTTTTTTACAATAGTAGGGAGAACCACCAGCATGTATTTGGGCATCTCAACTTAGTTACTCTGATGGTATATCTTAAAAAAGGACTTCCTTTTATCAAATCACAGATTTTTCTGGCTGCTATAAGCATTCATATCTGATTTAAACTTTTTGGAAAAAAAGTAATAATTTTCTATTAAAAATTATAACATGAACATTTCAAATCCTATTGCTTCACTTTTGCAAAGAAATAATTCATGTCCAGTTCTTGTAGTGGCACCATAAAACTCTAATACTTGGCCATCTAATTTCAAATTTAAAATGACACCGCTAGAATGATTCATCTCACAGATAAAAAGTTACTTTTCTTCAAGAAGAAAAACACTTGCATAGAGGTCAGTATCAGTATCAAAATAATTGTATTTGCACATTCCAATCAAAGACTGAGGTTTTAGGTATATTTATAGGACATTGATATCACAATAGTGACAGCTGGATTAATTTATGTATTGCAATTACTTTTAGTTCGAGGTTGTTCGTTCCTTCAGACACCTAACCTCCCTGTTGTTACTTCTTGCCTGTAATATTTGCTTCTCATGGCAGTATGAAGAAACCCTCTCAGGAATCCAGTGTCACCAAGGCCCAGTTTAGCAACTTGCAGAAAAAAAAGGAAATAAAAGGACAAGGGTTATGATTTGAACACATTTCTAAGAATCGGGGCAGTTCACAAATGTAACAAGACTGCAATCATTTGTTAGTTACACCCCACCCAGGAGCAACAGTTAAAAGTATGGTAGGAAGGCTACACATGATGCATGGGCAAAAGCCTCCAGGAAGAAATGACAGGGCACTTCTTATGATATAAAGACAGATTGCAGGAGTTGAAGTACTGCAATTAGTACCTCGTTGTTTGGCAACTGATTTTTTAAGCCCCTGAAAATTTACATTATAATTTACATTATTTTCAGAAATTCTGTGGTTTTTAAGAGTCTGAGAGTGTTAATCAGCTAAGCTAAATATCTTAAGCAGTTTAGTCTCAAGACAAAATATAAAAAACTTGTTATTCTCTACCTCATTGCCAATTTGTATCTCACACTCTATTGATTACTCTGCTCCTTCCCCACTATCCTCATAATTCTTCTTCACATCATTTCTACTGGCCAGGACACAGCTTCAGGCATTGCCCTGCAAATGTGGGACACTTCTTGGCACAGTCTTCAACAGCACTTTCCCAAAAACAGTACTCTCCCAGGCAATGGATATTACTGGCCCCAAACTGCTTCCCAGTAAGCCAAACAGCTTCCGTGGCATCCACATTTTCCCTCAATATACTTTCTAACTGCTGACATTTTTGCCAAAATAAGGAATGCTCCCAACGTATACTTCATTTCATCTGTCAAAACAAGCAGTGTTTTACACCCTGTACGATGTCTATTTAAATAGTGAATAGCAGTGTTTAACACTCCAGCAGCACATCAATGCACACCTCTACTTAAAGAAAAGCCTTGCACCATAGGTAAACCCATATCCAATGTAAATTTCTTCACTTTATCTCTTTGAAAGAAAGCATTAAATGGCATATGAAGAACTGGAAGACCTTGTCCTCATTAAGCAGGAAAGACCAGTGGGTGACACCTGACTTCCAAGCCACTGCTTGGGCTTTATATGTACTTTATGTACATGCAGCATAAGCAGAAATTGTCCCTCTACTTTACAAGCTCCTTTGGAATATTGTTCGTTTTTTCTCTGCCCTGCCTTCCCTTTAGCTATACCTCCACAGATGGAGTGACCTGCTTACTCTTCTGCTTGAACACTTTAGGATGGAAACGTGGTTTTATTTTGCTTTGTGAGCAGTGATGTGTTTTTACTGTTAATATTGTCATCAGCCAGGGGGAGACAGAAAATGTTTGTGCTCATCACTAGACATACACTAGGTTTTTGAAGTCCTGAAATAGCACTCTAACCACTGAGAAGCGTACTTTCTCCTCAGCCTTACCTCTGACTAAACACATCTTTAGAGGAATGAACTCCCCAACCCTTTAGTGCTATGGGGCTGAGAGTCCATAGCAGTGAGCACCCCTTGCCAAGCAGCCAGTAGCAAGGAAGCTCGGGTCTTAGCTTTGTTGGGAATCTCAACTATTGAGAAAGACAAGACTAGGTTGGTGAAATGAGACTGAATAAACAAAGAGGCACAAAGTCACACTAGGTCAGTCACAGTTTCAACTCCCTCCTTCCTCACAAAAACACAAGGTTTAGGCATCTATATAGCTCTCTAGTTAAAATAACAGCGGTTTAATGGGATAGAGTTTACACAAAACTAAAATATGCCTTAATAGGCTGGTTATGTGTGCTCTAGGGACCTTGGATAATTAGGGTTTCCTAAAAAAGCAAGGCAGCAGGATAATTGCAAGACTCTTAATGGAACATTGGCCAAGAAGAATTGACCTTGACTATTTTTTAATACTCTTTCAGCTAGAACTGGAAACCATTTCTCAGTGCAGTTTTGAAGTGAAACACAGTCTGTTTGTATTGACTATGAATATTTGTCAACACAAATTTTAGAATGGGGAAAAAACTGTATTTCATCCCTTACAAATCTCAAGGACAGAAGATGAACATTAAAATCTGAAACAACAAACAGTGTGAACAAGGACACATGTAAGAATGTTTATTTTTAGTTAATCAGGTTGTTTTACTGATTTATAGTTTTAATGTTTTATTATTGGAACTCATCAGTAGCAAGAATGCTGTCACTTAGCAGTGTTTTCAAATAATAATGAAAACAATTCTATAAAAAAGACATTTTTTTTTCTGCTGTATGACTGCCTACAACTGCAGTCATATTATTACACATAATCAATATTGACCAGTTAAGCAAAAGATTTACTGCATGATAAATTAACATCCTTACCACAGTAGCAGTATTTTGCCTAGTTCCAAAATGCCTGAATTAATTCATGTCCCTTGGGAAACAACCTTTTTCAAATTTACTGTACCTGTTGCTTACAGATCAATAAACATTTCAGTAATGTATATGATTGCTGATTGTGACTGATATAATTTTAACCACTGTGATAAATATGAAATATAGCCACCATAAGAATAATGAAAATGTAATGAAAGGCAGGCAGACTTGTAATAAAGGAAGGATAGTAAATGCCAGAAGAGTATTCCTATAAGATGTCAAAAATAATGTCATATAAAAGAGGCAATGTTAAATGCTTTAGCATTACTGTAATTTCAATTCAGAAAATGAAATGAGATTTCTAACAGCAGCTACTGCTACAGGGTAGAAGATGGTTAATTAATTTAAGCTAGCTAACAGTGATCTCAGAAGTTAACCTGGAGTCCAATCTTGCTCCCGCTGAAGCCAGTGACAGCAAGATCAAGCTTTGATGAGGTTCCTGATATTGGTATGATGTTTGCCCAGTTCTAAGAAAGTAAATTATCAACGCCACAGGAAATTTTAGCCATCTCCAAAGCCTCTGCTTTTGTTATAGCTAGCCTAGACACGTAGGAATTATTCGCATTACTGCATTGTTAATTACTACAATGTAAAGAATGTTTTCATCAAAACTATATTGTTATTGTAAATGGGATTTTTGACTAATTGAATTTCCTCAAATAGCTTTGTTTCCGTGGAAATGCATTACTTTTAGCAAAATAAAAAGTTCTAAAAGCAGAAAAGCCCTCACAGACATCCCTGCATGTCCCAGTTCTCCATCAGCCACAATTCTCCTCAGGCACAATGCAGTTCACCAGCAAGACAGGCTGCAGTGCCTGTGGGAGATAGAGCAGGGAGCTCAGCCTGAGGGGGTCATGAGAAGACTAGGCACCAGAGACACTGCAAAAATAGTTCCCAGGACACGGTGTGGTCAGTTTCACAGACAAAATCAATTTTCCACAACTTAGGTGGTGGTGGTGTTTCCTTGGGGTGGGGGAGGGAAGNTTTTTTTTTTTTTTTGCCAAGCATTGACATTTTCCATTGAAACACACTGATCAAGGAAAAGAAATAAAATTTTATAATTGTAGCTATAATTTTCTGGTCCCTTTTAGTAGAGTATTTATCTAACATCACAGTGCTGGGAGGGATCCTCAGCCACTATTTGGGGTCTACCTCAGGGACTCAGCAAGAAATCCATTTGAGTTTAATGAAGAGCATTATTCAAAATTATTACTATAAGTCTTCCACTGGAAAACAGTCCGCAGTGTCATTGTTCTGAATGCTAGAATATTTAAGCTATTTCCTCTGACAATTTACCTCTCTTTAAAACAACCTGTTACTGGTTTTAAACAGCTTTTCTCCTTCCCTGGTCCTTGTCTTCATCCTGTAATAACAATAACATCTTCTGCGTAGTGGTTTAAACATCCAAGATCTTTTAGTCTCCCTAGCAAAGATTTCTCCATTCCTCTGATCATCTCGATAACTCTTCTGTGTATTTGTCCTAGTCTGAGTTTATTTGTCATACATGCTTGGACTGCACCCAAACTGGCATATGTTACTAATTCATATTTACCTTGAGATCAACTACTTCTCTTTGCACCTTCCCCTCCAAGCTTTCTTTTCAACTCATACACTCTTTGCTTACTGCACAAGTTTTCTTATTACACCCTTAGCAAAAAACAACACCCCCCAAAAAAACCCTCCCACTTATTCTCTTTGTATTTGTGTATCATTTAATTTCTATTAAACCATATCTCTGTCATGAAGTTCTTCATATGTCACATCTCTCTCCTCTGTATGAAAGATGTCTCTGAACTTCACACCAGCAACAAATTTCATCACCACACTGACACTTCTGGTGGCAAGGGCATTTCTGAAAAAATTAAAACTCAATTCCACAAAGAATTTTTGAATTACTTCACTGGTAATTTCCTACAAACCTGACAGTTTTTCTGTCAATGCAACTTGTTCTCATCTTCTTTTAGCCAGTTCATTTAATGCATTACTCTTCTCCTAGTAACCTCCATCTTCACCCTTTTAACTCATAATTTCCCATGTGCCACTATGTTGAGTGTTTTCCTAAACTCCAAAAAAGATATGATCTAGTGCATTTTTTTTTTGTTTTGAAAAACAGCTCTCATCAAAAGAAATCTGCCAAGAAAATCTAGCATATGCTCTCTTTGGTAAAACTCAATATCACTTTTCTATTTACCGTTGTGTTTGCAATTCATCCCATTTCTTCCCATTTCATAAATATTACAGCATGCATTTGTTACTCCCTAATATGTAGTCCAGCTGCCCTTACTGAACATGTTAGCTAAAAATGTCTGTTTGCAAATCTGTGATTTTATACAATATTATTACCAAATAATCTATTGACATTTTTTTAAGAATAGAGTTAATCTTTCTGGCCCGTCTTCTGTTGAGTGCTTGGGGGAGAACAGAGTAAATCCATTAGTACCACTACAGTCAAGGTTTTTCCTTCTCCAATGCTCAATCTTTATTTATTATTCATTAATTCTTAGTGAAAGAGGGATTGTTAAAGGATTGTGCCCGTGCTAGATGAATTAAATAAAATAGGATCCTATTAACTTGTTCTGCTTTGGGATCTAAGTTTAGAATTGGGGCTGAGACTTGGAACTACTTTAACTAAAATGGAGTGATTTACAAATTCAAGTGGGAAAAAAGCTGAAAATCCAGCGCAATTTTTCAGTAGGTCTGCCAGTTTGAGATTGCAGTGCCTAAAAATATTCCTTGTTTAGTGGCATACCCTCAGTCCTGGAGATGAGATCTCTTCACCTCCTTTTATGGAATGTCTGCTTTAGAATAGGCCAAAGAGATGTTTTGACCAGTAACTTAATGTTGGTGTTTGGTTATTTATATTTTAGAAATGCATTTCCAGTCCTGATGGATTTAAGAGGTCCCAGAGGCCCTGAACAGCTCTCATCTCTGCTTCCTCGAAGATTCAGTCTTGCTTAGTGCTCCTGCTTGTACTGAGCATCTGAATTCCACAAGCCCCACTTCCCTAAGTGTCAGAGCAGGAGTAACAAAAGTAACGCTAATTTATAAATTTTGACAATTTTAGTTACAGGACTGTGGGTCCCTCAGCTGGGAAATGCAGATTGTTCACTTTCTGAAAAGCAAAATTGAAATTTACACTACACCCAGCTCTGCGACTGAAAAGGTGGAGGGCTTTTTTGTTACATATATTTCCCTTAGATGTGCATAGCTTTTCCTATCTCAAAGACTCTCTTTTTGTAGGTCAGTGTGTAGTTCCAAAAATATGAGGGCTTTATACCTTATGGTAAGTTCTTTTTTATCACCCACATGAAAGTTCATAATTTTGAACAGATAAAGTGGATCAAAGATGATCTCTGAAAGGAATAGGTCTCAAGAGAAGCAGTTTTAAGATCTGCTTGGAAAACTTGTTCAAAATCCAACATCCAAAAGCTCTAGGGTAATCTTCTGACAAATTCTGTGACAAATCAATAATTCTGATCCTTTTCAGAGTCGTTCACTTTGGGTGCAGTGGATACTTTGCATGGCATGGGTTTACTAATTCTATAAGTCTAATTTCTATTCTAATTTCTACTTTCTGTATCAGTATGTGGCACTACACTTTACGAATAGTTTCCCACCAACAAATTTTTTCTAGATTTCTCTGGTAAAACATGTTCCCCCATATATCATAGGGCAGTTTATATAGTTTTCCTACGGCCACCTGGAAAGTGAAGTAGATACTTTCATATTTTATATATTCTGCTATCCATAGTATTTTAGTAATCTAGACCCTTTGCTTTATTTATGGGGTTCACTGCATATTCACAGAATCACAGAATCACAGAATATCAGGGATTGGAAGGGACCTTCAAAGATCATCTAGTCCAATTCCCCTGCCAGAGCAGGAACACCTAGATTAGGTCACACAGGAACGCGTCCAGGCGGGTTTTTAATATCTCCAGAGAGGGAGACTTCACAACCTCTCTGGGCAGCCTGTTCCAGTGTTCCATCACCCTCACTGTGAAAAAGTTTTTTCTCATATGTAGGTGGAACCTCCTATGTTCCAACTTTCACCCATTGCCCCTTGTCCTATCATTGGCCATCTCTGCAAAGAGCCTGGCTCCATCCTCCTGACACTCACCCTTTACATATTTATAAACATTAATGAGGTCACCTCTCAGTCTCCTCTTCTCCAAGCTAAAGAGACCAAGCTCCCTCAGTCCTTCTTTGTATGGGAGATGCTTCACTCCCTTCATCATCTTTGTAGCCCTGCGCTGGACTCTCTCAAGCAGTTCCCTGTCCTTCTTGAACTGAGGGGCCCAGAACTGGACACAATATTCCAGATGCAGAGTAGAGGGGGAGGAGGACCATTCTTGAGGTTTGAATAGGGTGTCAAAACATGTAGTTGTATTTTTACATTTTTACCAGTGAAATAAGAAAATTAATAAAATGCTTATGAAGTGTGTATTAAGAAGATGAAGAGGACAGTAATTTCTTTGTCACTGTTCCTCTGCTTTTACCTCAGAAATAGTGAGTGGGCAATTCAAGGGGGCAAAGTTATACTATCAGCTAGAAGTTTGAAATCCTTTTTGAAATTGATTAGAATTCCTTGCACATATATTAGAACAGAATTATGGCCACAGAGTTTTAACAGGAAAATTACGTATTTATTTATCCAATTCAGGTTTCATTCAGAGTTAAAGACTTAAAGGTTTGCTTGTGCTATAGAGTTGCATCACTATCTAGCAATATGTTTCCATTTTTACAAAAATACATTATATATATAGTCATTAGCAATTCTACTGTGGATAGCTGCTCTTATATCACAGAGAAAGATCGTATTTCTATAAAATCTTTATAACAGACTGACTGAATGCATGCTATGTGGTTATAAAAGCATAAATATCGAAGTTTAACAGGAAAAAGTCACAGCCTTAACTCAATATTTTTACAGATAAAAACTTATGCTTAAACCAGAGTTTACAATCACGAATTTCAGACCAATTTCTTGAAAGTGAGTAACCTCAGTGTTGAATCTGTTACAATTCAGAGTAAGGTCCTGGGCATTTAGGTTATCAGATGCTGGTCTGAACAGACATTGTTTTTATGAGCAAAAGTAGGGGATTTTTTACTAAAAACTTGTGTGGTTGCAGAAATGCATTTTTTTTTTATTCCCATATTTTATTTGTCATAAAATATTTTTAAAGATGAGATCTAAATCAACTGGATAGTCCTAGTGACTGCCAATACCATTCAAAGTCCATATACCCGTCAGAAGAGGGCTAGACCACATCCTTTTTAAATCTCTGCATCAGCTACTTCATGCTCACAGAAAAGCAATCTATTCGCAAACCAGCAGAATGTGATGATCTTGTATATATACCTAGCAGAAAGTCATTCATTTCACTGAAGGTAGTTCCACAGAAATGTATCAATTAGCATTCCTACAGAGTGTCCCATCACTGAAATCAAGTAATGATAAGTATGAAAATGAGGAAAAGATTTAGCAATACTTTATTCAGCTTTACAGAAATGACTCCCAAAAATGGTTGTAGTACTGAATATTAGAACTGCAATATATCAGCAGAGATATGAAATACCTGCAGGTTTTGGGGGGTTTGAAGGGAATTATTTTGCATTTTTAAAAGTTAATTAATTCATTACAGAAATGAAGTTTGGAATTAAAAGTTTAAGTGAGTCTACAACCAATCCCAGAACTTTGCACATAGTAAAGGTGGAAGGAAGCTTATTCTGAAATTGCTTCAAAGCAAAATAGGTCAGTATTATGTAAAAAAAAAAACCTGAGGTCACATTGATTTTGAATAGTTCCCCTTTGGTCATACTTGAAAAGGCCAAATAAATATTTAAGGAAAAATACTTCAGATGTATTTTACAGAGTGATGCTACTTGAATCAACTGGGAAAAATACCACCAAAACGGAAAAAATTCCCCACACCAACCAGAAATCAAGAAGGCAGGCACACTCCCTGGCATGTTCAGAGAGACAGATAAATCACAGCAAATGTCCCAAGGATCAGTGACTCTTAGCTGTGTCTAAATGAAGTTCAGGAATCCTCTTTGGGTACCTAAGCTTCCATCTTTTTCATTTTGAGGCCACATATTGCTAGTTTGAATGCTTTTATTGTTCAGGTTATCGGGTAGGAAGTCAAATGCTTGGTCATTTTGTACTTCATAAGTCAAAATAACTGTGATCGAGAGAATGTACAGGTTTAAACACTGAGTTTATCACAGAATAAGCTAAAGTCAAGGATGTGCTTTCATTTTTATTGAAAAATGGCTGATGTATATAAAGGAAATGGGAAGAATATGCTTTACACAGACAGTCCACTAAGCCAGGGGTAACACTGATTTCACAATTTCCGCATAATATTCTTCACAAACTACTAGCAATTCTTTTCCAATCTTGCCGCATCTCTACATCCTACAGTCTAAAGGAACTATTGGAAGATTTTGCCATAAATCTTAAAGGATGGTGAGAATATTACATGCTAACTAGGAAATAAGTGTGTCACTATGGTAGAAATTATCAACTTTCTCCAAGTTACAGAAGATACATTATATTATTTTACTGAAGAATCTCTCAATACACAGACACAACTGCAGTAGTAATTCTAATTGAAAGTGGCTATTAAACAGAATTAAGCGTATACAAAACACCACTGAGCACTAAAAGCACACTCTGAATTTATGAATTCACATATGACCTATGCTGAGCATATCCCAGGGAAGTCATTCCAGGAGACGTGTAAAACAGCAGCACTCAGAGAGAAGAAAAAAATATTTCTATAAGCTTATGAATGAGGAGTGTGTCACTTCCCAACATTTGTCAGTTCACAGCATGTACATTGCAAGAGTACAGATCTTGTGTGTGTAAAAGGACAATAGGAACTGCATTGTAAATTAATTTACAAGGTTAAATTAAAAAACTCACAAATGACGTCTGCACAAAGCTGGTTTACAAAGCAGGGATACCTGCATATTCTGGTAGGGTTTCTGTCCCTATCAAGATTTGGAAGTGATTAACTTCCCTTTAAAACCTGGAAGTTGTTCTCACCCTTCCACCAGGGAGTAAGTCAGAATGATTCTTGAAACCAGGCCAGAAATATTTCATAAAATTGTCCCCCTTGTGAACCTTGACAGTGGACACAATGACACTGAGTGTAGAGAGCTAACCACCAAAACCCCTGCACTCATTTTTAGAAACCTTTCACAAATTATGTTGCTGATCCCGTGACTGGAACTTGCACTTACTGAATCAGGTCTAAACTGTTCCTTTTAAAAGCAAAATGACTGTAGATAAAGACAACCAGGAGTCAGAAAAACCTGGCAAACACATTAAATACTTTTTGCATGCTTCTTGAGATTGTGGGTGGATGCCTCAGTAAAATATCAAAAATGAAACTGAGGTGCACAATGATATTTTAACCTTATATGACATCCACATTCTTGAGCAAGATTTTCAGGTCATCTGGGCATCAGCTTCCAAAATATACCTTTTTTCTTCCTTCTTCATATAGAAAAAAGATGTATCAAGTGAGCCTGTGAGTGACTTACATTTTGTTGTTTGCTTGTTTGATGAAATAATCAGACTATACAAAGAAGGGAAATGCTGTCATGTGAGATGTTTAATTTTGTCAGAAAACACTATATTCTATCCAATGAACAAGCAAACCCCCAGCATATGATCTCCCAAACAAATTTCTGTATTGTAACTGACTTGATTTCAGTTGGGTTTATATATTCCAGTCAAACACTTTCTAAACATCTTGGGGAAAAAGGATTAATGTTCTGTCCATTGATTATGCACAGACAGAAGTAGCTCATTGTGTCACAGGACATCCACAAATTATTCTGCAGGATTTTTTTTTCCTTTTGGCAGCAGAAATACAGCAAGTGCTTTCAAAAATCATGTACAGAACAGGCTAGATAAAACACCGATTTCTTTTGTTGCTGTTGATGACTAATCAACTGTTTCAAATATGAAAGAAACAATACACCAAAATCAGATGAGAAGGAAATGAGAAAATATGAAAAGTGAAGTTTGAGGGAAAATACAGATAGCGCAGTAAAAGAGTTGAAAGAAAATATGATTTTCCAATTACATGCAATTACCTGGGCATGTATAATCCAAATACATTAGATTTCAGATTCACTATTTTCTTACTGTTATAAATCAGACAGGATTTATTTATTTGGAATTTTAGTTATGCATTTACACACCTTTAGTCACACATAGATTGTATCTTTCTATTATATGGCTCTTTGTGATAGATTTTCCATATGAAATACTCTATTAATCATGAACCAAATAGAAAATAAAAAATCAATGCCTCCCAATGTAGTCAGTCTGCCTTGTAATTGGTATTTACAAGCTAGTGATTATTCTCTTACAGTCCAAAAAAATATAATGGCAAACATCAGATGTTTCATAGTTTGTATGCACTTCTCCTTGCTACTGTATTCTTCTTTTGTATAGCATTTAGCAATCTGATCTGGGTGGCTGATGGTTCAGATTGCTTTCCCTTACATTTTTTTCATGGCCTTTGGTTCATCAGTCACAAAAACTTTTTACTGTTTTTCCCCTGGTTAAGCAAATATTAACTTGTCAGCTTGTACCTAAATTTCACTAAGCTTTTGCTACTGCACTAAATTGTAAAGAAGAGCTTTGATGATTAAAATGTGTGTCTCCTGGAAAATGAATATTAGAAACACAGAATAACGTATTCCAACAGTGAATAATGAGGAGCTAAAAACAGATATTTAACAAGAAATATGTCAAAAATGTATTTTAGTTATCATGAAAAGATCACACTGTCTTCCCTTCCTCTGTTACGTACAGTAGCCTGTAGCCAACAGCAAAACTTGGTAATAATGTCTTTAGACGTAAAGACGTTCTAGTATCGGTTTCATCTCTTTAACACAATAATGAAATCCTAATAAGTACTTAAGGCTTCTTTGAGTGATACAGTAATAATCAAATGTATTTGTGACTGAAAATTACTTATTCTGTATTTGCACAGAGAAGGTAAAAGATTCTGATTCTTAAATGAACACCTATTTTATATCTACATATTCCTGTATTCCAGGCATCTAAAACTGTTAATGATGTGAAAGCAAGAAACATTCCCTAGAACCTCAGCTGTAGCTACATAACCTCTTCACGTCTTGTTCTTCAGAAGGACTTCATCACCTCTTCTGAAAGAAATTTTAACTGAACTTTCAGATCCCTCACATTGGGATGCCCCCACCCACCTATCTCTACTCACATCTCTATGACCTTTTGCACAGGAAAAATTTCTGATTTTGATGCCTAACAGACAGCCTCAAGAGCAAGTTTTGTAACACACTGAAAAAGCTCACGTAAGCCAGTATATAGCAGAACCGATGTCATCCTGTTTAATTACTGGCTTAAAAGATAACAGCATGCTATAGAGAATGCTTTTCAGCTTGTCAGAAACCGCACTGGATTCATCTAATGATTTTAGCACTGAGTACTCATCTCTCTCAATATTTCTTAAAAAGTATCTGTCAAGGTACTAATAATCCAACTCCTTTTTGTCAGGAAAACAACAGTTAACAGACTGTTATTGATGAGTGCTTTACACCATAACACAGTAGTTAAAGCATTTACTGAGATACGGGGGAGCCTAGGCTAAATTCTCTTCTTCGCCTGATGGGAGATCAATCTGTATCTCTAAGAGATTTTACCATCACTGGAATATCAGTTGTTCTGGATGAATTAACAACAGAAGTTTATCCACTTTGCTTGGTGAACAACAAGATATATTTGGTCGAAGAGGCACACAGAAAGAGAACTTTAAAGATGTCCCCAAACTTCATCCATTTTTCAGAGATGAGAGGTATTTGTGTGGAGAACTCCATCGCCTTTTCTGATGGCTTACTGGGGTCTCTCTGTGAGTTACTTTTAGGCCTCCTTCCCCACCCTTTTCTAGTCATCCTAGAAACTAGAGTTTGGAAAAGTTTGTCTTGAAAGACTCAGCAGTGCCCACTGCTCTCCCCTGCTCTCCCTCTCTCTGTCTGGGGAAAGGATGGCTCATGGGCCATGGCAGCAGGTTTGCACATTGTGCCAGACACACTTCTCTGACTCCCTGATCTAAGGTCCCCTGTATCTGTTCTGGGTTCGAAGTTCCCTGCCTTGAGACCAGCTCTGTCTGTAAAGGGCCCCTACATCCTTGTACAATGCCATGGCTCAGGACTTCTTTGTCACTTAAGATGTTAAAGGAACCTATTACAAGAAATATTACTAAAACTAATAATTACTTCTGTCAACTTACCTTGTATTTTACACCTAGGAGCTTCAATGAAATCTTATTAATAATTAATAGCACAGACAACATAACAGAAATAATATCAATACATGTTTATATTCCATAGCTTTGAATAATTTCAGATACACTTATTACCATAACAAAGCTATGGAATTCTTTAAAACCGTAGTAAAAATGAAAGAAAAAGTGTACTGTATAACAACTTCAAATTGAGGTCATGTTTTTCAGCTCAGCCAAAACAGTTCACATATGCCACCAGTACCAGAATGCATTTCAGTGCCTCCACCAAAATGAACTGTTCAGGTTGGACAAAGCATATGTTTAAGAAGCACTGCAACTTAGCAATACCACTTAGAGTAAGGACTCAACAGAAAGTGTTGTCTCCATCTTCAGCTGCCAAGTAGAAGACTCATGCAAAAGAGTTCCACAAATTAAAGTTGAATGAATGGCAACTATACTGCTTTCTCTAGACAGCAGTGAAGACCCACTTGAGCAAGCAGAACCAAGCCCTCTGAACGCTCTCACAATGAAGCTTATACATGCAGGAAATCATGTAGGAATTCTACTTTTCTCTCAGGGGAAACTTTGAAAACTGTTTGAGAGATGAAGACCACAACAGCCACTTCCCATTTCATGTAATCTCAAATGCCAGACAAACCCCACAATTATTATGGCTCCTGAAGTCCGTTGTGTCAATTTAGTTTGATGTGGCTTGTCCATGATTTCTTGCACTCAATTCTGACACATCTGGAGCCTCTGAAGATTCCTGATCAATTCTGATACAATTTTCATACCTGAGGAAAGCATTTATCTTTCTGAACTTTCAAGGCTGCTTCCACAGAAGCAAAGCTGATCATCCTTTCTCACTTGCCAATTCTGATAAGACCATAACCCAAGGAAGAAAATACGTAAATTTGCGAAGTTCATCAATACTTATCATTCAAAAATGGAAGCTGCCGAGACTAATAAGCTCTGACAGTTGTTCATTGGTCTAGCGATATTTGAGCAAGTATGAAAATGTTGATGTTTGCAACTTGAAAGTTTTCATAGAGGTATCTCTCAAGAAATATTAATTGGGTGTATGTATAAATTAGGTCAGAACTTCAAAGATTCTCTGTCTGCAGAAATCACTCCAGAACAGGAGTATTTATGAGATATTTG
Organism: Nycticryphes semicollaris; assembly: GCA_013400055.1. Lineage (NCBI taxonomy): Eukaryota > Metazoa > Chordata > Aves > Charadriiformes > Rostratulidae > Nycticryphes > Nycticryphes semicollaris. The sequence goes on along the minus strand of VXBJ01004427.1, from coordinate 640,803 downwards.
AATTATTTCTACAGTGCAAATGGACAAAATGAAAACAAGAGAAAAAGGTGAAGTAAAGGAAGAAGGGAACAGGAAAGATAACAGAAGAGATTAATTAGAATATAATGATGAAAGACCAATTGTTATTTGTGATTATTATATAGCATGTTTTATATATATACATATTACATCAATATATTAATCAATACATTAATATACTGATGTAATAATTTCCACCCTCAAATATACTGACTTACAGAAGAATCTTTTACTTTGACCTTGTTGTCATTACTCAAATCACCAAATATATGTCAGTGATAGGTTGGCATGGTCCTGGTCCTTGGGTTGTTTAAAGCATGGGTTGTGCTTATTCTCCCCATTTGTTGATTCTCTAAATAGTAGCACTAGAAATCACATCAGTGCCAGTAACTCCTGGCTGATTAATTAGAGTATAGTTGTGGTTAATAAGGTTCTGTGCAGTACAGAGCTGTAAATATCCTGCACCGTGATAAAGAGTGTGATCTGTTGCTCAAAGGTGGCTGACAAAGTAAAAAGAAGTGTTGCAGATTAACAGCAATTCAAATGTAAAGGTCAAAATATGGGGATTTTCTGCTCTCTGCCTGGAATTACATCAAAGAGCAGAAAGTAGAGCTGAACAAACAGTGAAGAAAATACAAGAGTCTTTATTTAAACTTGGTTCAAGCTAGGTCACTCTGAACATTTTGCATAAGACAAAATATCTCCTGTCAAAAAGATCATGAAGAGAACAAAAATTAAAGTGGTATGAAAGTCATGTAATGAAGGGAAATCGTGTAAAGCAAATCCATTTTCACTCCTATGACCACTGGAACATAGATGTCTGGTAACCAACAATTACCTAGAAATAACTGATGGGTTGAATATGTGTTCTGAATATGCAACAAGGCGAATCAGTCAAGAAAAGAATATGATTTTTTTTTTCCAAAGCTGAGGTAGACTGTATCATCTGATTAATTAAACTATATTTTCTTTGTGTTGCACTTACAGAAAGTTCTTCACAGACAAATGTATGAGATTTAAGAACAAATATTGTTACATTAATGTTTCAACACCTTACGCAAATTAGCAAAAAAGTTCTGTTAGTATTTTCTAAACATAGCATTCTTACCTTTTTTTTTTTTAGTTTGTCTAGCTTTCATTGTATGATAAGGTTTTGAACAGTTAGCAACTAATTTGGTCCAAAAATAAGAGATTTTAAGAATCTTTCTTCATCTTCTGCTGCACTGCAGGACAGAAGCATCCCTAAACCCAGCTTAGGGTTGTAGGACTTGTATGACCACAGGGGAAAAAGAAAAGCAACCTGTACCTAAGAGCCTTGTGAGATGATGTGATGCATGGAGATAGTGAAGTTCTCCCTTGTTCCTTATCACACCGTCTATATGGAGAGAAGTGATGCAGAAGAAATATTAGCAACCTGTAGAGGTGATTGCAAAGAGTCCTTCCAAACTGCAGAGATTTTTATTATTTCAATAGCTTTCTGTTTCACATCACAATTACTGTGTACACAGCTGTCACAAAACAGTGAGATGTATTGATCTCAGAACACCTGAAACAGCATGTTCACTTAAGGTCGAAAAAAGTCTAGGCTGAGATACCAGGTTATGTCACCCAGAATAGGAATATAAATCCTGCTTTCACGCATCACAGTTGAGTCTGTTGCCATCAGCCCATGTAAAAAGGGTTTGTCTAGCACGGAAGTCTCAGTCACAGAAGAGAAATCTTTCTTACCAAAAGTGTCAGTAAAAGCAGTCCAAGCTCCTGGGAGTTTAGGTTTCTATGGGCAGTATTTTTAATTCTCAGCCAGCTCTAGTGCACTGATAGTCATTCTGTGTCAGTACAATAACTTGCTGAGGATTATTAGAGCACTGAGCTGGTGTTCTATACAGTTGTGTTTGAAAGGGAAAAAAAAATGCTTTTGCCAGTATAGTTTATTTTATTGAAAGAAATGATATAAATTACAGCACTACACTTCCCTTTTCTGGCACAGGCTGTCTCTACAGAAAAAGCATTTGCCACTAGAACTGCACCAGCTTAACTACATCAAGAAACCTGTTGTAATATATAAAATGCCAGAGACAGGAACAATCACTCTAAGAGCTGCTTCTGTTGTAAAAGTGGCCTTCAAATCCTTAACCTGAACTACATTCCTAACTTAATTGTATTTCAGTCTCTATAAAGTGTTATAATACATGGTATCATCACAATAGGCAAAACATGCTGAGAAGAAAGCAGTCATTGTTACAAAGTCAAGAACAGATGAATAAAGTGAACAATCCAGAAGAAATTCTTCATTCTTGATAAAGTTATGTCGATGCCTGCTATTTCATTGCTGGCATTTGCACACGATTTGGCCTCTCTGGGTTCTTTCAGTTGGAAAGTGGATGGAAAATAAAGAAAAAAAAAAAAAAGACAACTGAAAATGCAACTTAGAAGACACTATCACCTAGAATATTTTCCTCTTGCCCCTGCCTTTAAGTTTCACTATTTAATCTGACTTCAGATTGTAATGAATTAGATTTTCCCTTGGCTTTCTTTGATTCCTTCCAGAAACAAACACTTCAATATCTAATGGAGATGAATAATGGAAATGTAGAGTCCCAGGTATATCCATAACCAAACGGGTTGACTTAACTTAATTGGAAATCATGATATGAGTGTCGTGCAGATCATTAAGAAGTGTTTGGTATATGACCAGTCATATTTTTCAGGTCTTCATGGAAACGTTTTCAAACGTTAAATGAAAGCAGAGTTATTCATCACTGCCTATTGATCCTTCTGTATTTATACCTACTATTTAAAAGACTATCAGCCAAGAAGTGAGCTAAAACAAAACTGACTGGACTGTGGTAACTAATTGCATGCCATGAGCAACACGGTCAAAATGAACTGTGCTGCTCCTGTGAAAGCAGCCTGTGCCAACAGTGAGTTGTTAAGAATTATGGTCCATGAGAAGATGCTGTGTTCTCAAGGTCCTGCTGAGGGTCAGTGTGTTCCCAAAGTTGAAGATAAAGCAATTAGGTACAGAATGCTTCTTGCCTGAATGTTTGCAAACATTAGGGCCAATTCTCATCTGCAAACATTAGGGCCAATTTTAATCTGCTTCAGTCGAGGCTTGATTACTGAAACTTGTTTCCATAAGGTCCTGCAGAAGGATCAAAACTGCGTAAGCCTTCAAATCATCCCTCATGTCTACCTATGTCCTGAAATACCTATGCTGGAATTTGTGATTCAAATTCTATTAACATCTTGTTTAGCGTTTAAATGCTTTTTTTAAAACCCCAAGGCACTGACTATGACCCTGAATCACCTTCTTGGCAATATAACTTTTGCTGATTTCCCACTGTCAGAACACGTGTGAGACTATCTTGGATGTCATAAATATAGGATCACAACAGCCATGGTCCTTTTCCCTGAACTGAGTCAATATACTAGTTCTATACTTCCCAGAAATACTTATAAAGGAGGGAATAATTTTCTCTTTTGAGATAAACTATTGCTTTTACAGGTTTGTTCCATAAAGTATCAGAAAACGTCCTTCAAGTTCAGCGTAAGGAAATCTTAAATGCAATAAATGTGTAATAATTATGTGTGAATAAATAAATCAGACGGCTCTAAAATAAATCTCTTTCTAAAATGTACTTACATTGTTTTAATTACATAAATTCTAGCCAAGAATCAAAGTAAAAAATTGTTAATGAAAGTGCTGCTTTAAATCAGAACCATAAAAGTCAATTGATAACTGAGAAAAGACACATGACACTGCATTTAAGTCCAGCTCTGGTATCAGAGATATCAGAGTGCATAATTTCCTTCTGTAAAAAATAACAATTCAAAACCACATAAATATGCTTTTCAGAGGAAAGGAAGAATGCTCTCTTCTCAGTTTGTGAGATACTGTTCAGGTGTAAATCAAAACGATTCTGCTGAAGCAACAAGAACACAGATTTACCCTTGTTAAGAACAAAGTCCACAACCTTTTTGTTATCTAAGGAAAAATAGGACTAAATAATAAAAACAGCACTAAATAATGTTGAGATTTTCAATGTTTAAATGAAACCAGTAGATTCTTATGGAAGAAATGAACAATTTCTGTTTAAAAATCTTCTTCCTTTATACTTTAAAAGAGATTCAGACCTTGTCTACAAGAAGTCTGAGAATGTTTCTCTTCACAATTCAGACTCTCAGTGCCTTGAGTGGCTTTTACAAAGGAGATGCCTACCAGCTTGCACTGATAATCTCCTGCACTAAAGAAACACTAAATGTTTTACAGCAGGGAGAGTCCTTGCTTCCCTTACTGCATGTAACTTCACGTGGAATTCTCCAGAGAATGCAAAACAAATCTGAAAATGAAATCTAAGGCCTAGAGTCACAAGAGGAGAAACGTTCAGCCATCCCTTGCTTTTCCGTCAGAAATTTTCCAGTTTACACAAAAAATTTAAAATATATTTTCTAATAATTTATTTTACAGGGTGTTTCACATTTGCTTTTATTTTATTCTAAAAAAAATCACAGGTTTGAATGGGTATTTGGAGGTCAGCTGGTCTACATAGCTGCTCAAAGGATCAACTTAGATTAGGCTTACATCTTGTAGCAGTCACTCATAAAGAATAAGAGGAAAAAAGAAAAATCTGAAATAAGTTTGAAATTTTATGTGCTGCTATGAAAACCCTACAACAAGCAGAAGAACTGATGAGCAAAGCTAAAGTTAATCCCCAGATGTAGATAAAGAGATTATAAACAGCTATAAAATGCACATGTTAACAAGATGTTGGCTATACTGTAATGAGGGCATCCTTCTGGAGCATTATAAAAGATGTGTCCAAAGATGTGTTGAAGTATTTCCAGGAATCAAAAAAGTATTTGTGCAAAAAAATAATATAGAAGAGTCATGCAGCAGGTGTGAGACATTGGCACATCACAGTCACGTAATGAGCTTGCAACATGTTGTTCCACCTCCAAAGCACAGATTTGTCATCTTTTCATCTAATATAATAATAGGGTTGGCTTGTTGTTTTATAATGTGGAGAGCGGAGCACTTATTCCATTTTTCTAAATGCAATTTTTTTAACTGTCTGGTAAATTATTACATTTTGCCCATTTTAAACAATTTACAACAAACACAGTGCTCTATGAGGCATCAGGCACTTGAAACCTCCAGCGGTTGCTGAAACCAGCAATCCCAACTTATTTATCAGAGCTTTGGCTATGCTGGAAGCCTGAAAAATCCTGAAAAAGCTACTAAATATTCAGAATTCTTTTTACTTTTTTAAATCATACTTAATTCACGGTCAAAGTTAAACACACACCTACAAAAGAAGGTAAGACTGATATTATAATAGTGCATATATGCCTGGTAAGTGTTTCCTATAAAGGATACTAAGAGACCTGGAAAATGTTTAGAAAAGAACTATAGAGTTGATCTCAGGTCTGGAATAAAAATACCTTGCGCTGACAGATTTAGAGCATACAATTTGTTGCATCTGTCAAAAGAAACAGGAGCTGGAACTTGATTATAGCATGGAACTGCCTTGACAGGAAAAAATAAATTCCAAATGCCTTTATAATCTGCAGAAAAAGTACACCAAGAAAAAACATTTGAGGCCTGAAGCTAAACAAATTAACATTTAAAAATTCAGCACCTATTATTTCATTTGGTTTCCAAAAGAAAGGATTTGCGTTGTGTCTGTCTTGTCTGTCTGCCTCCACCTGCTCGCGCTTGAGCCTCTTGAAAAATTGCCACCATGTTTGCCACAGAAGTAGATTTATTATCTCAAAAATACTGTCTAAGAAATGACTAAGCCTCTGCAAGCTGCCAGAAAATAAGCAACCAGAGGAGAAAGACTGTGTAGGTTCTCCCCAAAGAAAGGAAAGACATACACTCAGCTCCCATCAGACACAAAAGAATCCCTACTGGAAGAGCTGTTATCCATACTCTATCTATAAGAAAAAGCTTCCATTACACCCAACAAGCTGGTAGACATTGCAGAATCTGAATTCAAGACATAAATCCATACGAAAACAAGATGTTTTTCTACTTGCAGAACTACCAGCTGAAAACAAGGATGATTGAACTCTGAAGCAAAATAAGATGGGAAGAAATGCACTACTTTAATTTTTCACTATTTCTAATAAGGACATATCAGGTTAGTTTTTATGCATGCATATTAAAAGCGTTTCTCCTGGACAGTCTCACATCTACACAGAAGACAGTATCAAAGAATAAAGAATAGAACAAAGAAGCATTGCAATTGCAGAGTCATTATGTCATTAAAAAAGGTGTGGGTGCGTGCTTCTCAGAAAGGGGTGAGAAAGAAAAGGGGACAATGGTCTATTGGCCTTCTAAGTGGGAAAGGGCACAGCTTGAAATCTGTGACTGTTCTGTCATGCACAGCCCATGACTGTGGTTAAGCTACAATTCATGTGCTACCTTCGCTGTTTTTCCTAAATGCAATGCATACATACTGAGTGTGATCCACCTGGAAACAGGCAGCGTCTGAACAGCAAATGTGTGGCAAAGAAGACTCACTGATGCTCTTATGATCATGATATAACTAAATAGTCATAAAGGAACAAAAAGCTACTTCATGTAACCAATAGGTCAATGACAAAGGCACTCACCTGGAAGGTGAAGCATATACAGCCAAATCTCTGTTGCTGCTGATTTAGAGCAAGAGTCAGCACCTGGTTTATTGCATCCCAACCAACTGTCCCAGCCATAAGTTTTAAAGGCAGATTCACCCATTTCCTCTCCTCCCCCAGGTTAGAACTGTATTTAACTATTTCATGCAACTGCACTAGTGGGATCCAGAAAAATGGCTTAAGAGATCTTGTCCTTGGAATTGAGAGATTTGGTCTCAGTTCCAAATGGGTTTCCTGCTCTTAGCTGAATACTTCAGCTACTCACTTAAATAAGCTTCTAATGGCAATGCCTCATCTCTGTTGCTTATGCAAAGTCTAACCCAGCTCTGAGGAAGCCTACCAAATAAGGCCTTGCAGATGATGGGACAGGGAATGTCCAGTTTCAGGATCTTACCAGGGTTTGCTGATGTGGATTTGACTGTGTGGCTATGTACAAACCACTGTTAGAGATGGCACTTCGCGTTCCACATTAACTGACAGTGAGACAAGGGTTTTAAATAATAAGTAATACCTAGATCTTGTACATGGGCCAAGAAACCTATAGAGGATGTCCAAGTTCTGAATCACACAGCTGCTCACTTTACACATCTCCAGTTTTGCACCACATCACCTGAAATTTCATGTTAAATGAGTTTTCCCCTGGAATACCTCCATTGTTTCTGAGACATGGCTTTTCAAGAAGCAGTGTCCTGATCTGTGCAGATATTCTGCATTCACGGTTGTGAGATTTTTGGCTGAGTATTCAGTTACACTGAAATACATCCCCCTTGAATAGGCCAAATTTGCTAGGTAATCCAAATTGCCTTGGAGAGGCATTTAATCCTCATCATTGTCTGTCTATAAAGTGTCTTATCCATGCATTTTATCAACTCTGATCAGAAATATATTTTAAGATCATTGACGATAATACCGAACAGCATCCAGCCTCCTCTGAATACCATCAGTACCGCTTGAAAGCCCTTTAGTCCATTATTCCCTTTTGACAGTTGCTTTTTGGTATTTTGTTAGTGAATTCTTAATCTATTTAATATGTGCTTGAGCGACAATGCAAAGTGACAATTTTTAGTCAGAATATCGTGCAATGCTAAATTAAAGAGATTATAAAATTCTATTAGAATTGAGTAATTACTTACCTCTATCAACCCAATTTGCAATTACTCAGCATCACCATATTCCTAGACGTTTTATAGAGGTCCCTTACTCATTGTTATTAGGATAAATTATTAAAAACTATTTCTTGGCTAAGGTGAATTGATATCAAATGTCTTAAAAAGCCAACAGTCTTCATTTCAAACACTCACTTATATCAAGGACAAGAGGTTTTATACCTTCTAGCCTGTGAGATTGTTTTCTTTATAGCCCACTTTGTTTATCTTTCAACATGGTTTTTACTTAGAGTTTAACACGTCACTCCCTGACTAATACCAAGGGAACATTACTGTTGAGAGCTGTACAGTACTAGAGTAAAAAACCTGTGCTGCTATGAAAAATTGGACATTTTAAAGCCTAAAGATTTGGAGTAGAAACTATTTAGCATTAATGTCTGGTGGTTTTCCTTTGCCAACATAATATTTTAACAAGCTTCTCTTACAAACCGGTAGGGTACCAAATACTAGTTCCGAGATTTCAACCCACCCTGAGATGTGTAAAGTGAAGAGAAGAAACAGAATCTTCATTTGATGTACCAAGAAGACTTGAAAGAGAGCACAGCAGGAAAATCACAGAAGAAATGGGAAGGTGAGTTCTTGCATTTTGCTGGTCCAGGGCACTGGTACTGCCCTCGAGGAAAAGTGTTTCTATCCAACAAGAGAGTTACCTCAACACATGATATAGGGTGCACAGTTAACCAGCTAGGCACTCAGGGGCATTATTTTAACAAAACATGATGCAGATACCCATTAAAATTGAAAAAGAACTACATGAAGAAGAAAACATGAAAATGAAAAGTCCTAGTTAGCTTTTTATTTTTTTTTCTCAGGGTGTTATCTTTTTCCAGAAAATTGCCCAAGTTTGCTGCTTGGTTCACCACAACAAATTTTTCAAAAGGATCAGCTGGTATTAAAATGTCAGCATTTTCTCTTCCCTGTTCCTAAAGATATCCAACAAAAAATTTCGCTAGTATTTCCACAGTCACTAGCAACAACGAGAAAACTCTTGGTGAAGCTTTACATTATCGATTGAAAAGAGATCACAAAACTTTGTGCAGCACTGAGAGGAAGCTGATTGGAAAGATCTGATGAGTGTTAGTAAGGGTTAGATCTGGTCCAGCTTGCTCTTAAAGTGTAATCAAAGTCCTATCTCAAAGTTTTGTCACAGCTCTTATATGAATGACAGCAACAATCTTTCCACCCAGATTTGTAGCAAGATTGAAGCCAAAAGACCAGAGCATTCGAGGTTTTCTTCCTCCTCTGACTGGGAGGCAGCAGTTTGCTTCACAGACTACTGATTTCTCTGCAACAGTAATTCCATTAATACATGTCTCTTTTAAAAAGGTTGCACCCACCCCAGCCAAGAACAAAATCAAGTACAAAAAGAAATAGCGCTGAAGATTCACCTATCTGAATATTTTTTTACAATAGCAATGAAGAAGAATAGCAGAAGTAATTGTTTCTTGCTATCAGTTTGACATAATACAAACCAAGTGGTCATGGAAGAAATATAGTATTAGCTATCCAAGTATGCATTCAGCCAAGTATGTGGGGTCATGTGCATTGGAAAAACACAGTGCACAAATGCAAACACACCTGTTTGAGAACTGACGGTATCTCACCTACACGGATGGGCAGTAACATGGAGAAAAACATGTTCAAAAATTCATTCAACATTCTTCATTCCACTCTTCTCTTGAACACTAGGTTCATAGATGCTTATGAGTGTACACAATGAATACAGATACTCACAGAAGAAGCTTTGGTTGCAAAAATGTTTGAAAAGAGGAGAGTCCTAGTACACAGCAATGTACATCTCACCTTCCAGCTTTCTAAGACATAAATGTAGGGCACAATTGCAGAAAGTGAAAAGGACAAAGAAAATACTCAGGTAGGGAAACTAATTTTCTGTTACTTTTATTTTCTGAATATAAATAAATTCTCTAGTATCACTTTCTTAATTTTTTGTTGTCCATGGAGATTATCTCCAGTGGCATAAATGAAGTAACACTAAATTTAATGCCAGAAGGGAGACTGATTTGGCATTGAAATGGAAGCTAATGGAGAAAATTTTCTTACATTTTTTCATCGGGGTATTTTCTCAGGAGGCATTCATGAATTAATATTGAACACTATTTGTGGGTTTGGGAATCAGTGAGGAAACAGAAATAGCTCACTGCTCTTTCCTATTCTTGGAGTATGGTAGCATTGCAAAGCCACTATTGACAAAAGCTGCTAAATGTCAGTATTCCCATGAATGTATCTTTCCCTCTTTCACACAGAAATTGTCAGTGACATCTGTGGCTGTTCCTGTCTCTAGCGTTCCTCAAAAGGCAGAGCCAAGGTAAGTAGGGAAAGGACAAGTCAGGAGTCACACAAAGCTGTTCCCACATGGTTCCCATCGAACTTTTCCAGTGATGCAACTTGTACTGTCCATTCCAGATATGACCAAAAGAAAAGACCCCGGAGATTTTGATCCTGCAAGTGACCTGAAGGTTGTTGGAGGCAACCTGAAGGTTGTTGGGTCACAAGGAACTGCCCCAGAAACATCCCCTTTTCTTGTGGGGTAATATATATATAGAGATATAAAGATATATATATATATATATAAAGAATACTTGGCACAGCCTGTGTGAAAATACCATAAACTACCCATGGAATTTTACACTGTCTTTACAGACAATGGCAGAAGTCTAAGGCAATGAAAAATCAGGGCTAGTATATTTTATATTGTTCATTTAGACTGGACTTCTGCAGATGGGATTCTCACTGTGGGACTGGATTTGTGATAGATTCCTTTTTTCTTTTTCATTCTGATAAGTTCATTATCACCATTGACCTCAAATGTTAATAGAGTTCTGTAAATTTTTCAAAATAACATTTTTGGCAGTACTTGTGATTTTTAAAGTTTTCACAGAAAGAGATGAGTTTTTGCAAAAGTTAATATTTTTCCCTTTCTCTTATCTCTGTATGTGAAAACATTCTCAGTCGTTTTCTTTAGTAAATTTTCTATTAACCTATGAAGTCACATTAGAATACTTTATAGACAAGTCTTGCTTGGTTAGTTATATTGCAGCAAACTGTCTTTCCTGTGATTAAAAACTAAATATTAAGCACCTTAGTCCCAAGATACATAACTATATTATTAATGGCTCTTGTTTTGTACCTGACCTTATAAAAAGATAGTTGATTTTGTTGTTCCAAATAAATATAAATAATTCAAGAAAGTGTTTTTCTAAGCAGGTTATTACCTATAAAGATGTAGCTTTTAAGACAGCCTTTAGTATAAAATATGCATAACTGCCACATATATTATTAACAGGTACCCAAAATTGTTAGCATGGTACCTTATTAACAGAAAAATAAATGAAAATTCTGATACGGAATTCTGCATCAGAAGAGATGTGGGAAAGTAGACTGGGTTTTTTTCTGTATCTGCTTTCTCTTCATGGCAATTTAAACATACGTCAGTGTAAGGGATTCGTGATGTTTTGTCTTGCTGTAAGTTTAGAAATAGCAGGAGAAAATAAAAGCTTGTCTCTGAGAAAGGGAAAAAATCATGTCTCACTGGAAGGAAAAATAAGCATATTTGCCACTGAAAGGACAATCTGCTATTTCATTCCTTTGATGCAGTTCGTATTATGATGGTCACAATGTCAGGATTAATTAGACCAGAGGGTGGTGTAAATGCCAAGAGAAAAAGTTGCCGTACATCTGTTCTAATTTGTCTCATGGATGTTCCTTCAGTGAATAAGCAAAGAATGTGGCTTGGGCCATCTGTGACCCAGTTAGAGGGAGCAGGATGGCTAGTTGCCTTGCGGGTGCCAGGACAGGAGTTGTGACAAGAAGGTCAAAGGATGATCTGAAGAGTGTTGGGGAATTTCCACTCATATGCAAACCTCTGACTGGAGAGAGGTAGAAGAGAGTCTCAGGTGACTCAAGTGACCTTGAAAGGGGAACTGAAAGTGGGACCTTCTTAGGCAATCCTCTGTAGGATAATCTTCAGCCTGTTAGGAAAGGAATACACATATTGATAAGTTTGCATTTATTGATGCAGAACTAGTGTCAGGAAGAAAGCCACTTACAATCCCTATGGAAGAAGGAAAAAATGTCACCTTACATCAACTTTAAACATGACAATACACCCAATAGGAAAGAAGGAAAGATAGCAGATGACACTTTTTAAAGATTGAATTAAAGTTTTATATTGGCCTGTACTTCCAACATAAATTTTAGAAAAATGTGATATAATGAACCACAAGAAAAAGCTGTGTGTATTCAATCAGCTCTCTATGAACTCAAAATAACAGAGTAGACAAGATGAGCTAGTAGAAATTCCATATGTGGTTTTCAGATATTGTCATACAGAACTTTGGGAATGATGGTCAGTTGCAGTCAACTTGAATGTATTTCTCACATGCAGCTGCCTTACAGATGCCAAAATTCAGTTAAATTTGGCCAGCAATAATCTGTGTATTGATCTGGTATTGATTAATAAAAATACAGACAGTCAGCACAAAAGAGGACTGAAAAGCAATGAGTTAAAAAATAAACTATTTGAGCTGAGAAAGTGCTATGTAAATAGCCAAGTGGAGATGAGTTTGTAATAAGCAATAATGGCCATCACAAAGTCAGTGCAATTTTCTGTTGAATAAGCTAAGGGATCATGTCCTGGGGCTTTAGATTTCCTCCACGTGCTAGGAAAGAATTTAGAGAGGAGTAATTAACAATCATGCTTCTACAGGGATTAGCTGAAGAGGAAAAAAATGGTACAGAGATGGAAAGAATTAGCTAACAGTGCTGCAACTCCAATAGGAGAAAGCAAGGTACTCAGCCTTGTCAAAAAAAAAGAAAAGAGAGGGAGAGGTTTTAATAAAGTATCCACATGAATGGGCATAACTACAAAGGAACAAGATTCAAAAAACTAAAGGATATGAATAATCGTAGGGAAGAACAGAAATTATATGAAGCAGCAGGAAATTTAAGGATGAGCATTGTGAGAAAGCGCCCCGCAAGTGGAGCCTATGAAAGTGAAGAACAGCCTCTTCAGGAACTGCTGAACCATATGTCTATAAAAACCTCCAAAGAAAGATTTAAACAGACAGTCTCATGGAGCTAACAAGCTTTCATTACTGGTAGCAAAGCTAAATAATACATACCTAGAGGTCATTTCCACCACTAATTTTCTATAGCACTTCACTTAACTGAATTAATGAAAAGCAGGAACTTTCATTCAAAATCACATTGACACAGACAGACTTAAAATTGTTCCAAGAAGGTTTAGTTTAACTATTCACTTGATTTACTAGTACTACTGAGCAAAAAGGTTACCAAAAGATTCTACTCAAAGCAAGTATTGGGAATAATCTCAGATCTTTGCACAATCCAGGAGGTACAAAATAATCCTGAATTTTTTTCATTAAGATCCCCAATTCACTCAAACCCCAGCAGTTCTGAACTACTATATTGTTGTTTTCTTCTGAATGTCTTCTATGCATCAATAGTTATAATGGAGAGAGATTGATAGAAAGCTGAGATTTAATAGCAACTCAGCAATTAAATTGCACTAGTCTTTGTTCTACTGTTCCCTGGTGGATACAGTCCTGTTCATTAATCTGCATGTTGATTATAGTCCCTCCTTGATATTGATCTGTGTTTCACAGTCCTGTGATTGCAAGAGCATGTGTTTGCCACAGGCAGCTACAGTACTGCATACAGTTCAAATTAATGATGAAATATTTACAGCCAGAAAAAAAACCAAAACAATCTAGTTGTCCTTAATCAGATTTGAGCTTATGTGCTTTTGCCATGTCAGTGTTTTATTTTTCCCTCCAGTTGCTACTATTACAAAAAACAATTAAATTAATTTAGATAAAAGGAAAAAAAAAACCCTAAAACTAACCCTTAGAAGTTGTTTGACTTGAGAAATCTCACAAACAGTATTGTGTAATTGCTGAACCTATTTTAGATCTTTACCACAACTTCTTCCTCTTGTTCAGATACATTTGTGTGGACAAGTAAAAGTAAGCCCATTATTTTTCATTTATTCTCTAAGACATAACAAATGCATTTCTCTTCCTCCTGCGTCCCAGTTCCGTACTCTGAATCTTCTGTATTTTTACTTAGATTTGCTGTAATGTAACAATTGTTTAGTTTAGTTTTTGTTTATTTAAAGAATGCACAGTCAGATGGAATAGTCCATCTGTGGATTCATCCATGCTTGAATTGGGCAATTATCCTGTTGGCTGTCTTCTCTCTGTGCATCTATACCACCAGATACAAGACCAGAGGTGAAAGCTCCCAGTTGGAGGAGGCCCTCGTCCCACCTGGAAGAAAATCAAGAGAATCATGTAGGGGGGCTATCTGGAGTCATACTTTATATATGACTATATAAACAGAAAAAGAAGGTGTTATAAAAAATATGCAGGAAAGAGGAAGATGAATCTTAACACCAAGGCTGCTTGGAAAAAGCACATAATGTAACAGCAAAAGAAAAACGGGGCTGGTTTAGTCATTGTGTGCATCCCAGGAGCCCAACCCTGTCCCTTTGAGAGATGGCCCACTATGTCAGCCACTTTCCTCTAGTGAGGCAGAGAAAACACTCCTCGACTATTTTTCTTCCAGATTTCTCTCGTGATGAAAAGGGAGTCACTGCAAAGAAGAAAGAAATGTTGCCGAAAGGAGAACAGAAGGAAGAAAAATGACTGGAGAGAAGAAAGGGACTGATGGGGGGCGGGGGGAAAGAAGCATGAAATGAATAGAAGAAACAAAGCACAAAAAGCAAAGGAGGGAAAATAACATTAACCAGAAGATGGAAAGTTTTTCTGCAATATCCATCTTTAAGAATGAAAAGCAAAACAGAGGTACTACCAAATCAGTTTGATTATCAGTAGGACAGCTATCTATAATAAGATACCAGCCCAGTCCTGAAACATTCATGTGTTTATCCTGGGATTTTTCTGTCATTTTAAACAGTTTTTCCTGCCCTGAACCAGGAAGACCCTGAGATTTTTATTTTTTAATTATTTTTGCAAATTCCTAATAATACTGGTGCAGCAAATAACCTCTAAGTTACAATGCAGATGTGAAAAATTTAGGGTTGGGTTCTTGGTTTTACGCAGAGATTTATATAGGGCTGCTATATATTTCTGTGAGTGCCTTATGAGTATAGTTTGCATACTATGAGATCCTTATGAATCTCTTTCAGGACGACTGTTTGCAAAGAGTATACAATACCTTCCGTGGGTGCTATTCCATTTTCTATGTATTGAAATTATTTAAAATATGCACTGGGTCAAGAACTATGTGAAGGCTCTGCCTCACTTGCAATGAAGCTAATACCTGAGGTGGTTTAATCACTGCTAAAGTTAACACTTCACCAGGGATTACAAATCAGGCTTGATTAAAGTGAACCCATACCTTGGCCGCTGGAGTTCATAGCTCGACATCTTAATACAAATGTGCCATTATTGGGAGGGGGGGAGGGAGGGGGGAGAGTGCTTACGTGACTATGGTGGGCTGTGAAATGAAGCCTAAGCACACGTTTGCTTTGCACTCCCCCTTGCCAGCAACATTTGGCAGGGAGACAGAGCAGGCAACTGCAGGAAGCAGCTTCTTAAACTGCCAGAGCTGGATCCATCAGAAAATTTCTGCCTGAGCCTTAATTCTTAACCCAATGGCAATGGTACCCACCTGGGAAGGGACAATCCCAAGCCACGTCACTTTCAGAGTTAAGCAGAACATATATTCACCCCTTGCCTCGCTCAGAGATATTCCTGTGTTTGACAATATCCACAGTTCTGGTTTATCACCTGCACTTCCCATGGATCGTTGAAAATTTTCCCAAAAAAGCAGTTTGTTGAAACAGATCAAAATCCATGGTGTGCTTACCCTTTAGTGAAGCAGTGTGGCTTGTTTTCTGCTTTCTGCCCAGCTCCTGAAGCATACAGACACCTTGAGCACAACAACAGACAGCTCTAAATGAGCTGGAGATTTTCTCTGACAATATTTTTGTTATCAAACGCCTGGCTGTACTTATTTTTCATTCACTGACTGCTTGAATTATTGCCAGCGGTTCTCTGCCAGTGGAAACATCCACCCCAGTGGATGGCTAACAGCACTATGGCTTTAAACTCCGGCCAGATTTCACAGAGCTTAGCCGGCAGGAGCTGCCTGGAAAACACACAGGATTGATGCATCTCCTGGGTGCGGCGAGGGCCACGTCTGGGAGGGCTGCAGTGGCCAGACCCTGAGGGTATCTGTGGTGCCAAGTACTGGGGCTTCCATCTACCTCTAATCGGCTTCTTAAAATACACTCCCAAACTCTCTCCTAATAATTGATTTTTTCCTTATTTCTAGACATGGTCATTTCCATGCCTGCGTTTTCTGCTTCTAATCTGCATTCAGTTTAGCCAGTTCGTGCCTCCAGCTGATTTTTCCCTCTTTTATTTTACATCTTCATGACATTTTCCTCAGAGGTCATTTCTTCCTGTTGTTTGATATTCAGTCTTTCTCACCTGTTGGTCTAATATTTGTTTTATGTTTCTCTAGTTGTTTTTTGATTTTGTTGCTATTGTCTCCATTTTTTTACCGATATTGCCATTTCCATCAGCCTGACCTTACTCTTTGGACTGTTGCTCTCAGCCTCTAGAGCAACAATTCCTCCTGGCTTTGATCCTAAATTACCTCTTTCATGTGAAGTTCATTCAAATGGCATTTGGAATTCATATTTCCTGAGCTTGATATTGCAAGCTCCAGAGTAGTTCTTGAGAAAAGAAAGGCCAACCGAATTTGATTAAAGCCAAAAAGGGTTGGAACAAGTGTGCTGCAAGTTGTCTGTTCCTGCATGGATCAGCCCTGCAGAGCCGTCCCTGCTCCCCCAGCTTGGCAGAAGTGCTCTGCCATCTTTCTGCTGCTGGCAAGCCTCTGACTCCTGCTTCCAGTGGAAACTTGCAGGGTAAGGCACCACGTGGTATCCCAAGGGTTGGCAGAGTCCGGCCTTCTGAATGCAAGAACGTGTGATGTTTTACCTTGGCTGTCTCCTTGCTCCTCATAGATGTAGCTTCCACTTCTCTACATTTAATCTTAGCTGTGCTCTGTGCTTTTTATTTGTTCATACGGCCTCTCAGTGATGATGCACTTTTATCCATCCTGTTATTTATTATTTTAAATCCTTTTCAAAAAGCCCAGCCAGCCTTGCACCCGGAAGGTTGATTCACCATCTGTTCAAAGTGGAAAACATCAGGGTAAATAAAATTTGGGGAAGGAGGCTCAGAGTAAACAGGCCAAATCTTTCTAAAGTGTTGGAGGTGACAACGCATCTTAATCATCCAGTTTTCTGTGTACTGAGTACAGCCATTTGCTTTGAAAGTTTTGCCAGTCCTTAATTTTAAACCCTTTCTTTCCTTTCGGCTCAGACTATAGCAGATGTGAGATATGATGGAGAGACTTGAGGAAAGAGAATTAACGAGTTGAAGGCATGGGATTTATATAAAAGCTAGTATTACATATTTTTCCACATCAAAACAGAAAGAATGGTCACTGAAATAACCTAAATATGTTTTTTACAAATAGGTGCCTTAGGGCTAATGGATTTTAATCTCAGATGCTCGCTGCACGTAGTTTTCTGTCTCAGAAAATCTGATGCTCTTAATGCTTGCATGTATGAAGGGCTAATTTTTTGCATATTTTTCTGGGGTACAGAAGTGCCTGGAGTTTTGAAACTAGACCTTAATTTGCAGGCTACAGAAACCGAATCTTGATTCACCCAGAATTGCCTTTCACTTGTTTACATTTTAAGGGGTGTTTTAATACCAGAATTTGAAGGATTAAGTTCATCCCTTAATTATTGCTAGTGACCAGGCATTTATCTTCCAGTCTTTAACATATTGAAAATTATGCAATTTACTTGAGAATTTAAAAAAATAAATCAATATGTTCCCATGATAAACATACTGTCTATCCTTCCTCACACTAGGGAAGGCAGTCAGGGGAAGTTAATTGCCTAGACCCGGCAGTGCGGAGAACAGCATTAATAAATGGGGTGTACTGGCTTGTATAAAGGACAGATGTGAGTTTTCTGCTCCACTGTACGATGAATTAATTCTCACTCTTTTCCACTTTTTCTCAATTTACATATTGCAGTGACCACTGAAGAGCTATGTTTACAGTCACTTTGGCAAAGTGTTCCCAGAGCCAAGTCCTGTCCCAACTTGCTCTGCGTGGCCATGTCTCTAATCTTCAGTCCTCATCCCTGAGTCAGATGGGCCTGGAAAAATGCTCAAGTCTGAGATTTAAGTGAAGTCTAATCTGAAAATGGGAACAGATGAGCAGCAGGGACAGGAGAGGTTTGCAAGCTGACCCATGCCCCATCTCAGCTGCTGTCAGCTACAGACACTTTCTCTCTCTCTCCCCATATCTGTCCTCTATCTTACTGTTTGCCCTTGGGGACTACAATTTCTGAAGTCTGTTGCAGTCCTTACCAAAAACTCTTGCTGCAGAGGAAAACGTAGGATCCAGAAAACAGTCAAAATGGGATTCAGCCAGTTGGGTTGTGCTTCAGGCAAGAGCAAATCCTGGCAAAGCAGCTAAGTAACAGTCAGCTGTGTGCTAGTTGAACACGGAGCCATTCAGGGCTCCTGGCTTTCCACTTGGCTGAGGAAGGGCAAGATGGCACTCATGGCTCTCTGGCTTTCTGGTTTCTGCCCACCAGAGCTTGTGTTGTCACTTATGTGGTTGAAAGATTAGGGCAATTGAGCTAGTCCAGGGGGAATGAGAGAGCTGGCATGCCTAACAGAATTGCAAGGCTACCATGGTTGGAAGAAAGAGAGACAGCAATGGCATGGGCAGAGACAGCTCCAGCTTCCTAAACCGCTTCAGATAGTTCTTATCCTTGTAGGCACACTGCAGGCCAAAAAAGATGCATGTTACAGCAGACAGGAAAGGTGTTAACTTACATCATAGTGCTTACTTGGTGGGAATTTCCTGCGTGGATGCTCTTAGCCAAAGGGAATGTGGAAGAGAGCAAACATCATCATGGTAGCAAGGAGAGCTTACAAGCACCTAACCAAGCAGTTGCTGTGCAATAGCCATGCACCTAACCAAGCAGTTGCTGTGCAATAGCCATGTACTGTGCAGTACTTTTATGCCCAAAGCTAAAGTGATTACCGGATCTGTTACCATTTTGTGGTTCAAACATCTTCTGTTAGAACTTTTCTATCATTTTAAAAGGCAGGACTATGAAATTTTACCCTTTTCCTGCTTGTGCCACTGATCTGTGCTTCCACAGCTTCCACAGGAAAGCTGTCAGACAATATTTAGAAATATGTTGTTTCAGTAAAATGCACTTTTGTCAGAAAAAGATTTTGTCTAAAATTATAGGTTCCTCTCAGTCTGATGTGCACAGGATTTGTGCAGGCTTGTGAGTTATGTAAGAACAAGTCACATATCATAAGTCATATATTTATATATATATACACACACACTCCACAGTATTTTTAAGGAGTCACTTTTTTAAACATCTTTTAAAGTTTCCACTTGCTGGGGACAAGGTCTACCATTCAGCTGATAATTTCACATCAATTTATTCGTGCTACTGCTCCAATGTACTGTTCTCCACACACCTGCCATGGTAAGTCTGTGTGATCCTGCTGTATATCTGCAGGCTAGATAAGGTGTACAGAATTATGGTTTGAGTCATGCACACTACAGCACTCTTCCAAGATCATTCATGATCTGACCTAAAGTCCACCAAGATCAGTAGGACTCTTGACAATTCATTTAGTGAGTTCTGCATCCAATAATGTGTACAAAGACACTTTTAAAAGTCTAAAATGTGTTTGCAAAAAAATCGCTGAAGACATCCCAGACACTGTTTCAAGATTAGGCAGTGAAACCAGGAAAAAAATATCTGTTTGATCACACATTTAAAAATAATTTTAAAAAAAGAGACAAAGACAAATGATAGGTCAGAAACAAACAGGGTGTCTAAATTTCTTTTTAACATAAAAATTTTTAGTAGAGAATGCTATCCTATCTAAAGGCATACTGAGTCCATGCAACAGTATATTGTAACAAGCACAATGTTTTCGTTAAATGTTAAAATTTGTGTCAAAGACATATGGAAAGGTTTTAAAAATTACATTGGACTTTCTCATCAGGTCTATCTTGTCTAATACACAGTGCATTATTTCATTAAATTTAAACACACAGCCCTCCTCTCACTGCCTCATCTCTTCCTCTGCTGCTACCGCTGTAGCACCATTCATGCAAAGATTTTGTGATGTAAGAGGGCTTAAATTCACACCTCCCAAAGGTATCAAATTAAACAGCTGTGGTCATAATTCCTCATTCTACAGGGAAAACATGATCATATCTCAAAGAGCATCCTTCTTATCCTCTCATTAAAACATAAGGAAATACATACTTACAGTAATACAATTACAAACACTGGTTAATCTGTATTGCTTTCAATCGCTTTCACATATCCTTTGGGAAAGCTACTGTCTTATTCTATGTATTTTGTATCCAGCATTTTTTTCCATTTATAATGATATTGAATTCATCTTTCGCACACACATTTTATTTACAAAGTTTTCTCTCTTTGGAAATTATATTAATTTGGAGCTTTATAGCTGATTAGCCCTTATGCACTGTGGAGTATTGGTTTGACATATACACATGCACGCACTTATATACAAGGAAAGAGACTCTAGCTTTGCTATATATTGGTAGAAAAGCAGTAGATATTGACATGCTAGTAATTCCCAAAGTCTCTAGTGAGGACTGACAAGCTGTTGTGATTTGCACTGTACAGAAAAGAAAGTGTAATTGCATCATAGATAAAAGGAACAATAGAGTTATCCCCCACCCCTAGGCAATATATGCTCTATAACTGGGCAAATGCATCAGTGGGCTCTTTAATGTTCAATGGTGCAATTACATCCCATACTCTGAGAATGCAAAAAAATATACACCATGTAATCCACAGCGTTGTATTAAAAAAAAAAAAAAAAAAAAAAAAAAAAAAAACAAAAAAAACCCACAACTCCNCAAACAACAAAAACCCCTAAAAAGCACCTTTTACCAAAGCCTGAAGATATTGCCTGTAGTACAGCAGTCTGTTCCAAAGTAAGTGGACGAAGTCATTATAAAATGATTTTGCATAATTCTAGTGCTATGGAAAAGACTGTACCTCCTTGCTGTGCCTTCCCTCTCAAAAACAAAGAAAAAGCTCATCCCATTTATCTTACTCTCTGATGATATCATTTCTCGTTACAGTTGTAACTTTCTGTTTTACTTCTGAACCATCCATTTCAATTGTTATCACAATTATCAGCCTTTTTGTGCGTGTTTTTTTAACTTGCCAAAAATTACAGAGCTGTTTTAGGCAGCCTTTACTGTGAACGAGCCTAAGCTGTCAGACAATTTAACTCCCCGGCTCCTTCCCAGGCCCTGCTCTCCCAATATTACACTAACTGTATACATGTGCCTTAGGTCACTCTTCAGCTCTCTGTTGAAGTGAAGCAGTTCGGGAATGGGAGCAAGGCTGGGATGCAGTCCACACTTCACAAGCACAAACAACCAGCTTTGGCTACCTCAGATCTCAAAAACTAGCCTGAAAGGCCTTGCACCCCTCAAACTCCATCCTGCATCTTCCTGTCTTGCCCTAGGGCATGTAGTATACACTAACAGCATCATGACAGAAAAGAAAATGTGAGCAGCCTGGCAGGCTATAACAAAGTCCTCTCATTATTCCAGGCATTTTCTTTGAACTGAAGAAAATGTACAAAGCAAGCAAGCATTTCCTAGGGCCATAAGCATGCTACCCAAAGCCCAAAGAAGACATGAGGTTCATCTATAGAACAATGTGAATTAATATAAAAACACTTTAAGTTTTGGCCTGGGATCTAGGCATCATTCCCTGGAGCAGAAGCCTTTAAGCAGTGTGGACATTGCGTAGAGGTAGAAGATGTCCATACTGCATCATCCAAGACATGAAGATTTTTTGGAAACCAGGCAATGGAACAACTTATCCTTGGCGCTGTCTCTAGGCATATCAAGGAAATGAACAGGTAAATACATGAACATGTGCAGACCATTACACAGTTCTTCATATGGTTGCTGTCTCCTCTCCATCACATAATCAGGACTGATTTTTCACTACTATAAAGACTAGAAAGAGACAGCTTTACAAGAGATGATCACCAGTAATTTCTGACAGCGGTTTCTTGGCTTGCCTCTACTGATCAGTGGCTGTGCATGGTACAAGATCAGCAGCAGGCCACTTGCTGGATGTCATCCTGGTAAGAGCTGTGAGCATTAGGAAGAGCTGAAGTCCCTAACCATAGCAAAACAACCATCTGACAAGGGGAGACAGAGAAATGACAGGGCAAGAAGCAGAGGCTTAGAGACATTAGTTTATTTGAAAGAAACAGCCAGGCTATTAGAGGGAAAATATTGGAGAAAGAAGCTGAGTGTCTCACCTTGATGCAGTGTCCTATCCTGTGCTTGATGCAATTTCCAGTGCATTCATAGCTTAAATGAGTAAATATATTCCATTAAGATTAGTGGCTCACAGATGTGCCAAGTGTTATTGAAGAAAGTAAGGTTGCCATGGTAAGTGCACACATTTTTTCTGTGCAGTAAACAAATAAAATCCAGGTAATTTTTGTGCTTGTGTATTACTGTTTCTTGAAGATTCAGGAACAGAGACAATCTTATTCCTAAGTATATAAAAAGAAAGATGAACACTACTTATGCTACTATTCGAAATGACCAGCAGTTAAAATTAAAAGAAAAAAAATCATTGACGTTTTGTATGTCTCATTTCAAGTGCTTAACTGAGAGAAAAATGGGGGTTAGGGTTTAATTTGAAAACCGTGTGTAATTAAAACTTTTGAGTAATTAAATTAATGTCAGTTAGGTAAATCAACACTATTGCAGTAGTTTGAACATAAATGTGATTTCCCTACCCTCTACTAATGTTTTCCTACCCTTTTAATACCACATGGTTTCAAAAGAGTTTGTATATACAAGCTGCAGCATAGACATAAAAAGCATGAAGTCTGTTATCTTTGCATCAAGTAATCACAGAATCACAGAAGGGTAGGGGTTGGAAGGGACCTCTGGAGATCACCTAGTCCAGCCTCCTTGCCAAAGTAGCTTTACCTAGAGCAGGGTGCACAGGATTGCATCCAGGTGGGTTTTAAATATCGCCAGAGAAAGAGACTCCACCACCTCTCTGGGCAGCCTCTTCCAGCACTCTGACATTTTACTTTGAGTAAAATTTTTCCTCCTATTGAGGTGGAACTTCCTGTGTTCTAGTTTGTGCTTGGTGTCCCTTGTCCTTTCGCTGCATACCACTGAAAAGTCTGACTCCATTGTCTTGACACCCACCCTTTAGACATTTATAAGCATTGATAAGCTCACCTCTCAGTCTTCTCTTCTCCAGGCTATACTGATCCACGTCTTTCAGCCTTTTCTCATAAGAGAGATGCTCCAGTCCCCTGACTATCTTTGTAGCCTCCTGCTGGACTCTCTCTAGTAATTCCTTGTCTTTCTTGAACTAGGGAGTCCAGAACTGGACACAGTACTCCAGATGTGGCCTCACCAGAGCAGAACAGAGGGGAAGGATGACCTCCCTCCCTCTGCTGACCACGTTCTTTTTAAGGTATCCCAGGGTACCATTGGCCTTCTTGGCCACAGGGGCACATTGCTGGCTCGTGTTCAACTTGCTGTCCACCAAATTCTTTTCCATAGAGCTGCTTTCCAGCAGGTGACCCCTAATCTGTACTGGTACATGGGGTTATTCCTTCCCCAGGTGTGGGACCCTGCACTTGCCTTTGCTGAATTTCATTAGGTTACTCTCCACCCAACTCTTCAGCCTGTCCAGGTCTTGGATGGATAGCAGCGCAGCCTTCTGGTGTGTCAGCCACTCCTCACAGTTTTGTATCATCAGCAAATTTGCACTCTGTCCCCTCACCCAGGTCCTTGATGAATACATTGAACAAGACTAGAGCCAGTACTGACTCCTGGGGAACACCACTAGTTACAGGCCTCCAGCTAGACCCTGTGCCACTGACCACAACACTATGAGCTTTAGCACTCGGCCAGTTCTCAAACCTACACTTCCTAAGCTTACCTGCGAGGAAGTTACAGGAGACAGTGTCAAAAGCCTTGCTTAAGATGAGGTCAGGTGGGCAAGGTATGCAATATAGACCCAATTTAGATATCCACATTACAATGAGATGAACAACACCATGTTTCTCTCCATTAACTATGAAAAGACAAGATGGCTAATTCAAATATACTTTTCTTACTGTCCCTGTTTGAAGAGTATTAAACTTTAAGTGCCCTAAGATACTTCATAATGCACAGTCATAACAAAAACAAATAAAATTTAAGACCTCAAAGTTTGATATTAAGGTTCCTCTTTAGATAACTTTCAAACCNGGGGGGGGTATGTGATTATTTACCATGTATAGATTTAGTTTCTAACTTTGTGTTACTCTTGTTTTAATGAGTATGAATAAGATCAGTGGACGAATGGGTTTGTATGCTAATAGTAGCTAATATTTTTGTGCTTTTCAGGGCTTTACTTTATCAAAGTAGTTGTATATATAAACAGCCTATGATGAGAACCTTGAAATAATACTCATGCATCATAATGCAAAGATCACTGACATGCCTTTAAAGAGAATTTCCCATAATTCCCCAAATATTATTGCAGCTTGCACTGGATTTCTTCTGCAGGAAACTGAGCCAGAAGATGCACTCCAGCAGGTACCAGGCTTTTAGTCCATGGGAGCAGACCTGAGCTACTCTGAAATAAAACTCCTGGTGTTAGGTCCAGTTTCTCTATATAGAGCTGCTGCTTCTAACACACACAAAACTTGCTAATGCATTCTTAGCCAGTGACTTACTGTGTCATGTTTTAACACTCTACACTTTAAGCAATGCAATTCTGAACCATTCCATTCTTCTCCTTTGTGTATGTGCATGAGTTGAACAACTCTTTGGCAATTCCTGAGGAGATGACACTGCAATTTTGCTTCACCGTAAGTAATTTTCTACAATGTAGAGGGACAAAAGATGAGGGCAACAATCCTTTCGTGAGCCAAGGTGCCAGAATTCAACCTATACTTTCCTTTGTTTCATGTGCTTTTTACTACTTGCATGCCAAAGTAATTTGTTTCATTAGGCAAACAGAATGAAAAATAATTGCAATGCCCTCGCACTTCTAGCTGAACTTCTGAAACACTCTGTATCCTCTCCCTCCATTATCCTATCAGTTCTGGGATATACTGCCACTGCTGCTGCCTGCAGTTTTGCTCTCTCTATTAGGACTCAGATCACTCAAAACACAGCACACTGCAGTACAAATTCTGTCACTCCTCAAAGTATTTCCTCCCTAAAATCTAATTCTGCCAGCTTATACCCTTCTCTTTCCCATGGTAGGTATTTTTGATGTGGATCAAAAAACAGCACAGTGCTGTATTTTGACAATATGTAGGTACGTTTATCCTCCAAGTGCCTTCCTTTGGCACTTCAGGCTGTAATTTATCTCATTTGCTTTCTTCTGCACCATGTGATGGAGAATGTGA
The DNA here is from genome assembly GCA_013400055.1 of Nycticryphes semicollaris. Lineage (NCBI taxonomy): Eukaryota > Metazoa > Chordata > Aves > Charadriiformes > Rostratulidae > Nycticryphes > Nycticryphes semicollaris. The sequence continues at coordinate 615,395 of VXBJ01004427.1, read as the reverse complement.
AATTTGATTCTTCAGTTTCAACACAGAAGCATTTTGTTGCAGAGAAGCTTGACATAGGCTGTGTTATTACTTTTAGCTTAATTAGACTATTAAAATGATTCATGTGCAGTATTTCAATCACTCATTATTTTGCCTCGCTGTTTTCTTCAATCGATTAAATCTCTAGTAATCAAAAATGTTGCATTTTAGGCCTAGCACTTATTTTGACTTCACTTCATTGTTAGGACTGATCATTTAATAAATATCGATTGAGCAAGCTGCTTAAAATTCACCAAGTTTAATGCATAAAAATGTACTTAGATTGTAGTAGCTTTGTATAACTCTGCTCCCAGAGAATAAACAGGAATTTACAATTAACCTCATGGGAAAAGAATTAGGACAATGCCTACCAAGTTCTTTTAAAAATCATGATTGTTTTTCCCAACAACTTGCAAGCAGAGAGCAATCCCTTTGAAACCTGTTCTTTTAGAGTCCCAGAGGTTATACGGTCAAAGAAAGAGAGAATACAGGATCCTGTGGAAAAAAAATCTGCAAAATGTACTCTTTGAGAGCCTGCAATGTATAATAAAAGTATGTCCATAGGCTCTGTGAAATCAACTTGTTTAATTATACTAATAATAGGAAGTAAGAGTATAATGCAGAAGCGCTGCAAGGCTCAAGATTTGTTTTCATAAAAGTCCTTCTCTAGGGAAGAAGAATATAATTAAAACCTTAGTTTTTACAGAAAGTGTGGAGATCTGAAGAAAAACAGCAATCTGAAGGAAAGTCATTAGTCTTGATCAAAGTTATTTGATAGAAAATGACAGTCTTCCTTTGCTAAATGCGGCCGCTTACAATGTAAGAAAAATTACTATATTAACTTTTACATTGCCATTTTTTGCTTAAAAGACAATTCTATGTGTTGCTCATGATTAAATATTCTAAAACATTATTCTTCACAGGCAGATAACATTATTTTGGTGAATTGGATCTGTCTGGTAATGTCAATCACTGGGAACATTTTCATGACTGCGGTCACAGTATTACCATTATTTGAAGAGGCAATAAGTCATCAGCCCCTGATGCCCTGATGGCATCTACTGTCATTTGAAAAGCTTGGACTTGATCCCATGGTCTTCACCACCTCTTAGCTGGCTTAGTTGTCTTAGTTGACTCCAATGAGTTTGGTTCATTTTCCAAAAGGAAAATGGAGACCAGGGCTTTTCTGCATTTCACAAAAGGTGAGTGAATGTCCTTGGAGATTAGCCCCAACAAGAACCTACCTTTGAATTTGCCCTGAAGCAGAAGTGGCATTCATTGAAATTATGACATTCGCATGTGAGACCTCAAGGAGAGTAATTTCTAGCCTTGAGTCTTTCCTGGAGGCTCTGGAAGAAGAAATATTCAATTAAGAACTTGCAAATGGCCATACTATGAAGTTAGACTACATTAGACTAGGAATATGAGCTAAAGATTGTAAACACCACGTGAGAACTGCCTGTGAGCAGTGTCTGAAGTTTCTCGGTTCAGAGGCAGCATGCAGAAAAGTACCAGCTTATTTGTCCTCTTATGAAAGCTACATAGTTAGCTTACAGCTATCCATAATAACACTTGTCTGACTACAGTGTAAGTATACACTTTGATAGGAAGCCAGAAAGAGTTCTTAAATGAAGGAATTATCATAATTTTGATAGAGCTTTGAAGTGTTTCTCTGATCAGGCAGTGCTGCTCTTCCCATGAGATCACTAACCACTGAAATTATTGCTGCTTTGTCAAGACACTCTGGCTTGAAGCAGAGCACCACAAGTCTAGAAGAGCTGCTCTGCCACTCTGTCATTGCATTTCTTTGTCTCCATCTTTCTCGAGGGAAAAAGTGTAAAGATTTGGTAGTGATGTCCTGAAATTACACTGGTCTCTCTCTTGGGCTGCTGTAGGGACCAAATAACTCCTGGGCAATCAGCAGTGCCAAAAAATGAGTGAGTAACAGATGAAGTGTCAAAAAATACTAAGGTGGACCAGAAGAAAAAGTTAGCTGCTATTTTTACAGCAGAAATAGACCTTGGTTACCTTTTTCATTGAGACATTTGGCAAACTCTAGATGTGTCCAGCCCTGAGGTTGGAAGGCCAGAGCAGGATAGACCCAGCAGCCAACCCCCCTCACCACAGTGAGCTGCGTCAATGCAAGACATCAGCTTGGCTGTCTGCACAGCCAGCCAAAGGCTCACTGGCCAACAGCATGGCCTGATGGTGGGAGCTGCTGGGAACAGAGAAGCAGCAGAGGCCTCAGAAAAGGCAACCCTAAAGCAGCTACTTTTCGATTTCATCTGCAGTCACAGCTTGGTAGCTGCCCTGTACCTCTCTGAGAATGCTGGGCACGAGGTCCTCAGTGATGCAGCTAGCTTGTGAGCTGAACACTCCTTTTCCAGCCCTCTGCCAGCAGAGGTGAATCACAGCAGCAGTGCTTTTCCCCTGCCTTTACTGTGTTGACTCTCTCAGAGACATTGCTGAGGGCCTTCTCTGTCTTCTTTCTATAGTACGACAAAAATCTCTCACATTAGAAAGCATCTGGGAAGGTCAGCCACCCAAGTTAATTAAACAGTGCTGCAGTCAGCACAGCCACACATAGATCTTGTATGTTCCTTTTTTTGCTAGAGTTACGTTCTCCAAGGCCAGTGCCTCTGCCAGTGATCAAGCATCCGAATACATTTCATTTTCTCCAGTGATTTCTATTGCCCATTTTCAGAAAATATATTACTCTCAGTTCAAGCTCTGGTTAGAGGGTTATAGATCACAGCTCTTTTACAGCAATATTTCGGAACATTAATGGTAAATACCAAATTATTTTAAAAATAAGGATGGAGAGTGTAATTACAAACACAGTCAGGATGTTGTCAAATTCACTCAACACATACCTGTCAGCCCAAACTCCATCAAGAATAAGAAATCTCCAGGGTACAACTATTCATCTATCCATCAATTTTCACATCTTCTTTTAGCTTTCAAAGTTAGAAACAGCAGTATTAGCATCAACTGATAAAGACATCATGACGGTGATGGATGAAGTTCCAGAAACATATGCTGGGGATATGACTGATTTCAGAGATTTACATAAATTAAGTGAAGGGGTTGTATTCAGTCTAGTGGAGCCGGTGTCTTGATCTCCCTCACCAAAGGAATCTCACTAAGCTATGCAGTCATTTATCAGATGATATGGTAATTAAAATAGTGTCAGCAAGGCATCTTGGCAGTCTCCACTGAATATACAGTTCGTAAATTTTTGCAGAGGTACTGCTATTGTAGCCAGGATTGTCTGCATGAAGGCTGTACAAAGCTGGTAGGCTGAAATACACCTTTTATTCATTCTACTGATAGATTTGGAGAAAATCCCTAAGATTTCAGGCACAAAAGCCCTCCTTTAGTTTTGAAGCAAAACAACCTACGGATAAGCTCAGAATGTCGCCTAGCTGAGTTGTGTTAATTGGTGAGACTGGGAGAACAGAGCAGTTTGCACCTGAGGAAGGGAAAGGAGCACAAGCAGTTCAGCCACCTTTGAACAGTGCAGCCCTTAAGCTGACAAGCCCATTACAGAGGGGAGGTAGAAAGGCAGCCCCTTCACAGCCCCTTCACAGCAGCCCAGGCTGTGAGCTGGGCTGGAAGGACCACAGTACTGTTCTCTGTCGGTAGATGTGCCTCCAAAGTCTGGGGATCCCAGGAACTTCTCTGAAGACAAGTTGTGTCCCTGGTGCATTGGAAGTGGTCCTTTTGTAGAACAGTTTGCGTGAAGGTAAAGAGGTTGCGGAGGTGTTCACCTGTTGCAGGGTCAATATTAGTGATAGCTGGGATAGCAACTGCATCAGTAACAGCCTTGCCAACACGCAAAGGAATCTGTTAGCAGATATGAGCAGGGAATAAGCGTTAAGGGTGGTAGGTAGCAAGTTACCATCTTCCTGACCATTATTGCATGTGAAAACAAGACAACTTTGTATTCACAAAACAACTTCTACCAAAGGCTCTCTGAACTTCTTCCCACCTTTCAATACTCAGGCTTCCCAATATCCCTTGAGGGGAAAGACTTATTATGCAAAGTCTAAATGACTTGCATTCTGCTAAGGACAAATGATTTGCCTAAAGACACAGAGCAAATCAGTGGCTTTGATTTATAGCTCTGATCTGGCTTGACCGCAAGGGAAGACTTTTCTGGATTCATTGAAGTATCCAGCCCCCCCACTGGAGAAACAGCCAGTGCAGGGTCAGAATCCAGCAGTCTGAGTCTCAATACTTGATGTAGGAGAAGGCAGTCACCCTTTTTATTGCCCAAGGTGCTGTTCGCCGAGTAATGCCTGCAATGTCTTTGCATTATGTATTTGACAGGGGAAAAAAAAAGAATATAATAAGAATACTATAATGTGATAATGTATGTTTATGTGCATTGCCACTCTTCTTAAAATTGTGTTTGAGCAATCCAGCTCTAATATTTCTTGTTTCTATAGAGCACTTTGCTAGCTAATTTTGTAAGTGTGTCTGATCGGGCTCATTTAATTCATCATTTTCGTTTGACTCATTAATCTCTGCCTCTCCTTTGAAAGATAATCTGCATTTAATGGCTATGTTATGTAATATGCAGCAAGCCAGGAATATCTTGCACACTTTCAGAGAGCAATATTGTAATGTGTCTCTAGATTTATCTATGCATCAAAATTTCATTTTTAAGATGCCCAACGTACTTTCAATTACCAATAGGGTGAGTTTCTGGGCACTGTTATAATTTGTTTCTGCAAGAGTCTGAGGATTAGAAATCAGAGTCACGTAAGACTTTTTCAAGGTATAGCTGGAATCACACACAAAAAACTAAAGACAGGAATAAATTAAAATTAAATTACATTCTTTATATTTTCTTATCAATAATTACTCACCCCAAAGCCATGTCTTCTGACAATCACTATGCTAAGATTGGTCATGGGTTGATTCCAGACCCTGGTTGGGGGACAGTACGCCCAAACCCTACTGTTCCCTTGCAGCTCCCAGTAAGGATAACAAGGTGTTTGTGACTCTGCTATTAGCAGGTGGGAGCAATCTATTACAAGAGGCAGATGTCAATCGATACACCTTTTGTCTAGTGAGCGAAGGTGTTTCATGTTCTTCCAACATCTTTTAAAGACACTAACTGACAGCAGCTGTAGAAATTTAAAGATGAGTTGGAGCAGTAAATCTGGCCCATTGTTGATTTTGATTCAGTCTTCGTAATGTTTTCCAGACCAGAAGGTCAATGGAAACACTGACAAGATACTTGCACACTACTTACCTGCATCTGACACTCTTTTCCTTACCTTCATCCCATTATTGTTACTTCAGGTTTCACCCTATTCATTCTTGGAAATTTGGGATAGCTAAACCATGGCACCTCCTTCCTTCCCCTTTTTATTGCTGCTCAAGGTATGCATTACTATAGATGATGTAAGAATCCAAATATTAAGCACATGTATAATCCAAATAATTCAAGATAACATTGCAAATACTCTTTTTATATGTATTAGGACTGTCTTGTCTTCAGATATAATCATAGAAACTTCCTCTCCCCTACTGCATTTAAGTTACTCATATTCTTAGTTACTCTTAGTCACTGGTGTTTCATTTACGATTTTCTTAATTGTCTTATACCTATTCAGTGTACATATAAATACTTAGACAATCTTTATTTCCATAATCTCTTTGCCAAAGACTTAATTTTATTAACAACTTGAGACATCTAATTAGAACAATCAGATACCATCTCCCTCAACCTTCTTTTATTTCTCATATTGAATACTTTCCTATTTCTTAAACTCTTTCTGAGAATGAAAAAACATATCCAACTGCAGTCAAACCAAAATTGCTAGACAAAGATTATAACTCCTTGCTCAGTGACATTAGGCACTACATTGTGATCCTGTAATGGTACTACCTCACTTTACTACTACAACTCATTGCAAGCTTGTACCTTCTTTACTCCGCTAACTCATTTTGACTGCTTTACACTGGTACTATTTAGGTTTCTCCATTCTACTGAGTGAGTTTGTGAAGGATTTTTCCCAGGTGAATCTTATTTCCTCCCTATTAGTCAATTCTGTAGGTAGGGTCCTGTAAACTTTTTCCATCCTTAGTATTGTTAACAAGTCCCTCATACTGTAAATTTCATTAAGAGGCTGTTTTTTCATTCCTTTCTGTGAAATCACTAATGAAGATATTAAAACTTGAACAAACCCAGGAATCCACTAGATATCTCACCCAAGTCTTATAGATTGCCACTTTTCATTATCTTTCGCAACAGTTCTTCAGCCAACATCAGTCCATGTGAACATGTTTGTTCCCTGGCCAATTTGAATTAATTTTGAAAGCTGCTGTCAAATGCTTTATTAAAATCTAAACAAATGATAGCTACTGCTCTGAATTCATCCACTAATTTTGCAATTCTATCAAAAAAGCAATCGTCGGGTTTCTTTGCAAGATCTGTACTTCGTAAATTCACACTACTTAATGTTCTCACTTTCATTATCTTGCAGAAGTCCAGAAAAGCCTTTTTTCCCCCAACACTTATTCTCTAGCATCCTAATGATCAAAGTTAGATTTATTAAAGGGCAATACTCTGTCTATGTATACATAATCTTTGTGTCTCTTGCGCCTTCAATTTTCTGAAGCCCAGTAGTAGGTAATAATTGTTTTAATCTATTCCTCTATTTCTATTTTGCCATTTTCATATTAAGTTCCCAATAATGGTTTGAAACAGGGTGGGAGGGGGGTGGTGCTGTCAAGCCTAAAGCTGCTTCTTGCCTGGTCAAAGGAAAAAGTTCATCTGCAGCCATAATTTCCAGATTATCAATGCTGTACTGTACTGTTCCACTTCCATACCTCTTTCTTAATATCTTTCTTCATCACGAACTCAATTATCTGGTGCTTTTTTCCTGTCACAGATGAAAGTGGTATCTTAACCCATTTCAGTCCAACGCCTTTATTCAAAGCCATGAGCACTTTTGTAATTATTTTAGATTCCTACAACCTACTGGGTTTCTTTGCTACAGCCACCTTGTTCATAACTTATTCCTAATTGCCTTCACAGTAAAGAAAATCATTGCACCACCTTATATTTGCCACTATATAGTGTTCAGATACTACTTCTGTTTTTATAATGTAAGGCATTACAAACTGAAAAGACCTAGACAATACAAAGGATTTTCTGTCTCAGACAACATATCCCCTACTATGGCGTCAAAGAGTCAGGAAGAAATTGCATTATTTATGACTGAAACACCCTTGATTAGAGAATGCATCTGCTCTCTGCCCTTGGCATACTTCAGGAGCCACACTAGGTTTAGCCAAAAGCACTACTTGATGTCTGTTTTTGAGTAATGTCATCAGGAAACAGTCAGACCTTAAATACTACACGTGTGGGAAAAAAATGTGGGTTTAAATCAGTATATAAGAAAGAATCCATTTATCAACTTTGCAATGATTACTTGCTATCAGAGGACTGTCACCTGTCAGAAAAGGCAGTGTATATACTCAAACATTTTGATTAGGATATATTACTTCTCAAGCCCTGTGGTGTGTTTGACATGCTGGAGGGAAGGGTGCCATCCAGAGGGGCCTGGACAGGCTTGAGAGGTGGGCCCATGCAAATCTCGTGAAGTTCAGCAAGGTCAAGTGCAAGGTCCTGCACCTGGGTCACAGCAATCCCAAGCACAAATACAGGCTGGGTGGAGAACGGTTTGTGAGCAGCCCTGGGGACAAGGACTCAGGGGTGCTGGTGGATAAGAAGCTCAACATGAGCTGGCAATGGGTGCTTGCGACCCAGAAAGCCAACCACATCTTGGGATGCATCAAAAGAGGAGTGGCCAGCAGGTCAAGGGAAGTGATTCTACCCTTCCAGTCTTCTCCTGTGAGACCCCCACCTGGAGTATTGCATCCAGCTCTGGGGATCCCAACATAAGAAGGACAGGGGCCTGTTGGAGTAATTCCAGAGGATGCCCACAAAGATAATCAAAGGGCTGGAGCATTTATCCTATAAGGACAGGCTGAGAGAGTTGAGGTTGTTCAGCCTGGAGAAGTAAGGCTCCAGGGATACTTGAGTAGCCTTCCAGGACCTAAAAAGGACCTACAGGAAAGGTGGAGGAGGACTCTATCAGGAATTGTAGCGATGGGACAAGGGGTAACAGTTTTAAACAGAAAGAGGGGAAATTTAAATTAGATATTAGGATTAAATTCTTTACTGTGAGGGTGGTGAGACACTGGAACAGGTTGCCCGGAGAAGCTGTGGAGGTCCCATCCCTGGATGTGTTTGAGTCCAGGTTGGACGAGGCTTTGAGCAACCTGGTCTAGTAGGAGGTGTCACTGCCTATGGCAAGGGGATTAGAACTTGATGATCCCTTCCAACCCAAACCATTCTATGATTCTGATTCTATGATCTAACACAAATGACAGAGGTCTATGGAAAATTAAAAAAAAAAAAAGCCCTACTCGGACTCCCATGGTTTGACGGTACTTATTTAGATTCATGTTCTGACCAGCTGCTTGAGTTTTACATCATTTACTAATTTCATTTACAGTAAATGGAGCAATTTTTTCCAAGAAGTTCATCACCAACTTCACTTTATCCCTTAAAATCTCCTGCGTACATTATCCTACTACTGAAATTCATTATATTCACCTGTTCTGCCCATCTTACTGCAGTAGTTGCTTATTTTATGAAGTGATTTATTGGGTTTTTTCTTCATGTTGACTAAGGGATCCTCAACAACAAGCTCAGATACAGACATCTATCTAGTAGACAACTAAACTTAGCAAGTCTGACACACACTGTAGGAATCGGGCTCTTTGGAAGTAGTATTGCACTGCTTTGTCTCAGCTGTTCAAATCTCTCTAGCTCTGCTAAAATAGGACTGGATAGTACATTAATTGAATCATTACTATCAGGAGACATGGAAGTCCCAGTCCTGCTATGCCTTCAGAGCAGTGGTTACAATTCTTCAGAGCAGTGGTTACAATTCTTCTGTCACCAACTCTGATATAAATTAGAAGTTGCTAGGGCAATATGAAGAAAGTGGGTATACTTACTTACTAGGAAGACAAACTCTATCTTGTTCAGCTCAAAGTGAGTCACCTCTGTGTTTATTCGAGTTTATCCACTTGTCTGTACATGCCTGCACTTAACCTGCTGGTTTGTAGAGTCAGTTCTCATTACAAATTTCACTGAATCCCTTGGTTTTAACAAATCTCATTCTTTACTTCAGTTTTGCAAAAGTAATGTAATTAGCATTTTATACCTTTATGCCCTGTCAGGTTTGTATCTGGTCAGCAGAAACTGCAAGCTTAACATATGTAGGAAGGAAGTCGTAGACTTCTGTCCTTTTATAGCCTAAACAAATCACTTAGACACTTAAAATGTGTAGCACCATTTTATATCCTATTACAAAGTACAATTGCTGAACACAAGTGAAATGCTTTTAAAATTGCAATCGCAGTTGCACACCTAATTTTAAACCTATGACCTTCATTTTCCCATTTATTATGTGCGTAATTTTGAGTACTTAGCCTCCACAGAAATTCCATGCATCTGTATCAATTAACTATTTGCCCATTTTATTTTAGTGTCATACTCTGCACACAGAAATAGCAAAAACGCAAACCTCATATATGCCTTTGAAATTTTGGTACTGGGCAAGGTCACAGAAGAATGAATTATGTAAAGATAGATGCAGACACAGTTTTTATGAACCATGATCCTGATATTTTGCCTTTAGTTTTTTTTAGTTCATCTATTTTTCCCAGGGTGAACTATGAGTTACTGAAAAATACCCTCAGTGATAAGGAGATTTAAACAGAACAAAAAAATTCCTGAGTCAACCATTCATCTGCTACTGAATTCTGTGAACTAATCTTAGTTCAAGCAAGAGTTTCCCCTAAGCAGTTCATATATTTTAATATGGTACAAGCACTCGGTAAACATGAGACATCTTATGGTTTACACTGCCTTGTAACTAAAGGGAAAACTGTAGTTGCATAGAAAACCAGGTGAAATCCTAACCAAGACTCCTGGCCCACCACCTTAGACCAGTTCCAATAAGGCACTAAGGAAGTCTTCATCTTTTAACACTTCTCAAACCCACTACATTTAGAGGTAACCATTACTCAGTGTTTATCTTAGGAAGAAATAACTTGTCTTACGCTTGTTGGTAACTACAGGAATAATGTTTTAAAATGCATGTGTTTCATTAATCTTTTGACATTGTCCAATGAACAATTTTTAACATATAAACTTGAGCTCTCTCCTATCACACTGGTTCCACTGGAGATTATTGTAACTGCTTGGCATTGAATTAAACCTGTTGATGTGAAATACCCCTTCAAACACTTTTTTCCCAGTCCATTAATTCAGCATTTAGCCCAAAGATCCTTCTCTGTAAGCTTTTCTCAGAGGCATAGTCTTGATTCTTGCTTGTGTGTTACCTTTGTGTTAATTTCTTCCAAATTATTGAGATTTTCCTCTGCTTGCCCTCTACAGCTGCACAAATATTCAGAAAATGATCAAGAAAGACTCCCTCCCCCCTCCCATAAGTGCCTCTGCTTTCCAAGCTGATGTGTTCTCCTTTGGAGTAACTTATTTGCCTTGGAGGCACTTTCCTGCTTGGTTTAACCTACTTTTGATATCAACCATCCAAAAACTTACAGGTGCTTTGAAAGAGAAAGAACTGCTCTGATTGCCGCTTGTGCATATGGAAATATGTACTGATTTTGTGCTAAGACTTCTATTACAACACCCTTACTCTAACCTCCATAGAAATGTAATCGAAATGTGTCAGTCAGCTAAGCAACTGAGTGGGATGGGAAAAAAAGTGATACATACTTGTAGAGCGGAAACAATATACACTATTTGTGTTAACTATAAACACAATGTTAATGGATCTAAAAGTGCATATCTGAAAATATACCAGTTGTTAAAATCGTATTTGTGAGGTATTTCATCTTTTTAAGGGACGGATTCACATTTGTGCTTGTTCTTATTGCAACCTTTTGACAGTTTTATTGTTGAAAAGTTCAAGGTACATCTCATAATTGTACCAGGAACATGCATTTATCACTGGCAACAGTTCTGTGCCACATGAAATGAATTACTGTAATAGACATGTCATGTAATAGCATCTCATTATCCTCCCCCTCTTCCTCCTCTTTCTTTTGCTTAACCTTCTACAATGAGCAGGTCAAAAATGATGCTAAGTGTAACAGACGAAAGTGATTCCTGAGTAAGTTCAAGATGTTTGCTAGAAGTAACGTTGTAGCAGTACAGTGAAAATTAAACTGTGTTCAATACAAAACCATACAAAACATACTCAGGCTCTACCTGCTGTTCCTACAGCTGCTGTGGCTGAGTAGTGGGACCATGGCAGAAAGGGGAGGAGATGACATGTGGAAAGTGTACCTGAGGATCAAGTCTCACTGTGGCTCTGCTGATGCATTTCTCATTCAGCTTGCACCTTTAATCCAAATTCTGATGGGTTGACTTAGGACAAATTGTTACAGACATACAGGACAGTAAGGGCTAGATTCAGTACAGAGGAGTTTCTGTATTTTGGAATCATCCCCAAGATGCAAACAAACTGCTAGTAGAGTCCCCCCTTTTAGCCATTCTCAATTTCTGTTTAATTAGATTTTGACCACAGTGGATGCGGCTGCTAACTCAAAGACTAAATTTCAACATAACGAGGCTTTACTTTCCCAAGCACATCCTCATTATGCCCCATCATTTCAGCCTTACCTTCATTAAACTTTCCTGACAACTATCTTTGTGTTCGTTTCCCATCCTATCCATAATATACTTTGCCATCAACTATGTTGTTCTCAATACTGTTTCCATAATATTGGGGTTTGCGTGCTTGATTCTCAGCAAAACCAGGATTACCACCAGCTCACTGAATCACGTCTCTCCACTCCCAAGGTCTTGGTCTTTGCAGTATGCAGGAGTCAGAGTGGCTCTGACAGCAGTGGGACTCTGCATGGTGGCTCCTACGCTGAAGCTACAGCTTAAAGGAAGTTAGATTGTATTTGTTAGGAATAGGGGGAAGCAGGGAATTAGTCGGCAAAAACTGATTTTCTGTTATTAAGATAGCAAATACTCCTAAGTCAATTTACAAACCAAAAGCTCAAACTTCTCTCCCTCCTACGCCCTCCAGCTCAGCTGTGGAGCTTTCAAAGCAAATGGCTGCCTTTAAAGTTCTGCTTTTACTGAAGACACTGAGCTGAGAGCAAATAAACAGCTCTTCATTTGGTCTTGTATGAAAATGTTCAACTTGAAAGCAGCTCAGCCACTGACTAAAGTGCTGCTGATTGCTGTGGCCGCACTGGGGAAGAAACAAGCATGTTCTTTTTGATGTTTGATTAGGAGATGTGCTGTCACTGGGATTTCAGGGAGAAGTACCATTTCTCCCTCTCTCACTTCCTGCCTCCTCTCCCAGGGATGCTTCCAAGGTGGTTCTGTGCTTTGCCTCAGCTGTTTCAACACTGCTGGAGAGGTATGTGTAGCAGAAAAGGAAGGGAGAAGGCCCTTTTTGGGGGGTACACCCTAGCCTTCCACAGTTCATCCTACATACCCGTACTCCCTCTTTATGTGAGAAGCTCTCTACTGGCCCCCAAGACACCTCCTCGGGTCCCCTGAACTCCTGTTTCAGCCCTGAACTCAGGGGAAAAAAAAAAACAGGCATGAGGGGATAGGTCTCCATACTCTGCTGACACATACATACAGGATGGTCACAGTTCTAGCCCCAGTATCATATGTGGAGGTGTTCAATGGCTGGGTACCATAAACAACACACAATTTAGGTCCCAGCTCTGCTTGCCTGTGCTCAAAGCATCAATTCTGCCTGTTGCACTTTGCAAGATCAGGACCTTAAAAATTCCCTCTGGCTTTTCAGTAGGCTAAGATGTGCAGTAGAGAAGAAAACATCTTTATTGTTAAAGAAAAAAAGACATTCTAGCATTGAAAGGTATATTTTGAAAAATACAGGGTTGGCTTTTACTTCCAGTGATGTCAATGTCAAAGCTCCAATTGACTTCAGTGGGAACATGATTGTATCCAATGGGTAAATAATTGCACATATTTCACATCTCATTGTTACTGAAAACTGTTTTTCAAAAAAGGAAAATAATAGCCTGAATTCAAGGACTCTATTAAAAAGTCATTTGAACTGCATTCCAGACAAAATCACTTTTACCAATGAAAAGATCTTTTCTGTTTATTCAAAATTTACATAATGATAAAAGCACAAGACAGACTTTTCTCTCTGTTCCAGTCTCAGTCCTGTTAGTCTTGGTGCGCTTAGGAGTACTTCCAAGACCAAATCTTGTATTTTCTGTGGATCTCTGCTTTCTACTACTCCCAGAATCTTAATATGTTTTGAAAAATTTCTCATGTCAAAACCCACTTTTTCTTGCATGTTTTTCATTGTAAAACCTCAGTGTATCTATTCAGCATTATTAAACTGTTATCTCAACTGAAATAGGAACATAATCAAAAGGCTGGGTATTATTTATCTTAGCCATGTCTCCACGTCAGAAAATTAAGACAGTGATGAATTACACATTACTATACAAAATTTTATTATCAGAGACAAAATTCAAATTTGTTCTGCTTAAAATACAGAAGATAAAGTTTCGTGTTAAAAAAAAATAAAAATCTATTTAGCCAGTCCTTAGGTAGAGTGGAATAAAAATTTGATGTTGAATACGTAGTGGCCCCCTATTTAGGGAGTAATTTTTAAAGGCATATCATAGAAAAACTTTTTTCCTGGTAAACTATATCAGAAATTTATGTATTTTATTTGGCTAGTGGTTTAAATTGCCAATTAGTTCTCTATTCATGAATTAACACTGTAAGAATACTTCTGCTTTTATTCCCAAATCCTAGGATGCTTCAAACAATAAATAAAAAACCTTTAATTTGGCATTTTTAGATATATTGAGAATCAGTTAGTGTCTCCGCTCTATACGCAAAAGATATGCTTTCCTACAAAAAGGCAAAGAGAGAAGAGCAACTGGCTTTACATAAACTAAGTTGTAATTTTAAATTCAGCAAAAACACATCACCATATCCTGCATCTAAAACATGTGCAGAAACAGGTTTAGACTGAAATCACTCTCCAGAAAGACTGTTTCAGCCAGACACAAGATTTGGTACATAATTTGAAGTACTTGATTAACCCCACAAAAATCAGGGGAACCACTCACATGCCCATGGAAGTGGCTGAGTTGTGGTCAACACAGCCTCACACCCTGCCTACGTTCAACTTGCTTTGCCCAGTTGAGCCTTTTGAGTAACATCTGTAAATATAAGGAACCCATGAAAGCTTTGTCAAAGCAAAATGGTCCAGAATTAGAAGCTACACATCCATGTCCATTGAGAGATAGCTATGCAACGATCGGTATTTCCTCTAAACAAAGATGGCATTCTGATCTTGCAAAGGCTAGTTTGTGTGAAACCATTGGCAAACTCTATCTAAACTGAGCTGGCTTCATCTCTTATCTGACAAAGAACCGAATTCCAAAGAGTACAGATTTGAGAAGTGATGGAAAAATATGTTCTTCTAATTACAGTATTCAGAATTAATCTAAGGCTGAGACAGACTTAATAGAGGAACTCATCCATTATAACCAACATTAGTAGCTGCAGGACTCTCTTCTTTAAGGTGTCAAAAGATCTTACATTTGAAGTCTCTTGGGAAAATAATGCAATTTATTATCAAGCCTTTATTTTCAATAGTATGATCCATTTGTGTCATTGACGTGTGTGTAGTGGAATAGACCATTAGATTTCAGGGAACTGGTTTATGCTTTATCTTCTGCAAAAATAGAGCAACTGAACACCTTTTAGTAAAACATCAGACAGGGAGCTACAATCTCTGTTTTTATAAGGCTATACGTCTCACCCACACCAAAGCCTATTGTCCCTCAAACGTAAAAACGACATAGCAAAATTACATTTACACATATAATAAAGCTGTCTTTGTACAGGGTAGTTATACAGTAATTACAATGATGTTTCCATTAGAAACTGTCAGAATTTCTTTTTTCCACAGAGTGTCTAAGTCCAGGGAAGTCCATCTCTGCTGAAATCTGCTTTTTGCAGGAAAAAGAGAGGGTAGTAGCCACACTCTTCACAGTATAGCATTCTGCAGTTCTCCAAACATACTATAAAGCTTTATCACATTTGATCCGATTGCAAAGTGTTGTTCTAACAAAAAGCAAAAGGAAAACAAAAAGCATTTGTCATCCAATATGTGCTACCAAGACACAGATACAAATACGCGAAACATCCTGTACACCAGCCCAGCCGTCACCTCGGGGGGCTGTTTGGAAAGTGATGGGTTAGATCCTCAGCTGCAATTCACACCAGTCACTTCAACGGATCTACCACCCATGAGCCAGCACTGGATCTGCGGCCACGCACGCGCCGGCAGTTTGGCTACGGGTTATTTTGAAATTACAAAAATGAACATATTAAGTGGACTGGAACGTGTCGCAGAGAACTGAGACTGCATCTTGGCTCTTGGCCTCGTCCATTGCAGCAAGGGTAGCCTTACCAGGTAAATCCAAGCAATGCTGTCCAGGAAATGTTGGGGGACTCTGGCTAAAGCCTCCTGGCTCGTGACTACCGCCTGCAGCACAGTCTCACTGCTCTCACAAGGCTGCTCATCACTGCATTCTTTACCAACATCGCTCTGATATCCATAGGAAACAGTGCCCGTAAAACCAGCAAAGCATTTGGAAATGCAAACTTGCTCTTAATTCACTAGTTACAGATCAGCTAAATATAAACATGGGTCTTTTTCTTTGAAAAAAAAAATGAATACATTGGGTCTAACCCACAGCACTCACTCCTGTGGCTCATTCTCCTTGAACACACCTAAATGAACCTGGCTCCATACCTGTTCTATAAAATCCAACCTTGACTGCACTATCACATAAAGGTATTCTGAAGTCGAGCTACCCTCCACTGCTAGCATACAGACAAGATAGAGCTAAGTTCAACCAGCTTTTGCAAAAAATACTTGATTTTAATATTCTGCTCCCACTAGGGCACATGGCCTTACTGTGGTGAAAAATCCTTACACAGAGCCTCCCTTTTCCCCTTCTTTCTCATGGAAAACTAAATTGCTCATGTCAGTATAGACTACTGGCTCAAGTCAGAGTGGTTTCACTGGGTTTCAGTACTGGTTTTAAGATAGGAAGAAGCTTCCATAGTCACATGAGAAACAAAGTGGCCAATTTTTTACAGTTTTACATACAAAAAGGGAACTGCATAGTCACTAGCATCATACGCGTTTGTACACTCATCTGAATTTTTGATGGTATTACTGCAGTAACTACTATTATTACCACAAATAATTTGTAGTGACATCCTTCTAAAGAATTTGTGAGAAAAAGGCCCAAGAAACTCATGGTGCATTTTCAACATTTATAAAATTGTCATAAAGGAAAAGACTGTCTGTGTTCTTATGCGTATTTGAAAATTGAAAAATTTGACTGTTTGAAATTAATTCTGTAGAATGGGCGTTATAACATTCTAGACCTTTACATATATTTTGGTCAACATTTCCCAGTTGGGATGACCAGAGCTTAGAGATTTAGCTTTTTCTATGCAATACAGGCTCACTAGCTGGACCTTTCTTTCCTGCTAGCACAAGGCAATGACGCTAACCTCCGACGATCACCCACAACTCATAACCAGCAAAAGGACCCTCTTATCCTTCCTGTCCAGCTGAGAAAAACCTGGATGGAACCTCTCTGCACTTCAGTGGTTCCCAGCTGCTTTCCTGACCCAGGTGGGCTGGTGGCAGTGGTGGGTGATGCAGCCAGCAGCTTTTGGGCTGCTCCATCCAGCCCTGGTCAAACAGCCTCTATCCAGGCTGCTCGGAAGCAGAACAGTCCTTGGACTCCTTCATGCTTACACTGACACTGAGGCTATAAACCCTGCTGTAGGACAGAAAGCCCTATATGGGGAGTACTCATGACAGAAGTCGATTACACACATAAACAGTTTTCAAAGCCACATCCCTTTTCCTCAAAGAGGAAGTTGCACACTTGATTCAAAGTCTATTTCAATTGACTTCAGTATCAGCTACGATCACACGGAAAACCAAAATCTTATTATTCGGGTACCTAAACAAAGGCATCCTCATCTGCAAATATTGTCTTCACTTTATTCTATCTAAATAATCAGACTTACTGACATTTTATAGGAAAATTATCTCTACAGAAGATTTTTCACATGAATATAGAAATATATAATTTCCTTTTTTCTATTCTTTACTACTAAGGATTTAATTGTATGGTTCAGGATCTTTGCTGTGCAAGCACCCTTCTGCATCAGTGGAGATATTTCCTTTGGCTCTCTAAAGCTCAGTGACATATCCACAACAGTCCAAAAGCTACACAAAATTCACCTTCAGTTTCCAACATAGTATCAGAATTATTGTTATATTGACCAAAGATCACAAATTTGGATGTACTTAAGGACATTAAGGTTTTTTCCTCAAATACTCCCAGTCATAGCAGAAGTGACGCTTAATTTCAGAAGAACGTTTTCACATTGTTCTACCCTAGTCAAAATTAGTACCTACGATCACTTTAACAGCTGTTAGCGGTGGACACATGAATAATTCTACCAGCTACAAAGTAATAGGCTGGCATTTTTGTAGTGGACCATGTTATAAAAATACAATAGGTATTTTTACAATAGGTACATTGGTATGCTGGCATAACATCGTGTCTATTCATATGTCTTCCTATATGCTTTAGTAAGCCATAACAATTAATAACTGCAAAGGATCCCGAGACATACAAAGGCTGATTAGAGACACAGACATCATCAAATCTCTACAACATGACGCCCAGGGCTTGGGTAAGGTCCCCATCCACACTGGATCCACATTTTACAGCATCTCCTCTCGCTAGAAAGGACAAAATTATACCCTGGTTTGAAAATGCTGAAAAAAAGTTTGGGGTATTTGGCTTCCTCATCACAATCCAAATTATAAAAATGGGGCCAGTCTTTACATGAGGACAAAGGAAGAAAATGACTGGTAAAGGAGAAAGAAAATCAATAAGATAAATAGATTTTTCTAAGCAGACTGTATTAGAGTTTTCCATGAGGTATTAACTGTTCTTTAAAACACATCTGTGTGGAGGTTCTTATCAAAAAAAGTTTCCAAAGTCATAAAATTAAATGCAGGGTGGTTGGATATTGTAGAAAACAGCTAGTTTTGTTGGATTTAATCTATTTAAATTTAATCCTGATTCAGTGTGAGACACAAAATATAAAAAAATTTAAAATAATATGGAATTATAACGGAAAGGCTAGCTCAACTTTAGCTATAGAAGTAATAGGTGCATTACTAGAATACTGCAATCATTAGCAATACATCAATAGGTATGTATAATAGATACATCTCGGGCTTGATATCTGTGTTAGATCAGTTGCTCAAGGCCACTAAAATATCAATTTACATCCAAAACCTGCCAAATGTGCAAGATTTTCAATTCAAATGAGCAATAGTGGCAATTTCTGTGCACTGTGCAGAATACACATGCTGAAATAAACTTTTGACTTTGGAACATATTGTTATGCTGGCCTTTGTGGATGGAAACACCAGAAACTTCTATGCACTTCCTAGAGGTATGTGGTTTAATCTGTGGTGCTGAAAAAGAAAAGTCATCAAAGAATCTTGATTAAAATTGAAAAGGGACAGACCATTATGCACACTGTTCTCTGAAATCCTCAAGCAATTCACACTTGAGGGCTTGGTTTTCTGCACATTCTTTGGATATCACTATTTTGGGCTTCGTTACAGGGTAGAGGTTATATTAAAGAATATTTGGCATGCTTTTTTATTGTGAAAAATTTGCATGTGATTTTGTTCAGCAGGAATTAAAGATGTGACGCTACATACTGGCATTGAGGTTGAGTTTGGTCAACCACATAAAATAATACTTTGCACTTTTATATGCCTTTCATCAGAGAATATTCAAGTGCTTTGCTAACATTAGTCAAGCCTCACAACACCCCTGTGAGGTAGGTAAAATTACAGAGGAGGAGGAAGAGGATTTCACTCAACTTGGACATGATAATGTGTCTAGGCATTAGGTTTGTTAGTGCTGCAACACAGCACAAAGGTTTAGGGCTTACAATAAGGCAAAGAGTTAACAGTACAAGAGCACAGGATTCCCTCTTCTTCTGGTTATATGTGGCCAAGGTAACATGCAGTGCTACACAGCACCAAACACTGGATTCAATGCCCAGACAAGGGTTTCAAGCACCCAATTCTCAAACAGCACCCTCTGCACAGCAAAAGACACGAAATGACAGGCTCAAGATGGGTACAGTAGATTAGTTACGGGATGAGTCTACCAGTTCTCGAGGAGCAGGGTACCATGGGAGTGAGAGCCCAGAAAACACCACCATCTCCACACAACTCCAACAATATCTGGTTTGGTTCTTTTTGCACTAATGTTTTCAATTCATAACTTACCGGGGATAAGCAACTGCAACTGTAAAGCACATTGGTAACTTTCACACCCTCTGAAGGAAACGACCAGACAAAATGGCTACTGTCTATTTGGCTCACCACATGTTCCCACCATATAGGGCCCCAGTGTGGCTGGATGGCTGTGATAAACTGGAGTGGGATAAAGAAACGCTGTCGTACATCTACATTCCCTCTCTGAAGCTGCTGCAATCTGCCTCCTGAAAACTCTCTGTAGTTTGGGGGGGAGGAGGTATCCATGGTGCAAGCATGGGTGAGTATTTGGCCCCTATCAGTTTCATCCAGACAGTTATTGTACATGTAGCAGTTCCACTGTATCGTTGATCTTTCAGATTAAAGATTGAGAAAAAAAGAAGCAAATACATGATTAAGAGAAGTGTCCCTCATTTAGAACAGTCTGTGTGAAATATAATGAAACAGACAGAAAACCATGTTCTCAGTATTAGCCAATACAAATAAACACACCCACCCCCTTTCTTCCTATTTCACTTTTCTAAGTTGTCATAAATCGTGCATCCCATATTTGCAACAGTATTGCCCACATGGAGAATATGACCTGCCTATCATAATAAATCAGTTAATTTTATATCTTTGCATGCAAAGTGTTCTCCCTGTTTGCTAATTTCCACTTGAATCCCAGGTTTATTTATAAGAATTGTGCACTATCAGCTGCATAACTTATTACTGCACAGGTTGGGTGACCCATCGTGAGTACCACTGCCTTGTTAAATTGCTGAGAAGAGGTGGTTCATGGTTGCAGTGCAATCACTGTAAAGCTCCCCTCAGACACATACATTCACAGCTAAAACTACAGTGTTCCAGCAGTGAAAAAATGCATATAAGTATAATGCATGGATGATGTCCTTCTCTCTCATTCTTGCTTTCTCACTCACCCCCAACTTTTTCTCTCTCCTTGCTCTCGATGCTGCTTATTGAAACACGGGAATATGAAGACTGCAGATGCAACTACTGGCAACTCAAGAAGTGACTTTGTAATCACAAAGAGACAATCTGAGTGGTTGACTAACTGGCAGGTAGCAGGAAAGCTGACTTTACAACTCATACTGCCCCAAGCTGGAAGCCTTCTGCATTTCTTTTTTCTTCCTTTCCTTTTGTTCATTGCAACACTGATTGTCATAAATAGTCTTTTGTGCTTTGTATAATGCCCATCTTTGATGTAACTGGAACTCACATACAAAATGCGGCTGTTATACATAAGCATGCTAGATTACAGGCAGGGACAGTAGAAGCATGCACAAAATAGTCTTTGAAGGGGCTTTTGTTGTGTTTTTCTTCAACATTAACATGCACCACAATATCATGTTTGGCTGTGTACATTGAGGACTGTATTTCACAAGCATTCATGATCTTCTTTTCTGAAAAGCTTCTTGACATTTTCACAAGAGNAAAAAAAAAACAAGGGAAAAAATCCTTCTCCCTCCAATCTGATCTTGTCTTCATCACTTTAATGTTGAACACTTCTAAAATGTCTCATCTTCCTCTTGCAGAGCTTCATATTAAATGGTTGTCTAGAAAGACATATTAGTGTGTCAAGGATTTTCTTAGCCACTGAAATAGTTCTTCCTTATAAAGCCTTTGCCACCGCACATTGGCTTCCACTGTTTCCACAGCGCGAGAGAAAGAGGCAGCAGCTCCCTCTTCGTAACTCTTTATAAAGTTCTTTAGCTGGAAATACAAGTTAACAAGTTAAATTTGCAGAAACTAACGAAAGTAAATATTTCCAGAGCACACAAACAAGTCAGGCATTTAAGACAAACCTCCTCAATCGCTGTTGAAGTAAATGTAGTATCGTGTATAAAGATTTATTAAGAAATGTAATAAGACAGCAGAATGTCAATTAGATGTGATGCAATTGCTTCAAATTGCACTGGAAGATATTGACATGTCAGTGCCAGATCGTATTAATATCATTACCTCCTTCTCTCCTGCAGCCCAGCTGCTGCACTGCGTAGACAGCTGGGCTGCTCTAAGCTTTCATTTTTACCTAAGAAGCCAAACTGGGAGCACTGGAAATGCTTCTAATTCAAGTTTATATGTAAATATCAGCAGAAGGCAGACTTGATGCCCTTTGGTTTTATTAAGCTTCACAACAAATTGATTTAATTTTGATTTGCAGAACCCTTTTGATGATATAATACAGGCTGGTTGCTTAGAAAAGGGATGGTTACAGTGTGAAGAGAATGGCAAAATAGCAAGTGGGGCACTCATTTGATGATCTTTAAATGCCTGAAACAGATTCCTTCCCTTATGAGAAAACTTTGATCTTTTTCCAGCAGACTGAAAAGGCCCCCGCTCTGTTCTTGTGTATACTCAAATTATAGCATTATCACCTGGATTATTATAGCTGATGGCACTAGTGTGCTTTGAATTATTTTTCTTTTTAAGTAAGAATCGCAAGGCTGATCTGCACAGTAGGTTGATGGTTATATTAACTTGTATAAAATACGGTGGGTTTAGCAACACTTATTCATAACCAGTTAATTTTTGGTTCCTGGTGATGACGAATCTAAATTCCAACAACATCTCTTTGTGCATAGGCTCAAAACAAAAAGCTGATCCCGCAACTCTCTCATTCTCATCACAGTTAAAAGCACAGGAGGGACCTGGAAACTATCAAAATCAGACTACCTGGTCTCTGTATTTTTTATAACAAAACATTTACAAGGACAGTTTCTTTTAGGGGAAGTATAAACAGGCACTCTGCCAATACTATTATGCAGGTGGAAACTAAGAGTACAGATATTAGATATTCCAATCTGGCCAGCACTGTCCTTCCCACCTGGGTAGTTTTGAGGAAACCAGCTGCAGCTCTTCCCTAAGTTCCTGAGGCCACTAGACTTGAGTGCAGACAAACGGTTGGACACAAAATATCACAGTACAATCAGAATTCAATTAATGCTGATCATGCTGCATAAGAATCATTTGATCCATTTGGGGTAATGCTGAGCAGCTGCTAAGCAGAGCATAACACAGCCACACAACTACCTTATTCAGGGCAGATGTTAAGTTCAAATGAAAAATCTTTGCAATCTAAATAAGAAGTACTTAGCATTTAGAACAAATTATTGTGGTGTCATTTGGCCAGAATATCAGGTTAACAGCTTTCCTAACGTGGAAATAGTGCAGGCAAAAGAAAAACAAAGGTGGCATTGGCAGCTCCTACACTGGGGTTTTCTAGGGCTGCGCTCTGCAGCATAAAATAACGTGGATAGAAAGGCTTCATCTTTACTTTCTCAACCAATACTCAGAAAAGAAACAAACCTACATATCCAGCCAAGCACAGAGAAGTGCCTGCACTGCCCACCTCCCGACACCACCTCTATACACGTGGCTGCCTTTGCAATCTGCTCCTCATCCTCATGCTGCTCAGCTGCAGCACAGGCCTGTGACTCCAGCTGAGGAACCAGAGTTCCTGGACAACAGACCTTATTGCTCACTCCTTGCTTACAACAAATACAGCCTCATGGGCCGAAAGTAATTTAAAAATTACCTCTCTTAGTTCTTCTTCAGTATTAAGGAATTCTGTGACCCCGCTGATAAGCTTCGAATTCATAAATAATGCTTCTCCGTACCTGCAAGGGCAAAAAGAAGATGCACAGAGGGTTAGAGCAAGTGCCAGACCATCTGAAAATTAGAAAGTAGTCTTCTCTAAGCAAAGGAGAAGACATGGGACCGGTTATGGGGATCCAAGGAAATAGCACTGAAACTGGACACTAGTACTCCAGACCTTCTTCTAGGCTGAGCTATTTGTAGTTAACTTTTAGTCAGATGCTACTAAGCAGAATGGGCTTAACCGCAACTGAGAGCTCCAGAGGATGGGAAGACCAAACTACACCACCTCCTGCTTAATGCAACAGCTTTCCATTTAATGACACCAGGCAGCTCAAAACACAGGTGCAATGAAGGAGCAGAGCAGCAAACAGGGAGAAATATTCTGAGGAAACCTTCTAGCTGTGCCATTAAAACAGACCTTTTGAAGTGCTGCAGCCTTCTCTGCATTTTGTATTCATCCATCTCATCTACATTACAAATAGCCTCTCAATAAGTGAACTGAATCAAATATTCCTGTTCCAGTACCTGATAATTAAAATAAATAATAGTGATAGAGAATTATACTGCTAAAATAATCCCCTGGGCCATGATGTAGCATCTTCAAAGAACCAACCTGGAATGAAAGCTTGGACAAGGAATATTTGAAGGGTAGGACATTCAGCAGCAATCAGCAATGACCTTCTGCAGGTAATTGCTTTGAAACTGGCCATCTCAGTCCTGCTGTTCCACTTGCTTTTTCACGTTTTTTTTTAATCACAGAATGAAGCATCTACATCACTTGTAAGAATAACCAGACTACTACTGAAGTTTTGCATTTCATGTTGGAATAGTTCATGGGTTGGTTGTTGGTTTTTTGGTTTTTTTTTTCAAAGTCTCTAGCATGAAGAATATGATCCCACTAGAAACTGAAAGCAAGTCTTTTGTTCGAGTTAGATGTCATTCACCACAGCAAAAGGCACTTGACAAATAGTTATCTTTATCTGCACATGCATCCAAACAGCATCTATCTAATCTGAACATGACTGCTTTCAAGATAGGGAATCCAGCTTTTCTGTCAGAGAAGTGCAAGTAATACCAATAGGCTTCACTGCAATTAAGTTTATCTGGGAGAACAATTCAGATCATACTTTGCTTTAAAATCTGATTTAGAGGAGGAATTAAAAATTCAGAGTGAAATGAACCAGCACAATCACAGCTTTATATTCTGCTTGTATTAATCCTAAATTAATTACCCTTAAATGCTTAGGTACTCTAAGCCACAGTCCTTTCAAAAGGGAGAAAGAAAGAGAAAGGGAGAAGGATAGCCCCATGGAAAGTAATAGAAAGAGGGAAGACAACAGGGCTTTCTTTCAGAAGATTCTGGGAAGTTGTACACTTGAGCTTGTGTGAGGGGAAACAGTTATAGGTATCAAAAATCCTACTCCCTGACCACTAATAACTGAATTATTCATAGATATTTCAGCAAGTACATCTCTTTTTCCAAAACTTCAGTCACACTGACATATACAGACATCCAGAGGCAAACGCCTCCTATGGGAAGTATGGATTTCATGGTCCTTTAAGCACGTTTAGGCTTTCTAACAAAGTCCTTTATTATTACAGCCTCAGCTTAGTCTCATAATTGACTGCTTGGAAAATTGGAAGCTCCTCTTGATGGGGTCTTTTGACAAGGTTACCAATCCACTTTACAGAAGTGACCTCATAAAAACAGCTGCAGGGATTTTCTTTTTTTTGCAGCCTGTACTGTAGCCACATTGCAAACAAACAGTAGCAGAATTCCTTCCACTGAAAATGATACCTTCATCAGTTCCTGGGCTGATTACTGCCCATTATATATATTTGGTAAAAAAATCAGTCACTAATGGCAATTCCTAAATGGAGTCTGCTGGCAAAAGTTCTAGAAAATACACCTCCCAAAATAGGTTCATGGGAATCTATTTCCTTCATGGGAAAGACAACAGCACTACAGAAGCAGAGCTTTACATGCCTGAGCTCCCTGGAAACATCCTGGAGTTATGGGCTTTCCACTTGTTCCTTTACTTCTGGAGCTGTGAACCTTCAATGCCTCACATTTCTACAGGCTTTGCCCTCATGTGAACTCAGCTTGAGAGGCAGCATAGTCAATTAACTTCGGACAGATGTAAATAGTTTCCCAAATAGTGTCAAATTCCCAAATGATGGCAAAGGATTCGGCACTTGAGAATGAAGGAATTCTTACAGGCAGCTGTTGGATTAAATTGTCACACACAGATGCACATGTGCACATGTGATGAAAATTATTTAGGAGCCAAGGTAGTGCATGCTCAGGTAACAGAAATTCAAGCACTGTATTTTCAATTAACATTTTCCAATTTCTAGCAGTCTCAAACCCACGGATTTCTTATGAAACACTTGTTAAGCATCTCAATTTCCTAAGTCCCCTTTGTAAATGTGATATGAGTGATTTTGAAGACTTTATACATTATCAATACCTTCTGGATAATGTGAATACAAACATATGCTAAAATATAAAGGAACAACAGTATTTTGCTGTCATTCTAACTCTTTGATATGCTGTGTTTTAAAGTTCGACAAAATAGCATTATGGTATAATTTAATCACTCTTATCTATTTCATATTACTATCATCTCAAATGTCAACACCTTTTATAATAAATTCAATGGAAAATACCATTGAGATATCATCTTATTATCACCTTAGTGTTTTAATTTTAAATAAAATTAAATAATAAATTATAATTGTAGAAAAACAATGCCTTGGGACAGAATATACTTGAACTATAATTCTGCAATAAAGCTTGCATTTTAAAAATGTACTAGAGTAGGAAGCTTAAATCAGAAGGCTAATTTTGCATTTTATCATGTCACTATTTCACTGAACATTAAGGGGCAAGGTGTTAGGCTAATTCCACCCTCTCAAAGTCTCCCTTAAGAGTTTTAATCTATAATTACAAAACAAAGTTATTTTCAATATACATCATGTATGTACAGCTTGCATGAACTGTTTCATTCCACTAAATTGAATCTTTTTGGAATTGACAGATACTCAATTGGATGTCCCTTTCAGAAAAATGCAACTGCTAGACTCCTTCTGGTGGTTCTGACTTTTGGTTGGAGATACATTCCAAGCAAGTGAGACAAATAGAATTCAAATTTTAGGTGAAGTTAAGCTATTTAAAATTAAAACACACAAAAGATTTGGCATGTTTTCTAAATCTTGTCCATTTGTCTACACCGCTTAACCTTGTCCACGTCTAAAATCACAGGTGTTAGCTAGGCTGTCAGAGGAACATTAGCTAGGCTGTCAGGCAGGACACAAGTTCGGCGTATGTGCTTGTAGCAATACGGATTTTGAAAAATTGATGCCTAAACTCTGTATGAATCCCTGGAGGAACCTGAAAAATTATTTGCTATCTAGAGCATAACTAACTGCACAGGTTTGCATAATAGTAATGAGTCTGCCATCCACTTTCTGCGTAAAAGTCCAGTGTCTGGAATAATCATACCAGAAGCAGAGTATTCTTAATTTTTAAACTCTTCAGCTTTTTGGAAATTGCTTTCAAAAAGTATGCTCCTGCAATATAAACCTCCAAAACCAATTCCAGTTCAAACATATCTTCTCAGCTGAACTTATTCTAAAATCCCACTGTACTATAAAGTATATCCAAACCAGCACTAACAGCTTTCTGAATCATTAGGAAAGTTGCAGAGTCTCTGAGTTTCATTGACTCTTCTTTTGATGATGTGAAACCTGTAGTAAGTTTCTACCTGTATTCAGCATGGGCTAGGATTTAGTTGCTTCAATACACCATCTTAAATATATAATTTCAAATACTCAGTGGTACACTAGATGGCTCCTCACAAGTCCAGAATGGAATAGATCTTCAATACCTTTTCTGCCAACACCATGAATGTGGCCTGGCATGGGGCGTCTGAAGTTCTTGGACACCTGCCTTTATGAACTTGAACCTCATCTGAGTTGTAGTCCCATCTAATCTGTCAGTATCAGATAAGATGCTATGAAATATTTCAGACCCTCAGGCTATCCCTAAAGAAATTTCTCATTCACTGAATGAATACCAAAATCTTAATCAAAAAGGATTTTAAAATGTTGACTGGGCTTGCGAGTAGGAGCATGTAGCACTTCTTCAAGGAGAAAGTAGGTATAAGCAACAACCCAATCTCCTTCATGTTCACCTATTTTTAATTCAAAACATTGCTCCTCTATTTCTTGAAACTTACCTGAAACACAGAATGTAAGGAAAGGTGACAGCAGTATATTAGCATCCTTTTGAAAATGGAGATGTTTCAAAAAGGTTTTATTGTTTTTTTCCACAGCTAAAATAATGTTATTGAAAAGATTTTTTTTTCTATCAGACTTAAAATCAGCAGAATTCCTTTGGGTACTGCTGCTTTTTTATCTATGTAAAAGAAGAATTGCGGCACTTGACATATAGATAGAATTCATTATCATAAATGCAGACACAATTCAGAAATATATATATGTATATCTCTACAGATGATTGCTAAGAGATAAATGTTTCTATGCATGTGTGTGATAAACCATGAATAAATGCATTTGTGCCTCATATGTACATATTTCATATTTAGAGATCTCTATTTATGGATTAGAAGAGAATTGTCTATATTCAGGAATTTACATGTATACATACATATACAATACTTGCACAAATTACATCAGAATAAGAAAATAAAAATAAATTTGGATTTCTTATCTTTACCTAGCATTTAATATTTTCCATTTTTCTCTGAAAAACTTCCACGCAAGATCCCTTCCATGTGGATTTCGAGCTACGTGAATTATCACATCAATTGCATCCTGATCCAGGACAACTTCTGAGTTGAGAGACAAATTCAAAAGCCTAATGGGAGAAACACGGAAAAAAAAATCTTATTTAGTTTCACCAACATAGCCTAACAGCAGCAGATCAAACAAATTCTCAGGAAAAACATAATCACTGCCAAATGGTGTGTTTAAATCTCCAAGTGAGTTCAATATTTATTTCTATGATTCCAGACACATTAATTAATCAGACAAGTCTTGACGTAAAGGGATTTCAGTAGTTGGGTGGAACTTTACATGTGCATTTTTATGAAATCAGTAAGATCAGACTGGTCAATACATTTAAATAAAAGATAAGCTAACAAAAAATAACACCGAATATTACAGGATTTCAAACATTTCCAGTGAGTATAGGAAAATCTGGAAAAGACATAGTTCGTGCCAAGTTTCATAAGCATTAATACAAAAACATAAGACAGTTTAAACAGACAGTAAGCCTGTGCTTCAAAAGCAACATTCTTGCAACTGCACCAAAGCTCAAGTGACGATCCATAAATGCTGATTATTGTTAATAGTCAGATACAGATATAAAATATTTTTGTACCTGTTGAGCAAGTTTCTGTCATCACTGCAAGTTAAGGCTTCTAATAATATTTTCTTCTCAGAGATTGCTATGGTAGAATGAAACTTCATCCAAATGAACTCCCATACATCTTCATCCATCAGCGAAACTCCTGTACAGTAGACAATGTCTCTCACATTGAGTGGGATTCTACAAAAGAAGTCAGTAATAGCATTGTGATAAATAAGCAGCCTCCTGATATTGGAAACAAAGTAGGAACATCACTACATTAATAAGACTCCAAAATTAAAGTGCAACAGTAATCGTTTTTTGGAAAACTAACATTTGCATCTCTTTACTGCCACCAAAATCTTCCAGGCCATCCTAATGGATTTTCTAATGGCTAACACATGCTTGCTATTCTTTTCATAATGCTGCCATATTGTCAGGAGACTGTAAATTATGGTCATCCAGTTCATCAACGCATAATGTGCTACATGACCTGCAGGACAGGTAACATAAGCTCTCCAAATTAGCAGAGGATCTTATCACTCTGTTGCTGGGCTATAAGCCAAATCTCCTCTTCTTGTCCTTAGTATTGAAGTTTTAGAACAGGAGCTGATTAGCCAGAAACTCCTCCTTGCTTGTGTTGTAAAGTGCTCCATCTCCACATAGTAACACAGAAGTAAGGAAGGACAAGCATGCTGAGACAGTGCTACTTTAAAATTGTGTTTTCAGGAGTGAAGAAAATAGAAAGATCTGTTTGGGATTTTTCAGCATATTACTAGCAGTACCAAACCAGCTATGCCATAGGATGGTTGTGAACTGTTGATTACCACTCAAATAATATAAACTCAGACTACGGTTAAACGAAAGCTGTTTAAAGTCGAAGTCAGACCTAGTATAGGATGTGCCTATGTACCATTTTCTCCTATAAAAGATCTCAGCCAGGCTTGCATTTTCTGCTCTGCTTATGTTCCCTACACAAGCACAGAAGCTGAACCAATTGTGAGCCAAAATGATGTTCCTGCAGATAAAGCTGGACATTACTCAGAAGAATATTTTCCCTAATTTGCAGGAAAGAACACCCTCTGTTTGTTGGTCAAAATGATACCAAAACACAGTTCTCTAGTTTCTAATAGATCGGCTGAAACACCTCTGGAACTTCATATGCAAGACCTCTTTAGAGAAGCTGCTGTCAGTGGCGGGGCAGTAATAGAGTGGGACAAAGAATGAAATTACCTCCGTAAAATTTGATATAAAATCTTACACAACACAGAAAGAAAAGGTTACATCAATACTTTAATTGCAAGACTTCCACCAAAGTTTTATACCATATAGCAGACTATCCCAGTCAAGAACAAAGAGGTTCTTTGACTCCCGTTTATTCATTCTCCAGAAAAAAAATTTCTTCCACTGAAATTTTCTATTGTTGGGCTCTGCAACGAGTGTTTTTGTCAAAAACTCTTCAGCTGATCTGCTTGGCCTTATCTGATTCCCTGAATAATGAAACCACTGTGGTTTTTCAGCATTTTGAAATTTCTTTAGTACTTCAGAAGGAAGTAGATAAGGTAAGAAACTGTGTATTGATGACTTGTGCTACAAACTGTTGTTGCCTCTATGCGGCTAGTTGGTCCCAACATCTATGATGGTTTCTCAAGAAAAGAGTAAAAGGAATAGGTAGCTAAACTGAGGTAAAACAGGGGTGGGGGGAAGCGCACTCTTCCTACTACTGGTTGAAGAACTTCGGGGAATTAAAGCCTACTGCGGTTTTGTTATGTTTTTTCTCAGTAGTAAAAGAGTCCCGAGAATGAGGTTTTATTCATGTTCTTTTGCAAGTGTAGTCATCAGCTCAGAGGGGGTATCTGCAGGTTTAGATGCAGACAGTCAAATAAATTCTGCTTCTGCTGAGCTGACACGGCTCAGGATAGTTCTGCTTCTTGGAGATTTTTTAGCAGAGTCCCAAGCTAACAGAGCCACAAAGGGCTGCCTTGACTACTGCTGAGATGTTTTGCATTTGATGCAGACAAACCCAGACATTTATTCAGGAATAAACTCTCCAAAGCAAAACTGAAAGGGTAGGCAAGGGAAATGTAATTTTAAAGCTACCAGGAATATGAAACTTTTAACTATGTGCAGAATGCACCAGCAATGTTGCCTTCTAAAGCAAAATCAGTGGTGCGATGTCTCATCTCTGCCATGAACTGCTTCCATCTAGTCAGGGTAGATCAGTACTACAGTGCAGATCCTGGCATGGTTCAAGATCTTACCATTTCTTCTCCTCTCACCACCAAATCTCAGTGAGAACATGCCCGTCCCAGGCATTCAGCATTGCTAATGCACATAGGTCAAGCAATACTTACATGTCACCAACACATAGATAAGACCTCCAAAAAATGCAGGTTTTACAATTCCTTCCCCTTGATGCTTCCTAGTACCTCCTTCGATTTTTTCCCCCCTCAATGTTCAGATTGCCTAAAAAGCTTGGCACTGAAAAAGGGTAGTAATTCTCCTCAGTTTTTGCCCTGTATCTGTAGGTTTTGGCTCACATATGGTCTATGCAACTGTTTCTGTGGTCCCTATAGAACTGCTATCCCGAGACCAAGAAAATCAGAAAATCCTTAAAGCTGACCAGATGCATTAAAAGAAACAGCATTAAAACATACATGGGCAGTAAAAAAAAAAAGTTATCACTTTCACCAGTCTTTACATACTACTGAGTTTTTATTCTAAGTTAACATTAGTAAATTGTGAGTTTGGTTGACATTTACAGAATTATCCATGTGTGCTAGGTGCTGACTTTCCATTTCACTGTAATGGAATTTGTACTTCTCACTTGAAAGTCTAACATTAAGCCCTTGTTGTGATATTTCAAACATTAATGAATATCAACAATTTATTTGTCCCCTGTTTAACCTTTCTTTCGTTAAACTTTCAAAAAGTGAATGCAAAGGAAACTGCATATAATTTAGTCCATTACAGAAAATTAAGACTACATATTTAAACACAAGAAATCAAACATACTAAATTAATGGAGCAGATATTTAAGTGCTGCTCTCGTTTTGGCTTATATTAACTTAGAAGAAGTCTTAAAGTTTTCTAAGTAACTGCGACTCTCTCAAAGCTTCAGGTCAGCAACTATAGTAATTTAAATATGCAGACATGTACACATATGCTGCACAGAGCATAGAAGTGATATTATCATTGTGTCTTAATTTTTGATACACGAGGTTATTTGTCCTTAAGGCACAACTTCCTTACCAGTTTATGGGTTTTTTTTTGCTTTTCATTTGGGATTTAATACACTGACAGCAGCCATAAGAACATATGCTAAACCAAAATGACTAAGAGATGCTATCCTGTTTGTCGCACCAAAAACCCCATTGCCCCATATCTGTCTTATCATATGATATTTGAATCTGAAGAACAACTGAACCTAGTCAAGCCCTATTTCAATGAAGGAAGGACTTTGTATCTTGATAAACAAACACTAAGTCATTTTTTTTTAGAAGCACACATAGTTCTTTCTCAGCTTTGCTGGCAGAAATATTGTCTTTGGTTTACTGCAAGAGATGCACCAACAGATACTCTAAGGAACTATAAGGCACCTGAAAAGGGTAATTTTATTTTGGTTGATTGCCCCATTAATTCAGGCAGGAACTGTGCTGGAAGGACTGTAACTCTGTTTGGCTAGTACATCAGCAACAGAGATCCCTAGTAGATGTCCAACCCCAGAAAGGTCAGCATTCCTCACTTGTGAGGTTTACATTTTGTAAATTTACTATGAAACATAAATTCAATGGACTTCCCCAGCTACCTCATCTTTTACATTCTAAGTGTCAACACTAGCGGTTTTAGCAGCAGTGCAGTCAGTAACTGCAGAATCATTTGCATGCTCTGGGAAGGAAGGAGGCACTAAGCCCATGCCCATAACCCAGACTTTGCCAAGTCTCTTGCAGGAAAACTCTATTTCCACCATAACAGCAGATCTACTCTATATCATCCAACCAATAGCTCCAGGGAAGGTTTCAGTTCTCTATCTATAAGCTAAGTCATTAGGATAACATGAAAAAAAACATTGTTCTAAAATTGCAGTTTCAAGGTACTACATCAGCAAGTGGAATGTTTACCCCCTGTACCAACTGCATCAAGTGGATAAAATTACCACTGTTTCAGTACCGCTTGGGTAGTAACACTGTGGAACATAACCCCTTGTTATATTAAACTTCATCTGGGCCTTCCAGGCTGCTCTCATTTTTAAAGAGCTAATGTGATTGATGAATACTTCAGAAGAATAAAGATAAAGATTAACTTTTGAAAGCATCACTTTAAATGTCTTTTATGTGAATACGGATCCAATTTATTTAACTTTATTTTTCTTGCTTAAGAGATATGATGATGAGAATGAAATATGTAGCTAGCAGAGCTCATATTTAAAAATTAAACATTTTGGGGAAAAAGTTAAAAATTAAACAGAAAAAAAAAATAATTAAAACAGCACTGTGCCTTTACAGGGATTTTTTTTTTTCCAAGAGTGAATAATAAAGCTCTACAATGAACTAAGAATAATCTTCTAAGTTATAATTAATTGCTACATACTTGCTCCTATTTAAAGTATGTTCTAATAGTTGGAGATACACTTATAAAATTGGACCGTAATTATTTATCTTCTGGGCAAATTGTGTTCTAATTTTTTAAAATGTAATTGCACACAATTTAAACAGTTGTTTGATTAAGTGACAAATTTCAATACCATTTAGGGTACTGTTTCACAAGGAAAATTAATCAGGAACATTATTCTTTATTTTCCCAATTATTTAACATTTCACTTAAGCCTATTTTTCTTGATGACTATATTTATAATCTTGCTTAATAGGTTACAAGGCTCAGACAAGAAACAACAATGAAGTATTGGAACTTGGTAGGCAGATGTGTAATACAGATTATGTTATAAGGAACTGCATGACACAAAAGTTCATTTTTTAAAGATGTCAGTCCCAAAGCTTATACTTTCATAGCACACTCTGAGTCTGAAGAGAAAGGTCAAAATTTCCCCCTGAAAACTGAGGCACAGAGCTGTGGTGGGCTTGACATTCAGGTGCCTGTCACGCATTGAATTCAGGGGATATTAACCAAGGAGATGGCTACTCAGGGTGTCTGTGGCAAAGCTATGCACAGACGCCAGGTCTCCTCAGTCCCAGTCCTGTGCTTCCAAGCTCCAGAAATTGCATGGGTCTGTCTAAGGCAGGCAGAGAATACATCATCCATCAAGTGATGGTTACTGTTATTGCTGCTTTCCCTTGCTGTGGCAGATCCCCCATAATTGACCATGCCACTAGCACGCTTAAGCTCTTCAACACTGATTTTAATGACCGAGTAGCGAGTTAAGCACTTCTTTGTGAGACTAATCTCTGAGTAGACATGCCTGGTTTGGTCCTTCCTGGAGAGTTTTTACAACAAAAATTACAGTCCCTTCTGTTCAATTGTTTTTCACAATTGTGGACAGATCATTCCTGAATGAGAAAATCGGAGAGAAACTTATCTAACTTGTATGGATTACAAATTAATTTCTGCTAATCCATAATTGCTACAAATAGGGTTGTTTTATTGTGATCATACACAGAAATCAGAAGGTAAAAAAGCTACCCGAACCAGGTGCCCCATAAAGCCCAGTTTTTTCCTTTCAAAAGAAGAAATCCTCTCTTTTCAGACATACTCCCCAGATGGTCTTTCAGAGCACTAACTCCTTGATTAACTCCTGCACTCAACAGTGTTTTCTTCTTCCTTAAACAGTTTTATTGACTTGAGTGCAGGATTCTATTCAAATGTTGTAACAACCTATTAATTAGTTAAATCACTTCAGCAACATTGGCTGACATTAACTGGCAAAGCTCCAGTAACACTTCAAAATGCATGAATAGCTATGCCTGAATTTTTTCAGTAATTAAAACTTCTAGGGGTTGAGAATCCAGAAGAAGGGATCTATTTGGTTGTTTTACATTTATCAGACATTCATGTGTTAAAAAAATGAAAATAACTCTAATTTTTTCATGTTTGCTACTAATGATTTCCAAAAATAGCTGGTGGGCATCAAACCTGTGAAAAAATCTAGTGCCTCTTCCAAGCAACTAACAAAAATAATTAACCTGTTGGCCACATTCACACAAATACTCATGTAGGTGGTTAACTGAAATACATTTATAAGTTGTTGCAAGACTGTAGCCCTAGTGTGGCCACGTGAAACAAAGCAACAAAATTATGTATCTCAAGTCATTAGAGAAATAAGGGAGAAGGAAAAGGAAAGGGGAAAAAAATTGCTTTGTTTGGATACGCATTTGATTTTCTACCACCTAAGCAAGACTTCATTGAAATGATCTCAATTAATGACTGGTAATTTGTTATTTACCACTCTTTCAGATCTACCGACAGTTTTATTTACAGACGAGTTACAGTTTCCTCTGAGCTCCTGTGGTGCAATTTATTTTTCTGGTGCCATTTCCACTGAGTAGTTAAGGGTCCATCCAAGTAAGCACACTGCCAATTTAGGCAGGTGGATGGACATGAATCCAGTGCTCCTTGCAGAGGAAATACAAGTTCTGCGCAACAAGCACGTAGAGTTAGTACCCTCAAATTAGGCTTTTTGGTTAATTGTTCAAATTACGTGATGCAAGTCATCTAACTGGATCATTTGCACCTTTCTTAAAGCTAATAAAGAATTAACTAGTGCTCCTAACAGTCACAGCAGAGTGACAAAAGTCTTTGAAATACCAAGTAGAAGTCACTGGAAAAGCCGATACCCACATTATTACACTTAACATGATTAAATGGGGAAATTGAGTACTAGGATGAAATCATCCAAGATCTCAATTACATGTTTTAGTAACCAAAAGTGGTTCATCTATAGCGCAAAACCACACACAGGTATGTTCTGACTTGAAACCCACAGACTGAACAGGAAAATTCACAGCACATTCTCTTTTATTTAAGAGATCTCTGGCCCCACCACAGCACTGCAAGGCTTCTCAGAACAACCTGGATGAGTAGAGACGAGATTCAAAATATCTGGATTTCCATTCAGGATCATCTGGCAGTCTCTACTTCTCATTCATGAAGACAGACAAATGCAGACCTCATTAACTATGGGGCTATAGAATGGATGCTGATAACAGTCTAATTTAGTGCAGCAGCATGCACTCCACTGCAAATATCACCTATCCCTCTGAGCACTGCTTTCCTTAAGTAAGAAAAAACATACACTCAGAATTTAAAAAAAAAAAAAAAACAACAAACTGACATATAACATATAAGAAAGAAGCTAAGTACTATACATGAGCTTTACTTATCAAGTAGCAGGTGCAAGGACAAGAGACAACAAATTTGCAGATAGCAGAACGCAACAAGTTTGATGCGGTAGAATATTGGATTTCCCCACTTTTTTTTCAATTGATGGTATCTGCAAGGCGGTATTCCAAGTAAACAAAATTGATCAGAGTGCTTGTGACAGAAGAATAATGGTAAAAATAGTAAAAACCGCATTAAACCTGAAATCACCCCAAAGTGATATAAAGCCCAGATCAATCAAATGCATTTACTGTAAATTTTCTAGCAGTACTGAGGCAATTAATTAAGATACTTTGTTTCCATTTAAAAGACAGCAACCAATAAAGAGCAATGGTTACATTTCTAAAGAAGAAAAAACTAAGAGCAAACTGAAGGGGCTACGACTAGCTAGCGGCTTTCCAACAGGCCCAGTAACATCTCAAGAGGAACACCACCACGTAATTGCGTCGGATGCAATACCATCATTTCCCACTGCTCACTGCTGCCTGTTAGCAAAAGAATAGCTCTTCTAAGAGAACCAGAATACAAGCGCTGCTTTCTCTGCTGAAGGCAAAATCAGCCGTCTCACTTCAAAGCAGCTCTCCGGCACATTCACATGTCCGCACCACCCTGTCTAACTTTGCCTCAAGTGAGCATCCAGCCACACTCCACTTCGACAGCAGAAATGTGTACGTGGCAACCTGCAGCTGATGGATGGTAACAGCAGCTGGAAAAAAAATCACGCCTGTACCCACAGAGAGGTTTGCAAAAACATGCTTGTGTCAGTGGGTAAGTTATGCTTTGAGCCATCGCAGTGTCTATTCACGTGTTACCCGTTGTTATCGTGTCTCCTGTCAGGACCTTACAGATTGCAGCTCTCCACACATTCTCTCCTGAACCTCAGAAATACATGCTCACTCAGTCTATCCAAGGCAGAAAGTCTGGAAATTATAATCCTCTTAGAAACATGTTTTTCTTTCACAACAGATTCACAGTGAAGGTTAAAGGGGTTAACAAGGGTGATTCGCAAGCTTAGGCAGGCATTGTATGCTAATTTTGTTAATTTTTGAGGCTGCACCACAATGCTGTTACATCTAAGGAGTGTGAATAATGTATTTCTTCACACATGAAAGAGCTTCACAGGGATGAGCTCTGTTAAATGAAGGTAGAAGCAAACATCTTAATTTTCAGCCAACAGTAGCTTCGCTTGTACAGCATTCTGCTGTTGACTGAATCCCAGTAACCTTACATACTCAAACTACAAGGGAAATTTCAACATGCGTACATGTTTCCTACTAGGTTTGTATTCTT
Organism: Nycticryphes semicollaris; assembly: GCA_013400055.1. Classification (NCBI taxonomy): domain Eukaryota; kingdom Metazoa; phylum Chordata; class Aves; order Charadriiformes; family Rostratulidae; genus Nycticryphes; species Nycticryphes semicollaris. Next base: position 578,282 of record VXBJ01004427.1, on the reverse strand, counting down.
CTGAACATCACCATGGAAGTTTCATGGGTTTCCATTGCTCTAGTAAAGGAGTAGCAACCCAATTCCAACCTAACAGAGTGAAAATGTCTGCCTTCCTATTGACTCTCAAGTCAGAAGAGTCAATGCAGACCTTCAAGCAAAACACGCTGAAGCCATCAACAATTTAAAAAGAGAAAAAATACTTAAACTCATTGATTAAAAAGACAGTAAGACATAACTTGTAGTCTAATCTCAGATTTTCAGCTCAAAGAAATAATCACGTTTTTTTTTTTTAACAATTGCAAGGATTTAAATATGACATCAATTCCTAGACCAGTACAACCAGTACAACAGATGCCTCCTTATAACGTCTTCTATATGTGATGAGTTCAGCTTGCTCCTTGTAGAGCGAAACTTCTTTTTTAGAGTTATGTTCCTCATTTTAGCATCACGTGTTGCCCTGCAAAAGTGATAGTGAGCAATACCACATAAACTCTTTGCATACTAAGTAATCCTGGTATTTCAGGTGCACAAGCTTCACTTCCTCACATGAATGCTCTAGTGTTTAGGCTGGAAAGCGGTATTACTGCTAAATCCCAGTGTCTGAGCTTCAACTAGAGGAGGGAAGTGTGTTGCAGTGTCTTAATACTGTCCCAAACACCTCACAGATAGGTCATCAGGGTTGTCTTCTGCATGAAGTGGATGCAGGGCTGAGATCCTGAACGGCAGCTCTGCCACCATCTCATTACTACTGTTTAAAAGGAGGTTGGGGAGCAGGTTCTCTGCCAGCTGTGTTCGAAAAGAAAAGAAGCAGAACTTCTTCTGCTTCAGTGGCACTTCTGAAAGGCATCTTTTCCAAGAACCCTTAACTCTATGATCGCCATTTACATATTTTTGATATAGGTGTCTTTCTACCTGTAGTGCCAGACCCTCAGAGGGCCCACTCTCTCTTCACAGTCTCATGTTAAAAGGCTCTTCATGCAGCACAGTGGCTGCCACCAACTTCATTTAGAGGTTCCCAAAAGCCCTTGTAGGGAGCATAACTCCAAGCGTCTGATTCTGCCCTGTGAGCCAGGCATCTAAAAAATGAAGCACTGCGACATCTATGTCACTTTAGAAATTGAAGCCTTCAAGCCTCTCAGCTGACTTCCACTTTCACACATGGAGGCTAATGTTGCAGATCACATGTATGGGTTTTGTTCACTAATTCCATACAAAAAAAATCTGTAGTGCTACAGCTGGATATATAATGGCTTTTTTCAAATAGTGCTGGAAACACAAAGAGGACCTCTGCCTTTGTGCTGTAAATGACCATTATTTTACTGGGTGAACGGTGGCAAATTATTTGCACAGTAAAGAACATGTAATTACAAAGTACAAACAGTAACTGATTATTGTGATTATTTCAATCCCCTACTGTGAAGAGTAGATGGTAATTAATTTCTGGACCTACCAGACTAAATATAATTACTAGAAACCACAGCAACTGTAGGCATATGCTGGTAAAACAGAGTTAGATATTACTGTACTTGTTTATTACCCAACACTTTATCCATAATTAAATGCTACAAGTAAAAGAGAGAAGTTCATTTGAAATGTTTTTTAAAAAGCCATGGATTAAAATTGTCACTAAAAAAGTTACGAATCTTAGCATTTGTAGAGTATCATTAATTGTACATTCTCTGTTATGCTTAGCTGCAGTAACTGCCAGAGAAACGAAAACCTCCTTCACATTATTTACTGCCTGTGTATTTTTGTGGTATTTAATACTACATATAAATTTAATATTACCCTAATTTTGTAGTGATTAGACTCTTGGGACACAAGCCTAATTCCCTAGTCTCATATTGGGGTCTACTGCTTTGAAGAACATGTGTTCCTTCCAACATGCAGTACTTGTGAAAGCTCCTTGAATGAAACATCTCATCTCCCAGAATAAGGTCTTTGGGAGGAGATGGGTAGAAAGATTGCACATTAGCCTTAATTTCATCAGGAAATTCATATTATACCATATACAAAAATATCTCTGAGCTCTCTGGAACTCTGTCTTCATGCTCTGCCTATACAAACCCACCAGGCTCTTTGCAACACATCAGTCAATGTCTCTGCTCTGTTTCAGAACAGGGAAGGGCATCTGCAAGAGCATTCAGAGTAGTTTTCAGCAGATATAACTGTACTCATTGTGGATGAGAAGTGGAACACACAAGGATATGTATAGCTTCTGTACCTGTCACCAGCTTTCCTCACCAGNTTTTTTTTTTGGAGGAAACAAGCTCTGAAGGATTCCTATAGGTTCAGAGGCGGCTCTTTACAGCAAATTGATGCCCTCAACAGCTGTTCATTAAACTGAGCAAAACACTCGACTGACAAAAAAGAATATGAAATGGCACCTGTTGGATGTGCTCTCTGAATGTATCTTGTTCTTACCCGCTTGCCCTGTGCACTTGAGCTACAAGTGCTAAAAGAGGCAGAGGCAGGACTCAAACACCATGCTAATTAGATTCTTACTGTGGAATTACCATAATTTTCTTGGTGGAAAAGCAGGGAAAAGAGCCCGTGCTTTATTTTCAGGTTTCAGTCTGAGTTGGTTTAAACTGCGCAGAGGTGATATGGGGTACCTCAGATGCAGCAGGAATCCCAAATATTCCTGGGAGAACACCGACAGACCCCTGCAAATGTTGTCTACTGTGAAACACAAGCTGATTTTATGTCTAGCGAGCTGCTATTACTGGTAGCCTTTGCAATGTCATTTCAATTTAAGTAGACGTGAAATGAGTTTGCTCATATGTTAGTTACATTCAGTATGTGAGACTGCTCCAAGAATAGCAACTGGTAAATTCTGGGGTAGGGAACCGAACAAATCCTATAATAATAAGAAATAAATGAAAACACGTCTGTGTCATCTTTGCAAGTTGTAACCCTATGTGTCAGCTGACTGACAATCTGTATTTTGTAATTACATTATTTGTTGCAACTATTTTTCAAAACTGCAGTTCCTTTGGAGAACTGCAGTGCTTTAACTTGGTAGCTATTCTCTTCCTCTGCCCTGCTGTGATGCTTTTATCATAATACTCGTCATATGCTGGCAGCCACAATCTTGTGCTCCCACAAATGGCCCCATAGAAAGGCTAAGATGAATCTTCAGATGGCTTCTTAAATGTATTCCATTCCTCTCTTGCTATTGTTAGTAAAGCAATAAGCTATTTTATATTTTTTTCTGATGCCGCCTTCTTCAATCCTGTTGGAAAGGATGAAGACACAAGATAGGAGAAAGCTTTGCAGGGCGACAGCTTTTAGCACTGAATAATCTACTGCTGTGCATGGTAATAGATGGTGCTAGGTTTGATTAACTAATTTAGCAAAAGAATATCTAAGTAAATTACTTTTGCAGATTGTTTCCAATGATTCTTTCTCTTTAATCTCCTCTTTGAATAGTTTCATACTGATTGCTGCTGCTGACAATAAGAATTCATATGAAACCCTGGGGTATATATGTCATAGTAAATATATCTGGTATCAACTTAAACAAGACAACCCTCTCCCTCACACACATCTTACTTAAAGGTACATAGTCATAGTTTCATGTTAAATTTTTTCAGAAGTTCCAAAGTCATATAGGAATGCAATTTCCATTCATGCTCACTTAATGGCTGGTTTTAAAAGACACTCAGGTAATTATGTAACTGAGTATGCCTGTAAAGGATTGGCAAATATTACAGAATCAGATAGACATGTTTCAATTGCAAATACCCAATTGGACCCAAATGTCTGAAAAATCCTACACACCTAGGTGTCTATAGAGATACTGCCTTCTGCAGGGCTAATACAAGATTGGGACTACAAATGTAAGACCTTTTCCCTTCTCGCCTTTGTTACCTAGATGAAAAATATTTTCCTCTAAACCAAAATATCATGCAATGTACTTACACAAATACTTCTACACCCACATTCCATGTAATCAGAAAATCCATATTCTTTCTCAAGAAATCGTGGTCTTAACCTATGCTCTGTGCTTATCTCATTGTCAGTAGATCACTACATGCTTAAATATTTGTATTTTTAGTAATTTAACACTTCTTAGATGCTTGCTGTTAAAAGATAAACTTCATACACCAACCACAGCCCGTGTTGCCTTGCCTCAGCTGAATAAATCTGTCTGTAGAGCCTAACTTACATATTTGCTGTGAAACCACTACGGTGCTGCTAATGCTCAATACATCAGCTATCATTACCACCTCTCTGAAACTTTATGTGAGCTTTTCCATGTATTCCTGAAAGACATTAATTTTTAAGTCTTCACTCTTAAGTCTTTCATAACATTTCCCTCAAATACGTTGTTTTGTCTCCTTAACTCTCAGTCCTTCTGCCTCTAACCTTTCTCACTTCTTTAATCACTCAGCATCTTCTGCTCTGCGCTTGTCTGCCAATGTGGTCTTCACTCATCTTTCTGTAAATCCATTTTCTCGTCTTCCAGCATATAACTATCTGGCAGCAATTTATCATGAGTGGGCAGAAGCTACTTGGGTGTCCCCTTCACCTGCTCATACATGCAAAGCCAAACAATTCATTCTGTAGCCCCACAGAGAAGACATTTTTAAGTAACAGCCAGTGACCTCTGCTTTCTCCCACACCACTCTGCAGAAAGGGGCACTGGGGGTGGGGGTGGGCAGGAGAGGAAGCGCATGGCAGCTGTATGGCTTCTGAGCAGGAGAAACGGGAAATGCCCATTTCAGTTCTACTTACCGGTTCCTATTGCTAGAAATCCAATCTGAGATTAACGTTGCAGCCTGCTGGTGACAGTGTTTGTTACCGAAGCTGCACGCCAACATGATGACTTCCCGACGCAACTCTCTGTCCAAATTAAAGAAAGGAATAAGGCTGCATTAATGAATGTGTTCAAATGTTTACCGAAAAAAATTATTTCTTATAACAGTAGCAGCAACTGATATCTGGGCAACATATCCAACATAATCCAGCTCAGTGTTAATGCCTACAGCTACTGCAGCAACTAAAGACAGGTTGTGGACCAAAACCAGCCCCCATTTACACTTATGCACTCTTCCTGACGTCTGTGGTCACACAAGTCCAAGGTCCTACATATCCAGTGCAGTCAAATATTAAATTAAGGTTTAGAAAATCATGTTCTCCAAACTCAGGAAAGAGGAATTCATCTCAAAGCATCTTCCTGCTCTCCCCTCTAACCCAGCAAGGAAAAACAGAAGGGCAAAGAGCTAGGAAAGTATGACATGCTATGCATGACACCAAATTTTAGGAGAGTGCGTTATTACAACTATATCCCACCAACAAACAATAAAAACAGAAATATGACAGTACTCATGTTGGTATGATGCTTGAACAAGTGATTTGTTTAAATTATTTGTTGGCCATCCAAGCTTGAGATACATTGATGCAACTTGTCTTAAAATATACTCCTGAAAGGGAAAAAAAATATATTTTATGTTAACATTTAATTTTTATCTGAAATTGAAATATTACTGACTATTGAGTTTTTGTCTCTCTTTTTCTGATTTGCATTTACCAAAGCAACACGTCCACATATAATCCTCCTTTGCTGCTATAGTGAGAAATAATCTATAGAACAGCTATTTGATTAGATGTCTAGGATAAGACAATTTATTGTAATAAATTCCGTCAATTTAAGAAGAACTTCTTACATCCTATTTTGAACTCACAATACACGGCTGAAAAGTTGCAAGAGTGTTAACAGCTTAATTTCTATTCTATGGCAAATCTTGACTACACTGTGCATGTTCCCTTTTATAAGAATATTGCTTTAATATCTACAGCCATGGCAAAAATGTTATGCAAGTACAGTCAATTGACTTCAGAATACCGAACAATGTGGCTGCAAATGAGCTTTGCACATTTAATGACACCATGTTTTAAGTTTAGGTTCTTGGTGTGCTTAAAGAACAAAACAAGACCAAGATGTATTTTAGCTTACTTTGACTTTTTATACAGGGCACATATTTACATATCCTAGCCAGCTGTAAAGAAAACCACTGTCACTGTATTCAGTGCAATCTCTCACCAATGGAATTTACCACTTTGAAAAAGAGAACTGAGATATAAAGAACCACATAAGAGAGCATCTATTTTATTATTGTGGATGCACGGGCATGTATATATGATGTCAACACAAAAGGAGATTCATAGTGCAGCTCTCTCTAGCAGATATGTTATTTTGTGACTAAAAAGGCTTTTTATTTCCTCTGCTATCACCTCTGCTTTCAAAGATCTCATCAATAGTGATAAAACACAACCCAGCCATGAATTTTACTGGGTTTTTTACTAAAATTGTGGGGTTTTTAGACAGCCATGTTTAGAAGTGAAATAGCAATGGCGGACCTGTAGGAATTTTTCTACGCAGTTAACAACAGACTAAACACCTGAGTTACTTCCACATCATTTTATATTACAGTTCTGATTCACATGTAGGCCCACAAATAGGTTCATAAAGAAAGAAACTCTATGTGTCTTTATCAATCTGTAGTATATGTTCTACATAAATAATGTCAGCAGGTAGCTCACTATATATATGCATGTATTTCTACATATATACCTACATACAGCCTCCTCTAGCTTCCTGCTTTCTGCATGTGTTTCTGCACACACATGAGCAAATATATGTTCAAGAAGAAAAAAACACCTTTAAGCATTTCAGACTTTAGAGAGTTCCTTCATGTGAAGGCTTTACAAAATTGCATAAAATTACAGTATGTTGGCCACTGAAAATATGTAGACTATATAAAATTCACAGGGAATAAAAAATTTCCAAGAGTTTATCATTGTCACCGGCTGTAATCAAATCCTGTGTACTTCATCAAACATCCTTCAGAGTAGCAAGGATTATTTTTTTTTTTATTATTTCAGGTAAAATGTTAAAAAGTTTGTCATGTCTATCTTAATTATCTACTGCTACATATTACTGCTGTCCCTTCAGACCCAATTATGAATGGGCTTTTGATTCAATGGTGATCTAATCCTTGTTAATTAAGGTAACTGCATTGGATTCACCATGGCTTTGGATTAAATAATGACTACAAATCTTTACTTCAGTTGCATGCATCCTGTTAGGTTGTGCCTGCTTTTGAGGCCCTAGCTGAGCACAGGCATCAATCTAAATATTACCGTAGGGCTCCTCAAAAGAGAAAATCTGGAAATAGGTTACTTTGGCTCTTTCAAGTGAAATACTTTAATTGTCATAATAATTTATAGGAGGGATAATTACCTTTCCTTCCTATACGCCTCAAACAACAGTTATCACTGTTCAAATGCAAACGAACAAAAGCCTAACAATTGCTATGGTTAAATAGAGAATAAGTTGGAAGAAAGTTAATATCCCTAGGTCATTTACAGTATCTAACTGGGAAACAGTTCAGCTCTTGGCAACAAAAGACAGAGAGCAAGAGAAAGAAAAAAAGGAAAGGAAAAGGGGCAGGGGGAAAGAGAGAGAAATGGGGGAGAGAGAGAAGGAAAAGGAAGGAGAGGAAGGAAGACTTACATTGAAGATGTTGTAGCTTTCTGTGCGGTCCAGCAATTTGTCTAGAGGATAAAGAGCTCGGCTGGCAGCATGCCAAGGCAGAAAATCCTTCTCCTCTGAAAGGTATCTGATAATCTCCAAAGGAATATTCTGAGGCAAATAACCAGCTCTGAAAAATAAAGGAAATTAGTATTAAATTGCTTTTGCAGAGATACATTATGAGGCAAAAGTGACATTTTTTTCCAAATGAAATTAAAAGGTAGAAAAAACCCACGATAAACCCATCACATTATAATGACATGAAAGTCAACCTTACAAAGAGAAGCAACTTACTGTCTCACCCAACACATATGCAAGCATACTTATTAGATGAAGGCAGGCATAAAGGCACATGAAAGAAAACTGGACAAGCTATATCCACTTTTTATGGATTCCTGTGGCTATAAAAGGACATGAACAATGAAGTAACTGACTTTAAGCGGAAAAAAAAAAATTAAAACAAAGGAAAGTACTGGCTTGCTGATTTGTAAGATAGAAAGCTGTCTGCATAAAATCAACAACCCAAGGCATTTTGCTTCAGAGAACATTTCTACTGGCCATAGGTAATTTGGAAGAACAAATGGAGAAGAAGCATCCTTTATTCTGTTCTCCTTCCCACTCTTTTCTCTCTCCTTTACAGCTGCCTTGTCTTCTATCCACCTTAAGTCATTTTGGAATGACTTTTATTTTATTAAACTGAAGTGGGTATTCAGCGACATCAGTTTGGTTAAGGATGTCTCACCGCTTTCCACATAAATATGTTTTTTTTCAGATGTTTACAAATCAATCAGATAGAATTTTGCCCCATTCTTTTCCAGTCATAAAAGACCTCTCCCTGCAAGGGAAAGAATTTAGCGGGGTCTCAGGCAGGCTTTTTAAATTAATATCTTTACAAGTAAAGAACACTACAGACACAAGGATTTTAAAGCTGCTTTTTAAAACCAAGTACTGGAAACATCAAGAATTAGGATTTGCTCTCATTTTCCTTTTCAGAACAGCATTTTTTCTTAACTATCCAGAATGCAGAAACAAGTGTAACCCTGTGGGTGTGAACTTCCCAGAAATGCACAAGTCTATTCTTCTCCTGATGCAAATGTTTAAATCCCAAAGGAGTTCTCCACCTGCCTAGAGAGGAGATAATGATTCTATTTTCATTAAACACAAAGTCAGCAAGTTGGATTCCACAAGCTTCACTTTAACACAGGCTACAGTATGACAAATCTTCATAGACTATTTTTTCCGGTTGCAAATATTTCCCCTAATTTCCACCACTGTCTGGGGAAGAGATACATGCATATAGCAAGCAAAGAAAATTACACAGATTATTATGGAAAGGAACCGATATATATGTGTTGATATAAATTTTTATCTCAGTTGTAATTACATATAAAAACTACTTTGCTGAAATGTTTGAAATATATTGTTCTTTTCAGTACAGTCCAAACCCATAGTTTCCTTGTAAGGTCACCACACCCACACAAGCAATTGTTTTTCACGCTCTCTATTGAAAGAATTACACCCTGTTCCCTTCACGTTCTCAGGAAAGAAGTGAATTCATGTAACAGCTTTCAAAAGTATCTATCTCATGTCCTTATGATGACCCACTCTCCAGTCTGTTTCATGTCACCTTGGTCTACATTTTGTCAGCAAGGCTTTGTTCTCAACTCCAGTTACAGCACATACTCAAGAAAGACAAACAAGATCACTTGGGGACATCACTGTGTCACTCAGGAAATGAGCAGGTATGAAATGAGAATAGTGGAGCTCTCAGAGTGGGTGGACAACAGAGTTCGACGCATCTGAAGACAAAGTTAGGGGTTACAGTTATAGGTCTTTCTTGCTTCTGAAGAAGCAGAACATCATTAAGATGAGTTCTGGGTCTTAATACTTTGTAAAGATGAGTAACCATAATTAAAAGGGCCAGAAGCAAGTAACTACAGTTAAAAAATGTTGGAGATAATGTTAGGAAAGAGGTAAACTAGCTTGAAATTGCATATATTTAATTAGTTCCTAATGGGATTTGTGATTATTGTTACTGATAATTTGATTGACGTGAGAAAGTGTAGAGTAAGGAACAAGAGGAATAGCTCTAGGAAACATGCCGTTTAAGAAATAAACAGATGAATGTTTATTATAGCTGCACTAATGGACATTAGGATCATGCTTCCAAAATTAAATCTCTTTATGCTAAGCGCAAAAGGGAAATCATCACTGCAAAGCAAACAGATTATTTCTTTTTAAGCTTAACTTCTCCATAAAGACATGAAAGAAGTGAACTCAGAGAGATCTATGTTATTCTTGAGCTCTTGGCCATCCTAATCAGTTTCAAAATCATGATTCTTAGTTGATGATACTCACAATAAAAACTGTTACTCTCATCACTCACTGCTTCCAACTTAAAATATTATCAGCCCCTTAAAATCTGCATGCCCATTCCCCTGTCTGCCACTTTTCCTATTGTTTCCCTAAGGGTATATTCCTTTTTCACAAAAACAGATTGTGGCAAAGTCAGAGTTTTTCCTGTTTGCTCCTGAATTTCCTCCTCTATCTGGTTATGACCTTTGAAGAGCTTATGCACGGTATCATCAGAATCAACCCCCAACATCAACAGAGAGAGATCAGGGATGGGGACGAGGGGAAGTCTCTGTGGATGACATTATTATATAAAAGACAACAACGTCATCACTTCAGATCATGATTTTGAGGGAAAGTGGTTGTGGCTGCTATGATCAATGTTAAACGCTGTCAGCACAAGTCAGGCAGATGTGCTTCAAGAAGCCTCTGCATGAAGTTGTGTAGAGATATGTCTAACATATTCTTACAGTGGCAGTTAAGATAGGAGGACTCCCCTGGAGAAAACAGAAGTGCTTCAAGAACTTTGCCTTGGCAGAATGTTCTTTATATTCTACACTATTTTATGATTTGGGTGCCTGCAGAAAACCACGACAGCTTTATTCTTTCAGCCACTAAGCCACGTTTATAACCTCTTATTCCAAATACACTGTACTCCCAAGCCGTTTGCCATTGAATAGTTTCTGTGAAGAGGTAGTGATGAGTTCATTCATTGACTTAACCTTTTGTGGAAAATATGGTACATAATGTATATGTTATAGAATATTAAATGTATTCTATAGCTTAAAAAAATTGAGGAAAATTTTCATTTGCAAAAAAAAAAAAAAAGGCAGGAGTTTGCTAATGGTAAGGCCAAATATTAAGGTTGCTAAATTTTGGCATTTGTAGTTGAGAAAATAGGATAAAACAGATAAACCATGAACTGTGAAAGTCCCAAAATCCAGATCACAAATCTAGGAGCTGTGTGAAGTGTCCTGGGAGGTAGCATGACTATCATGACATCCAGGTCAGCAGAAGACAGAAACTAGCCAAAGCAGCATGACTGCATGATGAGCTATGCTCTAGTATTCTGCATCTGCACAAAGTACAGTAGCTGCTTTCTTAAGCTTTGTATTTTAATGTAATCATACTCTTTTAGTTTATACTAAAAGCTTGTCCAGCGCTAAGAGTGATTTCAAGAGTCCTCTTTCCCAGGCAATACCGCATCCATCAGGATTTAGTGGCTCACTTGAACAGTGCCAAACTCACTCAACAGCAAAGGGGTGCTAGCATGCTTCTAGGATTTTCCCTTGCTAGCCTGGGACAACTAGGTTCAAAGATGGTTACACAGGACCTGGTCAGCAACAGCAAAATTTTTGCCTTCGGCGAAGCAGGAAGGAATGGTCAAAGAGTCGCAAGTGTCACAGGACTTATGACAAACATACACCACCAGTTGGCTGACAACTGCTAAGTGAAATCACTTGTGTCACTTATGGAGCACGATAACTAAGATGAGGAAAGAAGGCAGAAAACAGGATGAGTCTGTTCTGAGTATCTCTGTGAACTCTGGGGGAAAAACACAGAACTGTAGAAATGCTAAATAGAAATGTTTAACAATTAGCATTACAATAATAAGAAAAGTAAAAGCAGCAACATTCCCATCAAAGGGAATAAATGTAAAATAGTTTCCCTGTCATATAATTGCCTAGAAATATTTACTCAAAGGCACTACAGAGTGTAACACAAATTAAGCACATATTCTACACTTGCAGCTCAGTTTATCACTCCCTTTTCCAACAATGTCACTGGAAGGTCAGTGACAGAAATCCTTATTTTTCTTGTGTCTTTTTAACCATCAATGATATTGCTATCCTTAAAGTCCAGCAAAAATACTATCAGAGATTGCCTGCCAAAGTCCAAATGCACAAGAGCCAGGGCTAAGAGATAAAGTTCTTTTCCAGCTTAACCATCTTGGAGTAAAATTGAAATATTGTTTGTCACTGGGGGAATAACTGATTACTGCTATACTGAAACAAGGTAGCAAACATAAACAAGGCAGAAATACTGTGATGCCCAATCTTATGTCTGGTGTGGAATAGTCACACTGTTTCTCCAGTAGCCACATGAGAATCTTAGCAAGCAGGTATCTACAACAAAAAAAATTCTGCAGAGGAATCTGGGATAGTCTGGGCAAGTATCTTAACAGATAAAATAGCTAAATCACAGTGTTGATTCATAAACAGTGGTTGAATGCATACTGATGTTCAGGTTAAATATTTCTTAAGTGCAGGTTAAAAAGTTTACAAAACTTCACCTACAACATCTGGAATGAAAAGTCTGGAAGCCACTGTAAGAATTCATCTTGTCTCTCCCTCACCCAAAGCAGATCCATACCAATGCCAGTCCTGACAGAAATTTGTCTACCTTTTTTTTTTATATAGACCTCTAGCAATGGATATCCTAGGAGCACCAGACTTTCAGCGCTCCGCTTCTCAGAGCACGATAATAAGAATATTCTAAATCGGGCCTTTGGCCCTGTAAACATTTATAGAAGAGTACCAACAGATCCATTTCGTGTCCTAAAATGAGCTGTTGTTTATGTAACTTCAGCATAAACTACAAAAAGCAGGGGTCCTTCTTTATTGTATTCTAGATTAGAGGGTTTTGATTGACACCACTAGTGACACAGCCATCTCTAAGACAGCCTTCTCCATACTGAGTCATTTCAAAAACATGACTACAAAAGCAAAATTAAACCAAAAAATCATACTTGACACGCTTCATTGTTTTATTCCTTATTATATAACTGTCCTTACCCATCAGTTTATCAACATGTCAGTCATTCTGTAGCCACTGTTACACACGAGAACTTCACCATGTGTTAGAAACTCAGCACCACATGAGGATTGTCTTATCATCTGTGTTCCTAATTCCACAGTTGCCTGCTGAACTAAACTGGAGAACAAGAACACAGACTAGCAAAGAGGGCTGTTTAGTTATTAGACAAATTACCTCTAGACAAATATCCTGGTCCAGCAGGTTTTTTGTGCCTAAAAGAGGCTGCTGACAAACTGTGGTGAAAAGGTGATATCTCACTTTGACGACAAGGGCAGAGGGGGAAAGAGACTTTTCAAATATATATATAAGTGGCTTATGACATTATACAATATCACGTAAGCACCAATCCTTAGCAAGGTACTATCCTGCTTACACTAAAGAAATTGCTGGGGTGGCCCTTGCTACAGGGAAAAGAGGCAATGAACAGAAAAAGAAAGTACTGAACATGGTAATGAAATATTCCTCATAAAGGATTCCCACTAAAAATCTCACAGCAATCAAAAATAAACTTTAATTTACACGAGCTTTTAATGAGTCCGATAAAAGCAGGAGATCTGGATGATATTATGAAACATCAGTGTGTATTCAGCTGCATTCTGACCTTGATTTGTTCTTTACAATGTGCCACTGAACTTATGGACAGATCCCAGCACATTCATTTTCCCCTTAGGGACAAAGTACCAAATGGTAGTGTAATTGCCAAGGGAAAATTATTACTCTGTTCTGAATTATTTCTACCATAAATCCAGCACCAGTCAAACAGACTCTGTCACAAAAACGACAGGGTTGCCATACAGTGCTGAGTACCACATGCAAGTGCACCATAAATCCCTTAGTCCCACCACCCAACAAAGTCATTATAAGTCATGTGTTTAAATCAAAATTAGAAAATCCAAGCTGGCAGCAAACTGGTCTGCATTGTTGAAACAATGGAAATGAGGTGATTTACTTGCTACTGATTTAAAACTCACCCTGCATCATCTGTTTCTTATGAAATACGTAAAACATGACTAGCTTTTTGTCTGAATTATTTTGAAGGGGGAAAATGCAGCTCTTCAGAACATAGATGTGCAACGCAGATTAACTTCAATTCTGTTTCTGTGCATATGCAATATATGAATAATTAGACTATACTCATTTAACCCATAAAAGGACAGTTAGGATTCTTATTCATTGATTCATTCTTTTACTTTTAAAGTCAACTGTGTGGATTACAATAATTCATGAAGAAAGCTGGTACCAAAGAACATTCACATTTAAATGTAATTGGCTTTTTCTAACCCTACTAATTTCTTCCAGACCTACAAAGGACTGATGCCCTACTGATGAATTTAGGATATTCTGTCCCGTGGTGCCTTAACAGCAGTTCCTGAGCAGCTGAGTAAAACAGGTATGTTGAACCCTGACACACACAAAAAAAAAAAGCTTAGAGCAAAGTGCAATGGGGAAATTTACTCTTGTAGTCACAGATTTCACCTTCAACTCCTGCAAGTCTGGGAAGTCAAGGGTTAAAAACTTGTGATGACTGGCATCCCATGAGGGAAGCTGGAAAAAGAATGTTTTCTCGTAGAAAACTAATTGGAACCTGTAAAAAAGGCCCGGTGATCTCCAGTATCAAAGAATGACTGACCTCATCTTTAACTCCCACGGTTGGGTTGACTTTGGACCAGGTAATGACTCTGCTTTTCTAAGACATGCAAAGTGACTTAATGGAATGACTTCTCATTTGTACCAGCTATGGACTTTCACATAAACAAGTCAGGAATGCACATCTGATCTTTGATAAATACAACAGCAATGTTTGGCTTACAAACTCATTTTAAGTACTAAATTTAACCAGCATCCAATCTCTCCAACATCAAAGGATTCAGAGAGTATGATGGTTTTAAGGTGAAGCCTGCTTATTATTATGTTTTCTTACATGCAAGATATTTGAGGACTCTTCAAGTGACATTCAACTCCACGCAAGAGTATCTGAAGCATCCTACAAAGAATAGTTCAAATTCAATGTAATTATCAGAGTATCACATGGCTTAAATTACCTTGCACGGTTTTAGGGTTGCAACATAAGCAAAGGCCAACATTAATTTGAATTAATTGCCTTTGATGAAAACAGAAAATAAACTCCAAACTTAAAACCCACTGTGTTTGCAAAAATGCAACAAATTCCTTCAAACTGGAGTTCAGTATCTCTTTTCTTCTTACTCACCATACGAAAAAAGAAAAAAAAGTAGCAAGATGAAAAGGAATAATCTTACTGCTGAAAATTAAGACTTAGCAGTAAGTGAGCTATCTCAAGTTTTTCATCATCATGAAACTATGATTTTTGAGAAGTATTTCATTCATGCTTAAATTAACTAAAGAAATCTTAATGTATTTTGGGGGCTAATAGAGGTTCATGTCAGATGACTCAATTATTAGAAGTGTTACTTATTTCCTTTCTTGATGATTTTGTTAGGAAGGGTAGAATGAAACAGCCCTTCTATTCTTTAATTTGTCAACAGGCAGTGATATCTATGAGAGCATGTTTGAGCAAATTCAAAATTGAGTTTGTTTATTATTATGCACACTACTTTTTCATATCTCTCTTTTTTCCTGTTCTAATGTTTATAATTTGCATATCTGTCAGCCAAGTGAAATATGTGTTTAAAAGCTAGAAACTTCATATGGAAAGCATAGAAGACTGATCTTGAAAATACACATGCAACCTGAATTTTGTTTGCCAGAATATCTACTGAATTGTATATTATTTCTGTAAAAGCAATTCCCTACAAGCATATTTATAATAAAAGACTCTCTGAAATTCTCATATATTCTCAACCAATTCTCCTATCTCCATTTTACAGAGAGAAAACAGACACAAACAGTTTAAGTGATTTTTACTAAGATCACCTAGGAAGTCTATAGCAGAAAGAGCATCCCAGGTTTCCCTAGTACCTGTGCAGTGCCCTAGTCATAACACAGTCCTTCCTATTTATTGTTTGATTTCTGGGTAGAGGAAAACAACTTCTATCCAAATAAGAAGGAGCTAAACTAACACATTGTTTCCCAATACTTCTCTTAAATTTTATCAAGCAAAGGAACATTAGTCTACAGTTTAAAAAAAAATGCTTTATAAAGTCATCTAATGAAGATTAAAAAGCTTGAAAGTATAATCTGCACTTAACCTGAATTCAGAAGTTCACTCTGGCTGTACATTCTGCCAAGTGGATAAAACATACACTGACAAAGACCAGACCTCCTCTAGACAACAGTCCTGGCCAGCAGCAATCGGATAAACCCAAAAAGCAGGATTATCTCTGAGAAGCAATGGTGCAGTCAGGTCAAAACAGCAAGCAAAGCAGTCAGCGAAATGGGGAAGACTATTTTGTTTACACTGATAAGACATCAGCATTGTCCTTTCTAGCTAGAAAAGTTGATTCTTGCCTTTGATTCATACATCCATTGTTGATGTTGGGAAAGGACAGGCTGTTCAGAGAGCACCTCTAGCCTCTGAGGGTGTCTTGTTTCTGCTACCTTGACCAAGGGTCTTTTTCTCTCCATAGCCGTCTTGCCAAACCCTCAGAAAGAAAATAATGGAGTTCTGGGATAAGGGTAAGGAGGGGAAAAGGCTGCTTATTGCAAGAGGATGGGTGAGGGAGGTGAGGGAGGTGGGGAAAAGGGTTGACAAGGCAGCTGCAGGAAAGAAAACAGGATCTGTAGATGAGAGGATGCCACCAGGTGATAGGCATACGCTAGGAAGGAGTGGACAGGATCCCCACACAATGGCATAAATTGTGAGGCTGGATGAAGACTTCCCCCAGCCCCACCAGTACACAGGTTCCTGAAGCCATATTTGCACCTCTCAGCCCTCTTTCCAATACTCAAACATGCTAAGAAGCCTTCAACAGTCTCCATTCATGCTCTTCTCTTCCTCTCGTTTAACCTCAAACTCCAAGTTAAGCTTTTCCTCGAAGCGTAATTCAGACCTGGTTTAATTAATATTCCCAAAACATATCTCACAGACTGTTTCCCTCCCCTGTCATTACACACCAGTCCCTGGCATCTGCACTGCAACAAGAATACACCCATACCCAAGTGATTTCAGAGACCAGCTTGAGCTATAACAGACCAAAACCAAGGCGGGGAGGGGGGAAGACAATGGGCTAACAACCATTAGCTAAAAATCACAGAATTGTAAGAGTTGTAAGGGGGATCACCTACTGCATCCCTTCCTGCCAAAGCAGGTTCACCTAGAGCAGGTTGGACAGGAATGCAAAGTAATTCTTTCACTCCCTTCAAACCTGACAGTTTATTCGGGGTTCATCTAAGAATGGAGGTAATGTAGTTTACAGGATAAAACATTTACTGCTATAATAACTCAGAAGTACCGGAAATAATTGAAGCATAGGCAATTTGTGGGGATGTGGATTAACAACATCACCCACTTCTACAGAATAGATGCATACTAGACCAAGACCTACCACCCCTGCACTAAACACTCTGCCAAGAACTCAGATCCACAGTTTCTCTTTAGTACATGCTGTAGAGTCTTCAACTTCTTCCCCTGCTCTTACCAGCTTTCTCTGTTTTCCAGGATGCTCTCACAGCACTGACACTTCCCTGGAACGTGCTGTACAATTTGCTTTAATGCTCTTAGCTGTGCAACAGGATCAGGTGCATACACAATACATTGCATGAAAGTAGAATTGACTGTTAGTGTGCTTACTCTCAAAAATTGCTTTGATTCTTCTCATACGAACATATGCAAACATTAGCTGAAATGCGTATCTCCACATAAAGCAGACATCAAGGCTGTGATATGTTACAGAACATATGGACTGACACACAGCATATGGAATGAATGAAGGCTACCTTAAAATCTTTGTAGCTTTCTATTTTCTCTAAAAAGGCGCAGCTGCTCTGGCCCATTGAGAGAGTGCTTGTCAAAGGAAATCCAAAACCTTTAGTAGAAAAACCGTATCTAAATCAATTGCTGGTGAACTATCACCCAAATTTGCCTGAGAGGGAAAGAGAGTTACTATGTCATCTGCTGAAATAATTTTAGATAAGGCCTCATTTATTAAAATAGTAAATCTATACCACTATTTATCAAGTGTGATACAAACTATCGATCTAATACTTGCTCCCTTAGCTGGTATTCAGAGGTGCTAATTAAGGGAGCTGCTTAACATATCTGGTTTTTGCCTTTGTGCTGAACTATCAGCAAATGCGTTCAGGAGTAATAACGAAGGCTGTAGTTAATCAGCAGGTTATTCATTAAATGGACCCTGTATGATTGTTTATAAATACCCAAGCAAAACAAG
This sequence comes from Nycticryphes semicollaris, assembly GCA_013400055.1. NCBI lineage: Eukaryota > Metazoa > Chordata > Aves > Charadriiformes > Rostratulidae > Nycticryphes > Nycticryphes semicollaris. The sequence continues at coordinate 560,285 of VXBJ01004427.1, read as the reverse complement.
GTCAACAACCCTGGATGTGGTTGTTGAAATTCTGAAACATTTTGAAGTACATTAATTGGTCTAGGTGAAAACTTCTACCTTTGTTATCTACTTATTATCCAACCCTAGAATTTTAAGTGGGCCCCCAAATGCCTTGACTTGTCCTGACATTACTATGAACAGGACTCTAAGTAATGCAAACATGGAACCAATTAGCCCAGGTATGTTGGAAGACTTCAAATGCTACTAAAAATGAAATCTTTATCTCTCGAGAAGGAAAACAACAACGAAGATCACTTCAGCTCCACAGTTTGGTTTTGTTATGCCCGTAATTCCACCATAAACTTCAAAAAAACACTCTTCCAATTTAACAGTAATAATTTTGGACTTTATATGGAAGCGTATATACTAGAGACTTAGTTACAAGACAATTCTCAGCTTACAGAAATAATGTCAGCCAATAAATGAGTGGATAAAATGGTTTTGCTTGAGTGGCAACACTCCACATACAGGAATTAACTTAAGGAATAAGGAGGGGTTGGCTTTGATTTTTCAGCTTTTTAATTTTTTTTTAAGAAAAAAATAAAGCAAGTGGTTTTAAAGACATGATTTTCCAGATCCCAAAGGCTATGCTTGGTTAACTAAGACTTACTTTTTAAATTCATTTATCTTCTCAAGTTGGTGAGAAAGTGATCCAGGGTGAACAGTAGCTTACTTTGGTGCTTTATGTCTGGAATCAACCTTGGAGTCAAATGCACCAAAAAATAAATTTGTGGCAAGGAAGAGATTCTTAATCTATATGTTGAAAGGTAGGTTCACACTGCCTTTTCCCTTGCCCTCAGACTTTGGTTTTCTAGAGCCAGTAGAATTCACAGCTTATAAAGAAGCAAGCCAAGAGGAACCAATTAATGGCAGGAAAACAATCATCATAACTCATCATGTATCTGCACCAGCTTCCTGGTTTTGGCCTGGTGAATGAAATTCTGAGAGAAGAGTACCTGTAGAGGGAAGTCGCTTAGTTCACAGATAATCCTGAAGTGTAGGTATTTTGTTTTGCTCATTTCTGACACAACTCCCTATACTTGTAAAGTCTACTGGGGGAGACTTTTCTGGCCTAAATACCCCTTTACTGAAGGGGCTATTGCTCACTCTCCCCCTAATCTGTAAAAGAAAACAGACAGCACTCCAACATGGACATTCATCCCTGAAGCAGAAGAACAATTATTTACCAACACTACTTCATACTTTCTCATTAATCCAGTTAAGAAAAGGTTTCTGATAAACATGAAAGAAATGCTGCTAAGCAATATTAAAAACTAATGTCGAGTTTTATCTTTGTCCTTTGTTAATGTGTAACCAATGAGCGGAGCCTTGACATGCACCAAGCTGTCACTAAGCCTCTGACCCACCCAAACCATCATGAAAATCTGAGTATGAGAGGAACTCCACCACTATCTCTTCAACAGCAGAACAGAAGACAAGATATTAATCGATAGCAAGACAGACTGTCAGCATCAAAAAAATTGGTTTCCTGAGCAACTGGCATGCAAACCAAACAGCTGCCACCTTAACACGGTGAGCTGGCTCTGGTGCACACAGGATCAGAGAGGTCTCAGACACACATTAGTTTTCAAGAGACAGAACTGATGTATTCTTCCAGAACTGGAAAGAACAGTAACTATTTCAGACAACAATGAAATAGGTATCCACGGTCGCATCTGATCCAATGCTTATTAACACTGAATACAAACCAGACCTATTTCTTTGACATAATATTGGATTAAGTCAACAAGTTTAATGAGGGGAAGCAAATATTAAGATTTAGAGCACAGCAAAGAAGAACTAGGGGTGACACAATACTGTTTACATTAGGAGGGTAATTCATCTTACCCCGTGTGGTTAAGGGGAGGTTAGGTGCATGCTTCTTTCCATTAACTCAGTTCCCTGTAAGGGGACAAGCTCAGGCTTACCTTCGGGATGCCTAAAGTAAAGTGGGAAGCATCTCACCTCACATGCTCCCTGACTGACCCCTTATCCTAAGGAAAGGGAAAGACAGGAGAAGCTGACAACCCTCAGGAAACAGTAGGATTTTTGCTATTTCCTATGACACTACTTATTAGAGCTACCTCAACTGTCCTTTCCTCAGTTTAAACAAGCTTAAAAGAGAACCGCAGTTCTATTTGTCGTCTCTTGGCTTTCTCAGTTAACTCATCCCATTTACTATAGTCAACATGTTTTCAAATTGTACTAAAATGTCATATGAAACATCCCCAAACGACAAAGGATCTTTAAGAAGATGGCGCTATTCTTGCTCAAGAATTTGGGGCATGTATTTCCATAAGCAATGTTACTGCCAAGGCTACAACTCTCCAGATCCTGAGGGTGTGTGGACGCACTACAGCTGAGAACAGAATTACGCTTAATATCTGGGAAACAAACAGGCTTGAGAGAATTCAAACAAGCTGTAACCTTCTTTTATTGTTATTATTCAATTCAACTCTGCTTGATTAATTTTATGGAAACAAAATACACCAGGAAGGGAAAATGAGGAATATATTTCTGTATAAAATGAGAAAAACTTTATGAAATTAAAGTTATAGAGCTTAAAATATTCCTTGGAGGTATCAAATCATTTATGCTTATTTTTGAGAAAACATTATGATGGACAGTAGAAGGATAATAAATGCTTTGGAGGAATGAAATAAAAAAAAATCACTTAAAAAAAAAAAGTGGTGCTCCAAAATAATTTATGAACATTTTTTTCATCTTTCTCCAGATTGAAATATTATTAAATTTTACTAAAGATAAGACCTGTACTTGTTCCACAAAGAAAATCAATTAGCAGTAAAACTACACAGAAATACTATATTAGAACATACCATATAGGACAGTCAAACCCTTCCGGAGTAGAATGGACATTATCTGTATGAAGTTCAATAACAAAGTACTTCAGAAGTTTCGAAGAATGACCGAGTATTTTGAAGAAATACAGTCTCTTCAGTACAGTAAAAAGAATTGTTTACGTTAGAAATTCTTTTAAAAAGGACCGTCATGTATTTAAGAAGTTATGTTCTCATTTTTGCATTATTTTCTCTCTAAGAATAATAGCCAGGGATTAAAATAAAAGTATGTATTCCACAGTTCTCTTCTGTCAAAACGTGTATGTTTATAGTTGTAGAAAAGAAGATAACACATCAGTGCAACTAGGGACCACAATCAAGGACTGAATTACCCTTAAAAACAGCCAATCTTCTCAGAAGTCAAGTCTAACCTACCAATTACTACCTCTATGCCAGGTCAATAAGGTTACTCACCTGTTTTCATGTCACAGAGACAATCATATGCATTTAGTCTCCCCATCACATAACATTGTATGAGCAGGGAGAAACACATGCTGTGCGTCAGAGATGAGACTGAATCAGCCCTGCATCCATGAGGCAGGTTAACATCCAAACCATGATACTGCTCCAAAAGAAAGCACAGCAACTCTGCACTGTACCTCACAAACAAGGGGAGGAAAGCTAAGCTGCTTTTAGGCTGATGGTGGCCTTTTGAACACTGACTTTTGGAGGAAACTGAAAGAATCTGTGTGATTTTGATAGTCCTTGGAGATTGTTTTAGGAATGCTATTGTGTTACTTGACACAGAAGGGACAGCATCATCAACTCCCCAAGGCTTGTCCCAGCAAGAGCTTTTCCATCTGCTTTTGGATTCCCAGAAGTCCAGGCACTCTGTCGTCAAGGCCTGTCCCCAACACACTCCTCACCTAACAGTTTCTTAATGCCCCTTTAGTCCTACTCACGATAAAGGAACAAAGTAAGGATTAGGCCTATACCTGGCCTTTACCTGGGAGAGGGAAAGTGAAAACAAAAAAATACCAAAATCTTCTTAAAATGTACCATATAGTCAGCTAGTTCACTGTAATTGTTTAGCTTATTATTTTTAATAGGGAAGAAGATAGATGACTAAAGGAAAAACAAAAAAAAAGAAAATCAACAGAAAGTATAGCCTACATGACAATTTTAGTCAGGGCCACGTATCTTATTGCTGCTCTTCAAATAGAGACCTTAAACCTAATGTTTCCAAACATGCAGATCTTTTCTCCACCCAGACCGGCTCAAGGTAACACTACTTACTGACAGGATTCTCTGCAGAGATGTACAATGAAACAGGAGTATAGCTACATACTCCTGTTAGAAGAATATTCCCTCATAAGTAATATCAACATATGCACAGGTATACACTGTAAATATTTAGCTCAACTACTTTTTTTTTCCCACTATGCACGAGTAAGAAATGCAGCAGCAGTCTGCTGCGGCTCATCGTTAACAAAAGAAAGTCAGTTTTTTTACAATGTGAAATGTTGTGAAAGACTGCACAGTGCTCTGGCACAGTTACCTCCCAAAAAGCAGCAGGATGCAGTATCACCATAAAACTGCTTTGGAAAGCAAGTGGGGAATGCACTACTCACCTAATCTCTGAATGGTTTTTAGGTAGACAAAACGTGGTTAGATGGTGTAGTTTGGGCCTCTAACCAAGACCTCTTCTTAATGCTTCACAAACAGGACATCCTAGGGCACTGGGTCAGTACTGACTTAAAAGAAAAACACTCACCTACAAGAATTAGCTTAAGAAAGAGCTTTTTCCTGTGTCTAGAGTTTCAGGGAAGTCTAGTCACATCTGATTGCATTCAGTGCATGGAAAAAGAAGAAAGCAGTTGCACTGATCCTGCATAACTGCACACTACTCCTCCGAGGTACTAAAACCAAATAAAATTGGCACAGACTGTTACATTACTAAATATTTAGTAGTTTTTCTAATAGGCTAGACATTTCAGAATACTCTGCAATATTTTACTAGCCAGGGCATACACACATCACGGTCCACTGAAGTCTGAAATGATGACCTATTTCTAGTCCTTTACTGTTGCCAATGGGAAGATACCAGAAGGCAAGAATGAAGGGCAGTGCAAAAAGCAAATGGACATTCCTTCTCTCCCCATGATGCCTCCTTGCCTACTACATCTCTGGACTGTTAAGTAAGGGCTAATCACCGGTTTATGTCATATATTCAGCCTAGCACTGGCAGCAGGAATGGAGTGGTAAGGCTCACAATTGTGTTTTACTGCAGTGATGCTGGAACACCACCGAGCCATAATTTCTGCGTGACACCGTGCCTGAATCTCAAACATCTCTGGTGACCATTTGCACTGAAATGTACTTTAGTACTGCCGAATCTTGCAAGCCCCTACTCAATGTGGCTATAAATACACTAGGAAACAGAAAAGCCAGTAACATCAGAAATTCTTTTCACACTGCATTTGATATTATGATGTTTTACTGATGCAATGCTCCCAGGTACCTCAAGAATCAAAAAGTTTGAAGTGTTCCACTACTTTCCTCTCATTTTACACTTTGACTACTAGCATATTGGATGTCCCAAGTACAAAATGGGGACAATTTCACTGCCTCAATTCATAGAGAAGGAATTACTCAACCAGCACTATAAGTATTGGTTATTAACTCTGACCATACTAAAACACAAAATGTCGTATGTATTCCAGAAATGCTCAACAGAACTCTGATTTTCCATCCTGTGTGAAAAAGTTCATACAGGAAAAGCAGCTATTCTAGCAGGCTACAAGAATAGAAAAGGTATTGGAAAAATTACACAACAGGGCAAAAAACAAATCCTGAAGCTTGAAGGTGCCTTCCATCTGAAATTAAATACAGCACAAGGGTCAGTTATAATAAAA
>VXBJ01004427.1:389722-554500 GCA_013400055.1 Nycticryphes semicollaris | reverse complement strand
AAAAAAAAAAAAAAAGGAGAGGTGGGGCATTAGGGAGAAACAGAAGAAAAAACCCTCATTCATTAGGGAAAGAGGAAAGAGATTATTAATTTCCAAAATGGTAAATTGAACTTACTGAAAAATTGATCAGGCCTCTCCAGACTCGGAAATACCCTACAGCAATTATTGATCAAGAGCAGTGAATGTACTACAGACCATGTTTATGTGCCACAAAAAAAAAAAACAAAAACATAGAGGAGAGAACAACTGAAGTGTATTTAAAACATATTTAACTTCAAAATAGACTCAAATGCTGAGTCTAACAACTGCATGAGTTATTGCAGCTATGTGTATGAGGATAGATTATCCTCAGGAAAACATACCTGGCAAGATTGAATGCATCATCGATCAAGCCTGCTCGATTACTGACAGAGATAACCTGTGAGGGCCAAGCAGAAAAATTGAACCATTTAGGGTGATGAAACAGTGAAGGTTCACCTATCAAAGCAGATTTTAGTGATGAGAAAAGGAGCTTACCCCATGGTTCCTTGTTAGCTGATTAATTAGCAGCCTCCAATTCCTAATATCATAATTAACTCTAAAGTAGCCAGTCTGGTTGATGTTCCCCAGCAACCAATGTGCCTCTTCCAAAGCAGGAATTCTGTGGTGTTCTGGAAACAAAGAACAAGATGGGAAGGGAACTTGGTTTTAAAATTAAAAATTCGAAAAATATATCTGTTAAATTATCTCCTGCTTTAAATATCTATGAAGGCAGTACAATTAATTCAAAGACAAACAAAAACATTGTGTTTGATTAATGATTTCCTTTAGCTGTTCTGATGTAGAGAGACACCAGCTGACATTCCTGTGGGGACCTTTTATCCACACAGAACTCCAAGGCTGAGTTTTCTTCTGGCAAACAGTATTTATACAAGAGGTGCCCATTTTAAGTCTGGTACCCTGATGCTGGCCATGCTAAAATAGCTGTCTACAAACATAACTACAATAATTCAATGGATCGTCTACAGAAAGAAGACTAAAACTGTGATTAAAAAAAAAAATATAAAATTTTCAAGTGTTTCTTCAAATCATTGATGAAGCTTTTATATTGGATTTTAAATTGAAGTATTTCCAGTTGTACAGCTTCTAGCTACTAACCGCTGAGAGGCTCCCCTTTAGACCTAGACTAATCAACCTTATATCAACTAAGCTGTTCTCCCTCTTTTTTAAGTAATCACTTTGGGGTTGAAAGTCTAAATTTATTCCAGTATATGTACAGTCAAACAGTCCACTACTACTTGCAGGACTAGAGATTTCAACAAAAAACCACCCTGAACTCACAACACACACTTCTTTCACTATGGAAAGAATCATTGGGGAATGAAGCCTCAGGGTTCGCTGACTCTTGACGAATCCTTGAATCTAGTAAATTATTCTGACAAAACTGATCATGAACCAGAACTCACTAAATATTCAGCAACACTTTTTCTACTATAATAAAATTAGTTTGTATGCTGTTGAAAATAGGAACAGCATTCTCATGAATTTTTAAAAATAAAAAAAAGAAATGCACAGATTTTGTTTTAAATGTAATTGTATCAGGGAATTGTTTCGTGTGCTTGAATTCCATGAAAGTAATGAAAAGGAAAATAAGTTACCAACATGGCCTTAACAATTCACACATACTATCTAGTATTGAGGCTTACTAAAGGAATTTGTTTCAGTCTTTCTTATAAAAAAAGTAATTTCTGAGGAAATAATAGATCACTAGAACTACAGATAAGTTACACTTCTCCCTTGACTAAATATCCCTAGCAAACACATAAATAACTATCATTTTAAGGTGCAAAAAATTCAAAAAGCAGCAAGACCCCAATCCTGAAACCACCTAATTACATGTTTAACTTCAAATTCATGGAGCTGCATTATGCACATGAATTCACACAAAAAGCTGCAGGATTAATAAAGAAAGTCCTCTTCTCACCTAGGTAGTTCTGACATCATTAAAATTTCTTAAAAATACACTTCTTAGAAATATTAAGCCCAAAATAACTCAGTAGTTGCCTATTCTATCGTTATTGCTCTTTTCGGGTTTGTCTAACTGACTTGCACCAGTTCAATTTAATTATTCTGTATAAACATTTGCCAAAAAAAAAAAAAATAAGTTGCAGACTCTTGGTTTTAGTTAAAATACTGATATATCTATTTATTTATCTGCGATAAAGCGCCAAGTAGATGCACCCTTTAATGCATCCTGCAGAAATGGAACTGAGAAACCAGAATTATATCCTATAATTCTGTGGGTTTCCCAGATGTTCATACTGTCAAAGCACTTAAGCTGCTTGTGTCATGCAACCTGATCTGCAACCTGCAAGGTTTTAAGACCAGCTGTCCTCCCTTCCACAGGGGTTTGTTAAACATTGGGCTACGTAGCTCATTCCTATGCAAACTCTCTTAGACAGCTATACTGAAGTTGCTTCTCTGTTTAAGTCTATTTTTCACCGGACCTGAAGTCAGAATCACGCAGTTGCTCCAGCCTTCTTATGGAAGAGTTCAATCCCCAATCCTGTGTAAATCACTCAATCTTATACAAAGAAAAATACTGTAGAAATACTATACAAGATCATAACAATTTACAGCATAGTGATGAAGGCACTTTCATAGAACAGATTTGGATCAAATATCTGCTGCAAAACCAGGAGAGAAGGAATTTGAATCTGGGTCTATCCCATCCTATTTAGTTTACTCAGTGTAGTGCTATGAATTTAACTTGTCACCCCTAAATTTCAGCTAATTTTCTTATCAAACTAGTGGGTTTCTTAAAAGCAACAGCAAAAACATCTACTTATCTAGGAGAGACTGACAATGGAAACAATGATTTTTAGAAATACCCTGGGTCTTCATGGGTGTGCTGCTGTGTGGAGTCAGGAGTAGACTGCTCACATCCGGTACCACGTTAACAGAGTACTGCATTCTGCCTATGCTTTTCTGTTGTAAACTAACCTTTAAATGCTACCATTGCTGAAAGAAGTTAATTGAAACGGGCTAAGCCCTGCACCTCTATGACAACTGAAAATGTATCAAATAGGTTATGACAGCACATTAATCAATATATGGGAAAATAAATACATTAAATGGAAATTTTCAAAATCAGATGTAACAAAAAAGGTACCTACATTTTTTCTTGTTTTGAGTATTTTTATTACATTTTGATCTCTAAAGCAAAGAAATTCCTTATGCTTTAATAGAGTACTGAGTGATACTTGCCAGTCAAATATGACAAGTTCAAAATAACCTATTTCGCAAGTAACAGCTGTGCAACACTTCCAACACATATTGCTTTAATGGAGAACAGTATATTTTCCAAGCTTGATGGCATTATTGCTGTTTTGGTCAGTTTAAATCCAACTATAACCCCTTGCTATTATTTTTCGATAAGACCACTCATGTGTTGATCTTTTCCTGCAATACAGGATAGGAATCTTTCATGCCTTTGCAACTCTTATAAGCAGGTGGTTATTTTAAGGGACTGCCTGATACATGTGCTTCACAGAGTTCTATGTAATTTACTGGAAATTGATGTTTGAGTCTGTCGATTCTCATGCCTTCTTATAAAAGAAATTCTTTCTTTTGGTGATTACAGCATTGAAAATTTCTATACACCTGGGCAATTTCTCCACTTACCACAAACCCATTTATTAGTTTCCTGTTAGAAGTATTATAGTTAGGAAAAAGGTAGTCATTCAGTGTTAAACCCTATATTAAACCATCCCTGACTTTCTAAACAATGACAAAGACTTCATTTGGGAAGGAATCTATCTTTGATAGCTTTAGTTCACCTCTTAAAATTCAATCTAAAATATATACATTTGTACTTGACATTAAAGGGATTTTTTATTTTTTTTTTAATCTTATTCCATTAGAATGTGGTTTTCCGTGGTCACGTTTCATCTGGATGCCTCAGAAAATAACACTGCTCTAAAACTTCCAGTTTTGCCACATACATATAGGAGACATTTAGGAGGAAATGGTTAAATTTTATGACATTTGTTTTGAAGTAAGAAAATCAGTTAGGGTCTGCTTCTCACTTTCTCTACTCTGGAAGTGTGAGACAGTCCTCCAGCTGGTGTTAACTGTATGTGGTTTGAAGTTCTCAGCTCTCCCAGCTCTCAAGCAATTTCAACTCCATCAAAACCAGCAGGAGCGATGGAAACCAGCTCCCCCACATGGCAACACAAGCACCTTGTGAGGCAGGTCTGGGTGAAGGGCACCCCTCTGCAAGACACCACCCCAATGCTGACAAGAGCGTGGGCTAAACACAGCTCAACTACCGTTTCAAGCATTCAGACTCACAGCTGTTATTTTAACTCTTCACTTTATACAACCTCTAGCATACTAGGAAATTGGTTTGTGCTGGTGGAATCCTACTGGGAAAACTGACTCCATTTTCCTGCAAAAATAACTGCACAAGACACAAGAGTGGCACAATTTCATGCCAACAACAGCAAGTGAAATCTCTCTAACCAAGAAAATGTTCCATGAGGAATTTCATCACAATCACAATATTTTGTGAAAAGATACTGGCTTCAACTAAATTCTGCAAGAACTTTTCATACAAGGAGAAGGCAAACCAGAAGAAAAATTTCTTTCCACCTCACTTGCCATGTTGCCATAGCTCCATGATGAACAAAAATGGTTTTGGTATAGAGAACAACACAATAAATGGAGCACATCTGTATATACGGTCATGTTCTGTCTCACATACTCTTTCCTCAGACTACCCTTCCATCCATTAACTTCTCTATATAATGGAACTGCTAATGTCTAAGGTGATACAAAATGCAAGCAGTAGTTTTCAGTTACGATCTATGCTCAGCAGTTGGAATAAGAGGAAAGATTCTGCCTCACTGTCAAAATCATGCAAGGATGGCAAGTCTTGTACCCATGGCCTTCACCATGAAAGGGTACTTTTCCTAATGCTGCACTAATGCTTTATTCCCCAGTGGACAGATGACAGCTCAGAAGCAGCAGTCATCTTCTACAAAACACTTCGTGGAGGAGAATCAGACTGTAAATGTGCTTAGAATTAAAGTAGAGATTATCTAGTAGGAGAAGGCATAATATAGTAAGTTGGGACTTGCTGTTTGGAAAGCAATTGTCCTGTTGAACATTCTTTCCCCCATCTCATAGCAATTCTGTGGAGATACTAAGAGAAGTCTGAATGAGAGTCTCTATACCAGAGGCAGGGAGGTCCACCAAAGGAATATCTCCTTGGGACATAACAGATTAGTCAAGGTACAGGAGATGAGGATGGAAAGGGCAGGGAGGCAGACTGTAAAGCTGCTTCAGTCAGTTCAGCAGCACTTGGTGAGTCACATGGAGATGTTTCCTACCTGCAGCCTCAGCACCAGTACAGTCATGCCCAAGGAACAGCAAGTAGGCCTTTGTCCAAAGCTTTGCTCACCTGTTTGAAATGGATGCTAGCTAAACCTCCTCACTTGAGGTCACTTCTCCTGGATTTGCAGAAAAGCAACTGTGCTTTCATATTCCTTAGTCCTTCAGCAGCAACCATCAATACCTTCCCACAAGCCCTTCTAAACAGTTGTCTTGTGGGAACAGGCTGAGTTCAAAGCTGGTCCCTGACTTTTCACCCACTACTGATTTTGGGCTGATCCCAAAACACTGTGGACGTTACATTCATACGTCATTACAGCAACCACAAAAGAGGCCGCTTGTCTAGGACAAAGAGAAGCAAGCCCTGGATCTATGACAGAGCAGAAGTGTGCAACACCGATGATTTCTACCGTACCACTGAAATCCATCATTCAACAGACCTGCAAGACTGTAGCACAAAGACCACTGAATTCATCTTAGTGTGGTATCTCTGACCTCAGCATGGATAGGAAGGCTAATCATGAGATGTCTCCTTTCGTTGTGACTGGTGTAGTTTTCAGAGGTTTAATAGCTGTGACTGCCTGAAGCAGAATGGCCTCACCCATGGCAGTGAGGAGTGAACAGGGAAAAAAGTGGTGGTGACATATCTATGCAGCACTCTGAAAGCAAAAGAGACGGCTCCATTTCACATGCCAGGCAAACTGAGACAGTAAAAGGGTCCTCGGATTGCTGGTACATGAACTGATGAGTAGAAAAATATTTACATAAATGCTACAGCTCACTGGGTAAGGAGAAGACAGACTGACAGAAGCACTTGCAAAATTAAAACCTTCCAAAACTATGACTGCATACTTTCCACAAACAGGTGTGAAGAGCGACATTGAATATGAAACATCTTGGAGATTGTGCAATTTGCCAGGCAAGTTGCCAAGGCCTGGCACTGGCATTTCTACAGGATTTGTTGCAAAGGACAATGAACTACATCTCAAAAAGATGCTGCATAGTTGTAACTTCACTGTGTCCCTTCACCTTGGTGTTGTGAAGAATGGACAAAAGGAGCTCTGCTGCCAGCAGTTGGGATGATCTGCAATTATCTGAAGTAATCCTGCTTAGCATAGTGAACTATTAGAGATCTGCATGCCTCACTATCTCTAGTATGGAACCAGTGGCATCCAGGATGAGTAGAGAGCAGCAACCCAAGCGTCCTACATTCAGTGGCTCTCACAAGACTGGACAGCAGCCTGTTATCCCTTGCTCATGAAAATGCCAGTTGGTATCCCAAGATACCTTGATGAGGTCACAGACATGGTAGCAGAGACAATGCAAAAAATCAGTAATTCTCTCTCATGTCCTTCTGGAGGTACATGAAGGAAGGGATTCTTCCATCAGCAAATAACCATCGCTGGTAAACGCTAGTGCAAGGGAGGGGCTGTACTCCCCTCTGAAATTGTTATTTAAATTACCACAAAAAACCCTGAGTATTTACTGATGGAAATATATGTAGCTATTTCAAAACTGCCATGGATTAATTTCTCTTAGATAACACACAGACAAGGTTAATTTTATTAAAAAAATTAAGTGATACGCTAAAATATCACAATGGTAGTCATTAACGTGGACCTTCTTTGTTATTTGTCAGCTGAAATGAGGTATGTGATCAGTATTACATGACAGACAACCAACAGCTGTTCATCATCTCCTATCCACTCTTCAGGTTATATTGGGAGCTTCCTTAGCACACTAGTTTAGTCGGCATGAGGGAAATGCCTGCTCCTTCCTGAAGAGGGTATGGAAACCATCCTCATGAATAGCATTTACTTCAACTTTGGTTTCAGTATCCACTTTCAATTGCACTCACTTGAAGAACAATGTGACCACTCCCAATCTTCCAAATATCCTCTGGAGTAGTTTGTTTCACCTCCAGTTTGCAGTGTTGCTCCCAGCAGCGTTGCTGGGACAACACTGACACTGCATCCTTTGCACAACAGAAAGTCTTCAGAATTCTTACCCTCCACAAGAATCAATCCTGGAAGCCATCCTTTTCAGTCTCAGAACCCCTCCCAAATAACCATGGAACAAACGTATCAGCTGCCAAAAATCTCCAGGAGCATCACAAAACCATCTATACCAACCCCAGTACATAACAGCACATACAATGAATCATACATTGATTGCATCCAGGGATGCTCTTACTGACATTTTCATGTTGACGAATTCTCCAGCTGAGCTAGACAACAGTAAGTACAAGTAAGAGGACATCCTTGCCATAGTCATAAGTTTACAGTCTCATTTTCAATGAGGCACAGCAAGTGAGTGAGTGAGTGAGAAAGTAATGAGGAAGGACAAGGATAATGACAATAGATCACAGTGGCATTGATTTGCTACACAGGAAACTGATGACTCAGAAGGGTTCCTCTTTAATTTCTATATAGCAGCCACCCCAAAATCATTGCTCACACTGGACATCATTAATTTGTTGATTTCTTGAAGGCATTCCAATAGGAGCAGTAGATCTTAAAAGAGTGGGCAGTGGTTTTATGGACTTGTTCCTCCACAGCACTCTGCAAGTAAAAGGCAATGAGGACGCAACTGTGCAGATAATAGTGATATACTGGACTTTCAAGGCAGGAGTGAAGGGAAGGAGGCATGCATGTACAACCTAATGAGATGAGATGAGATGATCAACTCTCTCTGAAGTCAGTGGAAATCTTTCTATTAACTTCAATGAGAGTTCAATCAAGCCCTAAAGGACAAAAGTAGAGCAGGTCATTAAGGCAGATTGTGAAAGTGCAAACAGGTTTATGAAGTATTCCAAAGGTGTTAATATTAAAAACTATGGCCAATGCAATATATTTCCCTGCAAAATGAGGCAGCATCTGTACACTCTGACTAGAATACATTTCCCAGGCTTTCCCTGGTCTCCAGCACATTTCTAGATCATTATATTATGGGAGCAGAGTAAAACATGTTACATTCTGACAGGCTGCGAATGATCAGGGCAAAGAAACACGTACCTTTTATCACTAGAATGTTGGGATACTCAGATTTCCACTGATCTTACACCATTCATTTCTAGTCCTGCCAGCTGATAAGCTCTATTTGACTATTATCTTTTAGTGACTTATAAAAGAGGAAAAAAAAAAAAAGGAAAAACACAGGCTGACACAGGTTTGACTCTCTCCAGTTACGTTTCTATCAGAGGGAAATCTCTATGCCCTTCTAATTTTACAAGGGGTCAGTCCTCCCTCTACAGCCCATGTGTCGAGGGGATGCATGGATCCTTCTTTTCCCTTCCATATAACAATTCTGTTCAAGTCTCCACACTTCTTTCCTCACTCTCTTCCATTCCAATGAACTGCTAAGAAAATGCAGAAATATTTCATGAAATTTTATGGTGGGATTCCTTTTTCATGTGATAAAAACCCACTGGTATCTAGCCCTATCTGTCCTCAGGACAATAACTGTTACAATCATCTAGGATCTGAGGAGGGAGAAAATAAGTAGTAAGCAGAAGAAAATACTTTGATAGACCAATACGGAAGCTTTTTTAATGACAGTAAACATTTCTTAGCCCTGGTTCAGACGATGGATTGGAGTTCTAAATACTTTGCATTGACTAAGTCATACTCATCAGATGCTTTACTATAAAAATATTACATTTAACTTTCACCAATCAATAAAGCTAATTGCATTCATATGTGTTGCTAAATATAAAATACTTAGCACTTAGGTACATGTTTCTATGTAAAAGCTTTTCATTATACTGTCTAGTTTTTGCAATAATTAAAAATCTTGCTTGTTGCTCATCCTTCATTCCTCCTCCCTCCCTTCCCAACTCTCTGTTTTTTGTAATTCATTTCAAGTAGCTAAAACTGGGTGCAGAGCAACTAAACAGTTATCTAGGATCAATTCCAAAGAAACAGTTGAGGAAAACACAAGTATGCTTTATGAGATTCCACTGGGAGGAAAGTTTATTTTTACCTGATTTGTTAGACACCCATATAATTGCCTCTGATGAGATGTGGCTCGTATTTCCTACTGCAATTGTTAATGGAATCTGCCACAAGTAGCTGCAAGACAAAGGAGGGGGAATCTAAGAACAAAAATACTGAACTGATTCTTCTCACAGCAATCAGGGATCACGTCAAAGAAATCAAAACACAATTTCAGTAGCAGTGTAAAGATGTGGATTCTAACAAGTTACTTGGATTTTGAAATGCATTTGCTATTAGCAATAAAACAATGAAAGAGTCATTCATCTTATGAAAATCTAAATGATGTTTTACATTTTTTCACACACTATCATCATGAGAACTTTTTTGCAAGGCTTTCCTAATTTAACCAAATCATTCACAAAAGATGAAATAATGATTTCCAATACAAAGAAGAACACTTTTTTACATTTACTTAAAAAAAGACAACCTCCAGGTAAAACATGCTTTGATTTGTAGGGATTCCAAAGTTTAAACATAACATACACTTCTAGCAACTTCTTAAAAAGATATGATGGGCTTTCATAGCTGCTGATTTATAGAAACATAACAAATGGAATGGATCTCCACTTCTTTGCACCATTTATTATCACTTACATGTATGCAAACTGGACAAAACATGCTACATGTGGATTTAGAGATATGCAGCTTCCTTATAGGGTATCACAAACTGTTTCTCATTTGAAATAAATATTATAATTTACATAAGACTTTTACAACAACTTTATGTCGATAAACAAAAATTGATTATATGCAGTCAATCTCTTTGGGGAGAGATGGAACGGATGAATTCCTGCATGCCTTCATGATCACCTCTATTCCTGAACTCTCCAAAGCATCATTTCACCAGCCCATGAAAGAACAGGTATTCCCTCACAGGCCTGCTATCTCATTTTGTACACCAGTCAAGGTCGGAGCACTTGGTGATGATACAGGTGGTACCTTTGCCTAGGGAGTATGTGTGCATTTAAGCAAGGCAGCTCGGTTAGAGAATGGCCTCAACTCAGATATCACCGTATGCTATACTTAGATACCAATTAAGTATCACATTTTAGATTAATTGCATTTAAATGGTGCAAAGATGAGCGTGGGCAAGTTCTTGATGTCTATGTCAAGTTTGTCTCCTTCTGGTACACAGCACTGCAAAGCTAGCCTATGGTACCATAAACATTAGGTTTGCTGCTTTCTGCTCACCCAGAAGCCTCCTCCACTGAAATACCAACACCACCCAAATGTGCCACAACTGTGGGTTGTGCCTGGGAACACAGCTGCCGTCTGGCACTGGGAACGGCTGGGATCACACACCACTGAATTCCCCCTGTGCCAATTCATTGAGAAACAGAAGGCTGCTACAGTGATTTCTGTTCCCTGCTCCTCTCAGATTTCGTCAATAAAAGAAGGATTATTTGATTCTAATATTTCAAAGGCCAGATCCAGCAAACACCTCCAGATATGAGTAACTCTGCACACTTGACATGAAGGAGCTGAGAGCAGCCCCTCTCTGGGTGCTCAGGACTGATGGGAAGTCCCAGCCTGGTCCCATCACCATGGATTTGCCTGGGGATCTGGAGTGCCAGTTCAACCCAGCTGCTGCCCCCAGACCTTGCTTGGGGGCTGGGAGAGATCCCTGCTCCACTGGCCCTGCTGCCACGCTTGCTCCCCACCCCTTGGTGAAGAGCCCCCACGCATACGCGGGGGTTTGCAGCACTCAGCACGGAACTGCATGTGCCGGGAAACACTTGTCCATACAGCAGTGATTCAGCAGAGAGGGGGAGATGTTTGGAAAACCGTATGGCTAAAAGAGCTATGAGTGACACTAGAAAGAAAACATGGCATTTTTGCCATATGGGAGAAGAAAAAGGGTCCCATGTGATTTGGGATGCTCTGAATGTTGGCATCATGACACACTAGGAAAATTATTAGACCTACTCATGCAGTAAAGAGACATGTTCCACATTAGCACACATGCTGGCAGACTCTTTTTGGATAATTAAGATGTGGCATCTGAATATCCTATTGCCTTTATCAGTCTGCCCAAACCCTGTGCCGGATGTTATCTCCCTCCATAGCACAGCCAGCAGAAAATGATGCCCACTGGTGCATTAGCTTCTCCAGTTCTCAGTTGGGTCTTCACACAAAGTTACCTTCATTGTCAGCTTAACAAATACTCTGTGAACTAGGGTAATTAGGTGAAAGTGTGTATTGTCTCCTACTGCTTCCGATACAGCAGTAATAACTTCTGGGTTTGACAGGTGAGGGCAGCCAGGAGATGCTGTGAAGTGATGCATGGGAGAATATTCACTATTTTCCTAAATACCTTATAGCTTACTAGACACCCACCACCGTTTTAGAGCCGGTCCAAAAAACCTTCTAGGAAAGATACTATCTTTAAAAACACACTCAGTCTAACTACTCAGTTCTTCAGAATGAAAAAGATGCTGGCAAACTGTGATCGAGAAAAACAAGGCAAAATTAAGCACAAAGCTCATACATTATTTGAAAGCACAGGAAGAACTACATTTGCATGGTATTTTTATGACTCGAATTCAACTCCTACAGAAAAAGCTATACTGCAAAATAAAAGATACTGAGAGCTGCCTATGTAGATTATTTAAACACTTATATAAACACACAAATATAAGTGTATGAACATATACATGGAAACTTGTTAATTTGAGAAGGAACTTCATAAAAAGTTATTCCGTACATTGCAATCTCTATACAGAGAAAACCTTTATAGTACTATATGTTATTATTTCATGTTACCTCCGATTAAGGTAAATCCAACTGAAATGAGTACAGAAATTTCTCTGAAAGGTGATCTAGATAAGAAACAAGAGTCATGTAAGCTACCCATCCTTAGAAAACACGTGTGGATTTAGTTGGTAGTACTAAATTAGTACAAGTACTAAAAAAAGTACAAAATTAGTACTGGTAGATTTAACTTCTATCTCCCCAAGACAAAAGACCTACTGATGTTCTCAGCACTCTCCAGAATCTCCAAATCTCATCCTCTTGGTTATTGGTTTACCAGGTGAACCACACATTTCCTTTTAATAGACCTCTCCAGAAACCCATTTTTCCTGCTTGTACTGCTGCTGTTCTCCAGATGTTTACCTGCTTATCCCTTCCAGATCTCATCATTCTCAGAGAAACTTCTGCTGCTGCTGCAGAAGAAGCTGTCGCTAACTTTTTTATTTGTGTTTGAAGAAGATGTATCCGGCTCACCTTTCAAGAATTTTCATTTTGTTGACTACTCCTACACAACATCTCTGAGTGATCCACATGGACTGTGTTCTTCAGATGTGACTATGAAGAAGCAAACATTTTTATACTTTTCTTTCTCCTACTTTAGAGAGAAAAGAGAAAGACAGCCCACTTGCCTGCTTTCCTCCTACTTTGTCTGGGAGTAGTGCACATCTTCTATTTATTCTTTATACCTTGGGAGCACATATGCTCTCTGTATGCATTTGAGCAGAGAAAGGAGCTCCCTGTTCCACCTGCCATCTGCTGCCTGCTGTGAAAAACCAGTTCCAGTGAAAACAAGAATCCACCAGTGACTAGGGCAGCAGTACTTGAAATAACCCATTTGGTCCTCCTACCCTCAAGAATACGTCTACAGAAATCCAATACCTGTTGAGGCAGCATACTCAGCCCCTGGGTGAAATGGAGCTAACAAACTGTGTCCAACATGCCCAAGATGCTGCTGAGCTTCAGAGGGCTCTGCACACTATGACCCTCTGTATCCAAACCTGAACACCTTAACAGGGAGCTAAAGACAGACCACTTAAATATGGGGAAACTGAGGGCTATTTAGGAATTTAAGAAATCAGCTCTGAGGATAAGGAGGAGAGACATCTAAAATTGGAACACACATGGTAAATATGAACTCTGCTGTATAAAACATTGTTCAGTCATAGATGTCTTAAAGAGAGGTAGGAAAAGGGGGATCTTGTTGAAGAGTAGCACTGCGTTTTGCAGTTGATTTACAAATCAACAGCCTTTTGTTGTTACAAGTGAGAAACTGTTAATGTGAAATAGCTAAATTATGTTGACTTGCAGAATTAAAGGGAACATTTTGTTTATTTTCTTTGTAGCATCACATCAATGCACAATACCGAAGTCTGTTAGCATCTCCAGTCAACTTAAAGAATAATCAGAGGGACTTGTTTAATAAAATAATACAATCATGCTTCTGCCAAGCTACACGCAATACTAGAAGCTAGCTAATTATGTTCTGATTGGATTATATAGATTTTTTTTTGTCTTGAGCATTACATAATGACTACGTAGCCAGTATTAGTGTACTTTACCTCACTCAGAAAACAATCATATTTATGATGAGTACTTTCTTATGCCTCGATTTCCAACAAGTAAGAAATGAGACCATGAAGTATTAAGCAAACATGATTCCTCACACTTCTATCTTGTAGTAACATTGGGTTTTCAGTGGAACAATTAGTTGCTTCTTTGTAAAGAGCTATGCAACACCAAAAAAGGGTAGTAGATAATTTCCTCTGCTGACAAAACAAAGACTTCAAGTCATTAAAAAGGAAAACGTAAGGTTCATAGAGTTTCAGGATTTGCACATCTTTTCATCTGCTTCTTCACATTACTGAACTTTTTCACTGAGAAGTAAACCCATACGTTTTCAAGGTTCATCCTCCCACGGAATCACAGAATTGTCAGAGTTGGAAGGGACCTCTAGAGATCATCTAGTCCAACTCCCCTGCTAAAGCAGGGCAGGTTTGCCTAGAGCATATTACTCAGGACTGCATCCAGGCGGGGCTTGAAGGTCTCCAGAGAAGGGAATTCCACACCCTCCCTGGGCAGCCTGTTCCAGGGCTCTGTCACCCTCACCCCAAAGAAGTTTTTCTTCATATTTGAATGGAACTCCCTATGTTCCGGTTTGTGTCCATTGTCCCTCGTCCTGTCACTGGGAGCCACTGAGAAGAGTCTGGCTCCATCCTCCTTCAACCCACTCTTTAGATACTTAGAAGCATTAATAAGGTGTCCCCTCAGCCTTTTCTTCTCTAGGCTAAAAAGTCCCAGCTCTCTCAGCCTTTCCTCATAAGTGAGATGCTCCAATCCCTTAATCATCTCTGTTGCCCTATGCTGGACTCTCTCCAGTAGTTCCCTGTCTCTCTTGAGCTAGGGTTCCCAGAACTGAATGCAGTATTCCAGTAACAATCATGTGTCAAGCTTCCACCCACTGCCTCTAGTGAATACCACATTCTGCCAGTGAAATTTCGCCTTTCTCTCTGGATTCAAATCTAAAGAAACAAGTTCAGCTAATCCTAGTCATTACTCACAGAACAATGAGGATATCTGTGCAATATTCAGAAGTTTATTATCCTTGTTTGTATTATAAAGAGTACACAAGTAGCATGATTGCTTCATGTAAAGTGACAGAACACCTGTACCTAAAATACCACAGCAGACCTTAGCTAACCTGCTTTTTGAGAGGAAAAGGACATGAACAACTACATCCCTCTCTAATTTCTTCTGTTTTTACAGACTGCTGGGTTAAAGACTCCTAATCTATCCTGCTGTTCTTTACAGAAAAGCTATACTTAATCTTTCTTATTGTCCACCTCCATATTTTTTCTGTCCATTTTACTCTGTTCTAGGTTAGAAAGACAGACCTGCTGTCCATGCTCTGAAGGCAGGTCTACCATGGATTGAAAGTGGCATAATTCTTTTCTCTTCTACACTCTTTATACTTTTTATACACTCCTTTCCTACTAATCCTTACTCTATTTACCTGCTTGCTTATTTACTTTCTTGTTCTATTTGCTTGTTTGACCATGTCTGCACACTGAGCTGATGTTTACAGAAAATCAGCTACCATAACTTCAAGATATCTTACCTGAGAGAATAATTTCTTCAGAATCCATCACTAAACAGAGCTGTGTTCCCCACATGTATCACCTTTGCATTTATCAACATTAAGCTTCATTGGCCATTTTAGCACCATGTCAAACAGTTCTTCAGGATACTTCTGTAATCTTGGTAAGTAACTTTTTGGTTTACTACACTCACAAACCTCCTATTACCAGAAAACTCTGTTAGCTCACCCTTCCATGCCCTTTAGCACATCATTGAATAGGAAAAAACTTCAGCACAGGTTTCTCAATAATGTAATGGGTTATCAACCTCCACTGAGAAATGCAATCAATTAATTTATCACTTTTTGCTTATAACCCTTAAGTGAGATCTTCCCTCTTATCCCAGTACAGATTATCTTCTTTAGGAATTGTTAATGAGTAAACTGGACCTCCAAAAATACATAAAGAACAGTTAAAATGACAAGAGATATCTAGATATAGAAGACATCTATTAATAGTCTTTGATTATATACCTAGCTAGGAAATCAAAAGAAGAGAACCATGACAAGGTAGAAGAACAGAACAATGCGTCGACGTTAGAAAAAAAATACTTTTTTAGTACCTCTAACAACAGAAGAATAAGGTGCAACATTAAAATGCTATGCACAAAAGCAAATTAACTGATCTGCCTATTAGCAGGATATAAGAAGCATAATTAATTTAAAGTGTAGTGGGAATCATGAATTTAAATCATGGAACGATTTATGTGGGAAGGGACCTTAGGAGACAGAACTCTGCTCAAATGTGCTAGCAGCACAAGAAAACAGTTTCATTGTAGGTAGAATAAGAGATCAGAGAAGGATACACAGGCTGTATGTTCAGCAGCATCACACCTCAGTCAAATGTGGTAAATGATATGCTATCTGCTATTTTTCCTAATCCTGCCCAGTGTAAAGCATCTACATAATTACTTTCAGAAAAGCTGAACACCAAAAGCACCACGTACCTTCAAACAGCTTACTAGGCTGAGAAATGAAGCTGTGAGTTGTCAAAATTATCCCTGGTTGGAAAAATAGAAAGAATGTACCTTCCACCAGCCAGCACTGATGAAACCTCAGCCCCCACTCTTCTATGACTTAGTTTCTCTGGGCTAAATTCAGTTGTGCAAGTTGGTGTCAAATGAAATGCTGTGGGGCACTTGAGACATCTGTCAGAGGCTGAAAGATATGGCACAGCACCTTCAGATGCTCCTGACCATGTAGCAGCAGCACAAGTTCAAACTCCATACTGGAGGGCACCTCCAATGACACCAGTCACTTGTGCAAGCAACTAAAGAAGCCACTCCATCCACCTGATGCTGACAACAATACCTTCCACAATTCCCAAGGAAACTTCTTCATTTCTAACTGAAAAAAGGCAAATTTTCAAAACCAAGCTGCTCATAAGGAAGAGTAGACTTCAAAACAGATTTTCAACTACAATACTTAACATAGGCACTGCTGAAACATTGTATAACTACTATTTAAATAAAAACTTCCAGTTTGCTGATGGAAAATTAATTTTGGCTTGAAATACAAGTTAATTGAAGGTAGAAGTTAAAATGATTGAAACTGAAATGTAAGGTACTGAAATTATGGAATTGAAATTAATGTTCTAAACCAATTTTCCCCCATTTTTTTTGGTTTGATTTTTGTCCTGATTCAGTACTGGGAAATGTTTTGATATGTTGAAAATTTCTGTGGGATGGGAATCCATTTCTTGCTCATCTATAACACTTACTAATCTTCGTAAAGTATTTTGAGAACATAACTACCTGAGACTTAGTATCACTGAAGGATATGATTAAAGCTATTTAACACAGAGATAAAGTGAGGCATAAAAATAATTTAAGAGTAGAAAGGATAAAAAGAAAACCGAGGAGTAAACCTGACTGCTTAAGACACCCAATTCCTTGTTTCAGCTGATCATATCCAAAATGCCAACTCCATCTCCTTAGGTGTAATCTGGTACATCCAGAGCAGCTGAAGCGGAGAAATGGGGACTGAGGACTACTTAGTATTAGTTTTCCATTCTCAGTTCTCCAGATGGAGAATGCTAAAATTTCATATACACGGAGATAAATGCTTGTGTGAGTAGTGTTGAGTCTAAGAAGACATTTTCCTGGTGTGGCTCTTGCCAACAGTGATGATTCTTTGATTAGGTGAGAATACTGACAGAGGTATTTCTTACCGAGGGAATACCTTGCTATAAGCTGTTGCATAAACTCATGTTGTTGGGATTTCGGAGATGAAAGAACATGAAAGCAAAGTAATGAGAAAACATGACCTTTTGGGAAGTCAGTCAGTCTTACAGAACAAAATGAAAACTAAGAATTAAAGATTTATATCTTTACTTCAGTTGCATACTTGGCTGATCTGCAGAGACATATACAAATAGTGGCCACTACAAGAAGCGTTTAGCTGCATGGCTGCAAAAGTTTCTGGCTAATAACCTTAAAGCCTGTTATAAAATAAAGGGCACAGGAAGTTGATAACTAAAGGATAGTGTGAAGTTTGGACATTAAATCAGTATAGCAGGAAGAGAGCAGAGATCTCCGATTTCTCATCCTTGCTGAGACAACTGCAATTTCTGTTAGCAAAGAAAAGGAAGGCCTTTGTTTTCAGTGAATTTTGAACATTAAGATAGTGGGAGGTTCAAAGCTAAATTGTTAATGGAAAACCTGGAAGTGTATTCACCTAATCTACAAAATTACAAGTCTTGTTGCTGTGATACCTGGAAGCATTTATTCCTAGGCTGACAGCACAAACAGACATAAGGTGGTGAGTGGCAAACAAGTGGAAGTTGTTGAATAGCACAACAGCTTTAGAGCTTCCAGCTATGAAGAGACTCTAAGTGAAGCAGTACCAGAGTAAAATTTTGTGAGCCACACTTTCTAGAGAGATTATGTTGGGAAAGATAATTTAAAAGCATCATAGAGATTTTCCAAGGTTATTAAGTAGTATAGTATCCCACTCAGTAAAGAGTATTTCAAGTTCCAGGGGAAGCTCATGTTAATACCACAGCAAATCACATACTTTTACAAAGTGAGATTCTACAGTGTTAGTTCTGTTTAATGGATAAGAAGCTGACAATATATTCATGTTGTGAATCTCAGTCTCACAAGGCTGAGGAACACAGAGATTTCATTAGATTTAATACGTGCCGGTAAAGTGATTGTAGGCTGTGCCCAGAGGCACAACACAATAGAAGAAGATGTTATTCCCGCTCTCACAAGTATTACACCTCCTACGCTGAGCCAGGGTGTCAAGGGATTCTTTGTACCCTGTCAGCACAGAAGATGGCAGATAGGAAGGGAAGATTTCACTGACTTTGTAGCAAAGACAAATACAAGATGAAAAATGTGTAAAGAATAGACTAACTGAGCACAGCTTTGAGTATATTCAGTGGCCTAAGATTGGGATTCTGGGGTTCTAGGTGTTTTACCCTCACACAAGGCTAACAGGCTGGCCAATGAGAAAAAGGTAAGGTAGAGCCAAAAA
Organism: Nycticryphes semicollaris; assembly: GCA_013400055.1. Taxonomy (NCBI): domain Eukaryota; kingdom Metazoa; phylum Chordata; class Aves; order Charadriiformes; family Rostratulidae; genus Nycticryphes; species Nycticryphes semicollaris. The sequence continues at coordinate 535,768 of VXBJ01004427.1, read as the reverse complement.
AAGGATGCCGTTAGTAACACATGATTGTATGACTATCTAGAAAAAGATTGGGGAAAAAAAAAAAAAAAGGTTGTGGAAGTTTTTACTCCCAGATTATGGCATTTCCAGCCCCTTTAGAAAAGCAAGGTAAGAATTTGGACCGGTGGACTCTGTGAACTACCGATGGTGTTCCAGCATAGTCTTTAGAGGGTTGTAACTGACTGAGACGGACTGTATTTTTTTCACCCATGATTTCAGACATAATAGAGTTACGGTGCCATGTAACACACTTGCAGTATTCTATAAACAGGTAATAAAACTGCAACCGAGGCCCACATTACTCAGGAATTAATGGCCTTCATGTTACCATCTATACCAAACAGAGTCAAAGCCTAACGGAGCTTTTTCTATCAGTTTCCTCTTTCTCACTAATGCCTCAACCTTCGGAGGAATTCAACTTTTTAGTCAGAGCAACCTACCATCCAAAACAACCAAATGGGGTCAGCTCTTGATAGGTGCTGCCAGGCAGAGAATGGCTTGGTTTGACCACCTGGTGGATGTGAATGGGCTCCACACATGAGGTGTCAGGTTTTAAAGCGTACTGCAAGTTTTTCGTAGAAGTGAACTTAGTAGATGCCTCCTGGATAAGCAAAAATCAATTTGTAAAGCAGTCTTGTCTTTCAGCTAAGATTTGTCTACTATGAGGTTTTCAAAGGCTCTGATCAGATGTGTAGTTGGATTCACCTAGTATATATTTCAGAGGGACGCAAAACTTGGGGACTTGGAAGGTAATTGGAATTGTGGGCCTATTTATAATTTTGAATACAAATTAGACTTAGCTGCATACATGGAGGAAACTACGGATAATCTTTATAGTTTGGAGAAATATTTAGAATTGTGTGAGACAGTGACTAGGAAGCTTATATTCTAGTCTTGAAAGATGCTAGCACTTCTGAGATTACTTGCTTCTGATGGTAAGCCTCTTTATTTGCAGCTCTGCCTCAATACAGCTACTAATTTTATATGTCTATTATGTATGCTTTCATTTAGAAACATGTTAAAAAAGGCAATCATATTGTTAAATTCTAAAATAAAGGTTGATAGTTACTTCTAAGAGCCGCTAATTAGAGCCACTAATTGTAGGATAGATCACAGATCATTTGGGTTTTTCCTATATAAGGGTTGAAATACAAAGATACAGAGGGAAAAATATTTACAGTGCCAATACAGTATTGCTGGAATGTATTTTAGAGGCATGTATTTTAATACAATCATTGACACTGTAATTCATCTGTAGCCAGAACAGTGATTATCATGTTTAACAGCAATGTATTATAGATGCAGATTTTGTGGTTTTCCTTTACTCTGCCATAGCTCTAATTTCTTCTGGATTTTACAAGAATTAGGATTATTTTCATCAATAAATAAGACCTAGAGCTGAAGTAGGAAAAGCAATTTATATTCTTCCAGAGTCTTATGCCAAATATAATGCCTTTACCAATGCAACAAAACCACAAAGTCCCAGACATAAGAAAAGGCTTCAGTGCTGTAAGAGCAGCACTAGAATGAAAGAGCCCCTGTGTGGCTCTGCACCGTGGGATTGCTTTAAGGTGACCATATGCACATTCTGTTAGAAAACAGCTGTATGTCTTCAGCCATCTCATATAAACTCCACTCTTCTTTGGTCTGATTGCTTCTTTAAGGGTGGACACAAGGTAATTCAAATGAGTCAATTTGAATTAACTTATCCAATATGAAAAGAAAAAAAAAAGCATTGTCCAGTAATATAGTATTATCTGATTATAATTACCTAATTACTAAACCTTCCACAAAGTTCTGTGTAATTTTAATTTAACATTCTATATCAAAAAAATTATAAAAGTTATAAATATTATGGGGCTCTTTAAAATTGACTCATTTCAGTGTTCAGTGCTAGCAGAGTACCTACTAAATTTAGAAAAATTGTGGGCAAAGAACAAACACTACAAATTCCTTGTCAGTACATGCTTTCTCCTCCTTGCCTAACATTACCTTTTTACACTAAAACACAAAAGGCTTCATTTTCAAAAGTGACAAGCAATTTTGGGTGCTGAGTCACAGATGGATAGAAAGCAGCTGAGTTTAAGCAGTGTGAATAGTCTGTTGTAACAGCTGCCTCTGTACCCTCCAATAAAGACCCTTAATCTCCCCTGCATCCTCGGTTCTATCTTGCACCAGTGCAAAACATCCTTGCGGAATTGCATGTATCATGCTGATCATGCAAACCCCATCTCTATGTTGTCCTTTACCCATAAGCATAGTCCCTGGACTAGAGAGTGCAAATCTGAGATTTACCCGAACATAATTTGGACTGGAAGGATGTGTTATGAGTGAGGAGGGACCTTCTGTCCCCCAGCAGGAATTAGAGGAGTGGTTTAGCTATGCCTACAAACCTCCACTATGTTCTCAGAGACTTAGTGTCAAACAATTTTCAGTGTATTCCAATGGTCAGTTCTGATTTTTCCTCAGAATACTGTGAATTTAAGCAAGATTAAAACATAATTCCTATGATAGTTTCTCTTTCCTCACTAAACTTCCCCAAGAGTCCCTCACCAAAATATCTTCTTCATAAAACCTGATATTCTACTATTGACCATGAAGGCTCACATACAGAGATAAGGGGGGAAAAAAACATTATTAGCAATTTAAGAGAGCAAAAGGTAGAAGAGGTTAAAAAAGAAAGCATGTTAGTAGCTTCAGCCTCTGATCTACAATGGGGAATCCACATCCCTGATTTTCACAATGCCAACAAAATATGACATTTATCCATTTTCATCCCTCCCATTACCCTTTGCCTCTCCAAAATGCTGTTCGGGCTTTCCCCATCTGCTCTTCACTTCACTAAAGCCCCCATCTTAACCACCTTCTCCATTTTCCTGTTTTACATATTTCCATATTCCAGCTACACAATTTTAATGTTCCCAAATCTGGCTCATTTGCACTCTGCCATACAGCGTTCCCTTTCCCTCTCTTTGCATGTTAGGCAACTCCCCACGAGCACTGCTGCCCTGATTCTCCTCCTCTCGCCTCCCCCCCTCACTCTGAATTAAAATATAGTGCTGCACTCAAGTCCATGCTCCTTCTCTCACCATGAAACAGATTTAATTAATGTGAGTTAATTAACTAGGTTGGGTATCAAGCAATTCCTGAGAATTAGTATTAGCAAATAAGTTGAGGAAAGTGACACAGTCTGCAGTGATAATAAAATACAGCAGCAGCTTTTCCCTGTCAGCCTAACTTCTGTCAGGATGTGAGTGCTGCCACTGCACAGGAAGCAATGACACAATACACCAATTTTGCCGTCTTTAGCATTCTGCAAATTCTAACACTGAAAGTTACCCATATCCTGCACACCAGAGCATCCTGGGTGTTTGTCTAGTGGGAAACATTTCTTGCAAATAGAAGCTGTGAAATGGTTCTGGAAATAAAGTGTTAAATTAAAACTGGCATTTCTGATATCTTTGCTAGCAGCAAAATCTTGCTGAAGAGACATCAGTGGAGAAATGTGCAGAACAAATTTTAAAAGCTTTCCCCATTCTGATTTAATTAATAATTATGCAACAATCAGAAAAGCCTCTAAAAAATAAAAAGGCAAGACAAAAGCCTGGAGACTCTCCAGCAGATTCTACAGCCCATCTTTGCAGGCAGTTTGTGGCACAGGTATTGGGGTATTGGGCTGGCAAACACCAGGTTCCAACAGCAAAGGTGCTTCCCCACACACTCCCAAGGTAGGCTGGCTTCCTCCAGGTCACTTGCAGAAGCAGCGCTTCTGCCTGCTCATTTGGAAGAGCAGCACTCTGCACAGCACCATCCTCTCTCAGGCTGCTGGGGTTAAGGACTGTCCCTATACACACTGAAGGACAAAATCTATGGGTGTCATAAAGCTGTCCTCTACTAAACACCAGTGTTCGTGTAAGCAGAAGGAGCTCCCCACACTTTCCCACTCTTTTGAAAGAACAAGTATTTTCAAATCTCTGCTCGACCAGCAAAAAAAAAAAAACGATTTCTTAATCTCATTCCTGATAATTCCATTTCCTCTATGCCTAATACCAGTGCCGCCTTCTCCTGGAGCCCATTCCCTTCATCATTATTACAGCTAACATAGAGGCACTCAGGACAGTCAAGATGAACTAGGGTACCACATCTACTCCCGAGGTAGCAACACAAAAGTTGTTTCTAGGAGGAACACTGATATAAGCATAATCTTTCAGGTACAGTAAAGATGAAAGTCATAACAAGAAAACATGCAAAGGACATGAGAAAATGGAAGATTAGAGGGTATTTCCCAGAGACAGGGTGGTAAATGAGTACTTCTTTTTCTATTTATATTTTGTTAGCCTTTTTTTCCTCAGCTTATGGAACAATATTTGTCTATAATATAGTCTTTTTTAGTATATAATTAATACTACATGTGCTACATTATTCCATGATTGCTCTAAGACCTCAAAGATACTTATCAGCATTCCCCTTGTGCTCCTAACATTTTGATTTGTGTTCAACCAGCCCCTCAGCTGATAAGTGGACAGAGTTCCCCCACTGCTGTTCAAGTGATAATGCCATACAAATAATTAAGAATACACATGGCAATATTCAAACGCAGCTATGCTTTCTCTACACAAATAATTTTCAGTAAAGGGACAAGCACAGCCCTTTTTCATGAAAAGCCTGAATAAATGAGCTTTGTGTAAGAAATTCAGAAGAGACTTGAAGGAAAATAAATTCTGCAGTTAATCATTCATCTTGGAGTGGAGTGACTGCTGAGCAGCTCTGCCACCCATTGTAAAGCCTTTCAGTTGTCATAATTACTATATGGTGTTAGACCCATGAGTCTGCACAGCTCTAGTTTTGCTAGTCATGTCCCTGGCTTGCCCAGTTGGTCTGAATTTTCCCTAGTTCAGCCACATGGAAAAAGGGACCAAGGATTACCACACCACAGCACGTAAAGATACCCTGTCTGCATCCTGATTTGTACCTCTTCCTTTTCTCTCTTTTCTCATAGCTAGCTGTGTTCAACACCTAGCAAGACACTGCCCTTCAGGATATTATCATGAACAACTGAAGATTAGCTACAGAAACCATGTGCGTGATAAGAACACTATACAAGTTAATATTACTTCAGCAACATGAGCTTAATTATTTTGATAACATTGGAAAGGTTATCAAAAGTTATCTTCACTTTTGAAGAGACAAGCTCAGTATATTTTTAAAAGGCAAAAATTATACCCATATCCAGGAAGCTTTGGCCTGCTCTTCAAGACAGTATATAAAAGTTTTATGGATTTCATCAAAACTGATTAGTTTATTGTCTAGACCACAGATTATTTTTCATAAGATTTCTTGTCATATCTGTGAGCCATTCTTGTAATGATGGATGAGACTGGTGCCTTAAAATCATCATTTTTTCTGTCAGCAGGGAAACCCACTGAACCTTGTCAGATGGAATACCACCTCATCCCCTGTAGCCTTATAATATAAGGGCATAATCTGTTCTCACAGGGGTATACAGGAGTCTAGGATTGAACCTACACGTAACTAAAGGATTGTTATTTGAGGGAAGAATATGAATTATACACTTATTACAGGAGTTTTAAACTTTTGCTTGGATAAGCTGAAATGGCTACTGAAACATTGTACCAACCACACGCTTTGATATTCAAATCAAAGCCTGGTGATTTTGGCCCTTCTGAGGAATGGCGTTCCTAGACAAAATGTCTGTCATTGTTAGTTTTATTCTTCCATAAAATGAGAAGTATGGATCATGTAAAGGCATAAGTGTCAAGTAAAATCTATATTCAGCTTGCAAACAAGTGGAATTGTGCACCTCCTGTAATTTCAGGCCAAATGTTAGAGCCTAGTATGCCATAGAGTCAATTCAACGCACACAAATACATCACAGTTTATATATGTATGGTCCTTGAAACACATTTTTCTGCAGTTATAGAGAGACAAATAGTCCAACTGTAAGTGAGGTGGGAAAATCAACTATATGCAATCATTCTCTTCTGCAGTAGAATTAAAGACACTTACAGTAATGGACCAGGCTGAACTAGGAATAAACTTCTGCCAAAGGTATCAACAATTTTCACTTTTACCATTTATCACTTAGAAAAATCTGTTTGCTGCTTCTATAATCCTCTATATGATTTCAGAGAGATAAATTAAATATGCTGCTTCACATTTCATTTTTACCAGTTAATTGCTGCAAAAATACACAGCATAAAGAAAAGCACAGGCATTTTTTAAAACTAGAATGATTTTGAAATATTCAGTTGCCTCTATATTTGCATTTCTTATACAGCAGACAGATCTGAAACACCTACTCTGAAGTGACTCTTTCTAAAGGAAAGCAAAGTTAAATTTGCCTAGAGAGGGTCTAAACCAGAAGTTTAAACTCCTCATCACTCTGAAGGCAATAGAACTGACGTTTATTGTGGTGCCATGCCGAACTACAGCCCCACCTCTGGATAACTAAAGACTATGTGGCAGATGGATGCTTTAAGAGCCTTCCCTGGAGCCTTCCAGTGCATATTGTGTTGTCTGTTTAGATGATAAACTCTTGGAAAGGCCTGGACTGGTACATTTTTTTGTGTTTTGCGCAGCTCTACTATTTATGGTGTTTAAAATGATCGTCACGACTAATCCATAGATAAACCACCCTAAGGAAGCCAATGTCGCCTGCTCTGCAAGAGCAGGGCCTCAAATGTGGCATAAATACCATTTGCTCCCTGTTATTTACAGTGCCTATTATGGTTCCCCGGGGAGCCATGCGTCCAATGCCTAATTCATGGGTCACGAAGGGGAGATGAGCGCTGACTTTATTGGACTGTGAATTAGGCCACTGATACGTAACACCCCCAAAGTCTGCAGGCTGACATTATATATGTGTATATATATACACTTCTGTGCCTCCCTCAACATCTACCTGTGCTATCAGGCCCTGCTGATCCAGTTAGTAAACTACTTGGCAACTACGTGACCAAAACCACCTGTAGCATCAGGCTGGGTGCTGCACTTCACAATAGCACTGAACATTTGTCAACGTGCTGTTTCCATTCCAGTTATCAATCCCTTTCATGTACTCATAATAAAACTGGCCCCTTTGTGTCATGTCATACAACTCTGGAGTAGTGTGTCACGAATTATCAGGTGACACCACACTGATGTGATTTTCTCTGTCTACTGCTTTCACTATAATTGAAGCAATAGTGTCTACCGATGAAAAAAAAAACCCCACAAATGTCATGACGCATATCAAGGTCATTGCTTTCAGTATCCCATTCTTGTTTTTCTACTTAATTGGATGGTATGAAAGGACATTTAGTGATACAGAGCCATTGTGCATATCAAGCCACATGTGCCTGCGGGCAATGCACCAACAAATTGCATGGCCACTGTTGTAAAAGTCTAGGCATTAATTTATAACTAAGCCATAGGACTTTAATATAAATTGGTGGATGGTCTTTGAAAGGTGAATGGCACAGCCAAATTTCAGCTTTTGCTACATGTATACAGTTCCTGTTCTTTGGTATTTACACTAATGTCACATGACTTTCAAATAATATTAACTGGGACAAACTAGCTCCATATCTCACTGGCCGGAGTAAACATCCCATCTGTAAAACCTTGCTTGGTCAAAGGTCTCCTTCCCACTTATGGTGAAAAGGACAATGGAAGCACAGAGAAAAACAAATCTGAAGAGAGCAGAACAGGAGAGGCTTGCCAAAGGACATACGTATAACATGTACTGAACTGCCTGTTAGGACAGTAAATTCCTGGCAGGACCCATGCTGGTATCTTTTTCTGTGCTCTCTCTAGCACTGAACTGTACTTCCCATATTTTGAAATTATAATTGTGATAGAATTTGTGGACAAAAACTCCTAAGAAACCCAGCATAATTGCCCAGTTGGTGCAGAACACTAGCCTTCCACTTATCCTAAGACGCAGCTTGAATTCTGAAATAATGTCACACGAAAATAAATATAAGTTTAATTCTTATCCTTGATATTCCACCTTACAAAACACTTACACACCCAGTAGTCTTTACTCATGAATTAGAGCAGCAGTTATTACAATCAATACTGAATATCTAGCAAACCTATTTTTAAAAGTCTGCAATATTTAAAAGGTTTAATATTTCTGTTTTAATCAACCAAAAACCCTAATAGTCTCTGTTTTTCTGACTAGTAAGATCCAGTCACATTACATTACGGGTATATACACTTGCACAAAGGAAATTTTCAAGAGAGTAAGGGAGAATTTCTCTCACGCTGCACTGAACTGAGTCATGAACACTTCAAACAGTCCACGTTCACTTGTTTTATCTCCTTCTCTGAAAGGAACTAATTTCAGACCCAAACTTAAACAGATGCTTAATACCTTACTAGGTTGTTCCACTACAGCCAGAAAAACAACAATTTACTCTGTGTCATGTTTGAGTTCCATAATATTCATGTGGTAAAGAAGGATAATGCACTTCTAAACATTTCCCAATGAACATAACTATGTTTTTAGGTCTTCCTCAAGAAGAATGTTCTATACAATCCAGATGTATCAAGCAAAATCTAGCATTAAATTTTACCTCTTAGTGATTTATATCTATTGGACAAGCACAGAGTACCCAAGATTGACAATGTGCCCTCTTTAATGAATAGAAGAACACAGAAGCTTCTAAGGCTAAACTGCAATTCTCTAGCATCAGCTCTATATCCTTGGCTTTAAAATATGATGCAAAAACCGTTTCAAACAATACAATGAGGATTGCCCAGCATCAGCCAGGAATGTCAGCTTGTCTCTGGGATGGAGGCAGTGTGTGGAGTAAGCTGGGAGCAAGAATGGAGCAATCTAAGTGGAAAAAGGGTAGGGGCAAAGATGCGTAAGTGCCTGCTGATTTCTGCCAATGTAACAGACCCCTTAGGACCAGTTCTGCTGGCTTCAAAACTGGAACAGCTGGAACCCCCTGCCTTGTACAGAGGTCCAGCTCAGCTCTTGACTGTTTCCTGAGCTAAGTGAGGAATATACCAAACACACAGTGTACGGCTGGACCCTGTGATCTCAGAGGTCCTTTCCAACCATAATGATTCTGTGATTCTGTAATGTATGAGCATGGAGAGGTCCACTCCAAATAATTATTTAAAAAGAAGTATAAGACCTTCCAACCACACTCCAAATTTCTTCATGGAGTGTGACAAAATCAAAAGAAAAGGAGAGGAAACAGATGTGTAACTTGAGATTTAGTCACAGAGAGAACTGTCAGGATGCAGATGGGCACATTAAAAGCTTTAGCTTGTTCTATTACTCCAATGATTGATAAGTAGCCTCATCTTTACCACATGCTATTGATACCAAGCAAAGCTCAGAGATTTCTAAAGAGCCGTCTTCATAAAAATGCACACAAGAAGCACGTTCTTAAACAACTCTTGGAAGATATTCATTAAGAAATGTAAGTACCTGTTGTCTCCAAGCGCAGGATCCTTGGGTTTTGCATCACTATCATAAACAAATCTTTCTTGGGAGATCACTATGACATTGCCCGTAGTTTCATTTCCCAAGATAGTGATAACAGGATAACCCATCTGTAGTGTCCACTGATCCATTACTTCTTGGATATTTACAGATTTTCCTACCCTTTTTAAAGCCTTCAAGAAAAAAGAAAAGTTTCAATATGTTGAAGCAATATCATCATCCAACATACAAAACTCCTTTTTTTTTTGTCCCAGAGACCATAATTAATTTTAGAGGTTTAAATAACCATCACACATGCACAAACACACACACACTTGTTCCCAGTACTCACACACTACATAATTTAAGTAACAGTCTCTGTCTATCTTAAAAATAAATGTTGATCCATCTTGCTAGAGAGGAGAGCGACAGTCAGAAACTCACGCTTCCCACATCGCTCAGGCACTTTTGATGCAACAGAAGAAACAACTTGCTTTACAGGGTTTTAACAAGAGCCACAGAAATACCAGGTGGCTGTTTCCAAAAGATATTCTTGACCAGCTAAGGTTAAAAAGGACTCAGTGTTAGTTGATCTAGGGTACCTACAATAAGGCATATTCAAAGGGACTGATTTCAAAAAGAACAGAGCTTCTGTGTTCTGAAAATCAAATGACTATTTATTTGAAAATACTGTCTCTCATGTCCGAAGTGAGGAAATGTATAAAAAGATATCCCCCAACTCCTTCATAAACTGCACCTGTGTAATAACACACGGAGGATTAATGTGTTCATATTTGATACTGTATGTTAAGAAAAATGCCATTTTACAAGTAGGTTTTCATCTGAAACAAAAAGAGATACTATAGCATCATGGGAGATGAGGCTGGGTATGAAAAGAATGATAAGCACCATTTGCTTTTCAGCGACAGAAACGCCCCTAGCTGCCGAGCAGTCCTAAATCACAGACTGAGCCACCTCCGATGAATACAAGCAGAACCCAGCAAGAAGTCTTCACAACTAAAGCTGCAATTGCAATGAGTTAAGAACACAAAGGCTGTCAACAAACATGATTACAGGTGAGGCAAACAGGATTATTAGCCTTAACAACAGAACTGATCATACAGTATAGCTGTAGTGGTTATGGATCAGAATACAGTCTCAATTTTGTTCTATTTTATTAGCTGTAGGTTCTGCTGTTCTTCCAAGACAGCATCCCTCTTACCTCCCATCACTCAGAACTTTAGCAGAGGAAGACACAAGTGAGAAGTGAGAAAGACTTTTGCAGTGACATTCAACTTTAGATCAAGATGTAGATTTGAGACCGATTGTATGTCACACATCTCAACTCTCATGAATGGTCAGTACAGACGCAGGACTCAGTTCAGCTGCCCACATATAGGTGGCTAATGTCATTTGACCTACCTGCCACTTCAGAAGAGTACAGATTTCCTCATAGATCTTGCCTGGAATTGATTAGACCCACCTAAATGTCTTGAACACCTTACTGCTCCTAATCTGGCACTAGTTGCCTCTATTTGAACAACTATCTCAAGTCCCTGGTCAACAGTTAGTGGTTCAGGCTCCTTTTAAAATAATTGTGTAGTGGCCAGTCAACTGACTTGCTCTCTATGCTCTGCTGACTGTATTAACTAGATTTCTGGGTTTCCAGTTGTTCTGATTCAGCAAGTGTCAAATGAGATGTCCCAAAATATTCAACACATCCTTGCAGAACTCTCTATGTTTATCTTGTGTGCCAGCTGGAAGCCCAGTAGGATAAACTAAGTTAAACATTGTTAGATGCCTATAAACAGGCAACTGAATCCAGTCCTCATTGACAGCAACTGGAGTTTGGATATTAGCTTATATGTATATACCTGCTTGTGTAGATAAATGCAGATGTCTTGACCTCCAGCTGAATCCCAGCTTTGGTGTCAATAGTTAGAACTAGACTACTGTATTCACACATGGCTTGAGTTCATGCTTGTTCCCAGCCTCCCTGGACTGTACTCTGCTTTGGCTTGCACTCTGTCTTTATTCTGGAGTGCTCAGACTAGCTCTGCAGACGAGAAATTCTGGTATGCTTGGCTCACTTCATGAAAATTAAACTCTGTAAAGTTTGGGCACAGAAACCAAAGGGAGCACAGGCATAGCAACTTTAAATCTCTACAGCATGCCAAATGTTACAGCAAATAGTTATCTGCTTACACCAAGCATTAAAGCTTTAATAATTTTTTCCCGCACACAGATCACAACTCCATACAGAATCACAAACACACGTGATGTACATGCCAAAGCTCAGCACTTTCATGTGCTTTCCAGCTTACAGGCCTCCGTGTGCTGCCACTAAAGTCAATGACAGCAGATTCCACGTATTCCATCTTCTACTGCACATCAGTCACATAGCACAAGCAAGGAAATATATTCTAACGCAATAAAGAACAGAAATGCTGCAAAAAACATATTTTGATGTTGCCACTAGGTTAACTCAAACAGAATTTCTGCGCATCAATTTTTATATTTGCTCTGGGGTCTGAAGATCTCAATATGCACTATTCACTCCTAACCTCTCCATAAAAAACACCACAGTAAATTCCTGCTTCTCCCTCAGTGCAATAGATTAAAGCATTTTACCTTTGACAATGTGTTCCAGAGATCATTTCTGGCTGCATTGCCATACTTGTGAATGGTTAAATAGTCCTACAGAAATAGAATAAAAATACAAATCAGTATTACTATACACAAGCCAAACAACTAGAGCTGTGAGTCACTGCTATTAGGAGTTAAATCACATCAATGTTTGCATTTGTCAGAAATCTAGATATGTACAATATGTTCATCCTAAGGGAGTAAAAAAACAGTTTCTTAAGCTAGTTTACAATACAAAAGTTGTTGCTAAAAATTTAATTTACAGCATTCAATGCTCTTCCTTTTCTGTGTAAGTCACTCTATAAGCTAAATATTTTGAATATGCATTTAAAATACTTGTCTAATCTCAGAAGGGGTTCCCAGGAAACTCTTGGCAATGAAAGGAGAAGCCGATAAAACATAGTTCTAGTAGCTATTTTAACAGGTCATTCTGCATTTAGTGTCAAAAATTTTCTCACTGGGATGACAGCCAGATTTGTTACAAAAGATTTAACTGAGCAATAGGCTACCTGAACTACAAGCTCTTATCCAGGGAGATCCTGGTACTTCAGTGTTAAAATACATCACACTGGCAACTGGGACTATAACAGGTTATCAGGTTATCACAAAGGCTCTCCACAACAGGGACTGGTGGAAGTGGGGCGATGGGAACCCAAGTCTCTGCTTGTGCACAGGAGTTTTCATGACATACATCGCTCAGGATGCCTAAGGAGGTTACAAACTGAATGCTTCTACTTATTTAGCTGCAGTCTCAATGACAGAAGGTCCCTTCTTCTCCCATAGCAACCAGAAAGATAATTCCTGATAAGTCACCATCATATTAAATTACCTTCCCAAATTAATAGTTTAAGTATATGACCAGGTTAGGTCTGGGGCTTTCAGGGATAAAGCATTTCCAATTTAAACGACATCTGGAGAGACAACACTGTTAGTTTCCCACCATCCTATGTCCCTAGACAACAGCTCATTCAATTAAAGAAGTGAATGTCAGCAATAACATACATTTCAAGCATTTTGATTGGAAGAATTAAGTGAAAGAACACATAAGAGGTTGTAAATCAATGGGTTCTCCTGCATTTGAATTTCTGCCATCTTCACTTTACACAATGGTAGGAGACAAACCCTGATTTACAGAACAAGTAAATAAAACTGGGATAAATTTGCTGACTCTGCCATCTGTGCTTTGTGTGAAGTAAGATACATTGGGAATAATTAGTATTTGGAAAGCAAATTTTCTGATATACAAACTGGAGCACCTGTGACAGATTTAGCTTTTGTCAGCCAACTCATAGTACAACAAGCAGCAACTCCCATTTAATCACAGGCTAGGAAGGCTAAATGAGAACACTGACTCTGTAAATGCAGTGCTGAGTCTTAGCAATGTCATGAGACTAACTTGGCAAAAAGACCGTATTATATAGGCTGCACCTATAGCACACTGTGCTTCCATTTTGTCTAAAAATACACAAACATTTAAAGCACGGTGAAATATTCAATGGCTTTCAAAGCTAAAGAAGTTGAATTGCAAATTAAAGAGCTAAAATAAGAATAAACAAAAGCGGGACGAGGTAAATAAATAAAAACAAATATACATATACATTCAAAGCAGTACTAGAAAATATTGCACATATTGGTCCTTCTGAGAGTTCCTTTCAGCATTGCTACACAGCAAAAAAAAGGGTGAAAAACTTGAGGATTTACTCCATCCAGGCAATAATCCTGTTTACCAATCTACTATTAGACATTAAATTTTACTTTTACACTTGTCGTTCAAAAAGACTGCAAAGGAATTAAATGCTTCTGGCCTTTTCTTGTTTTGTTTTTTTTTGCTCCTAGTATACAGATTGTGAAGTTTAGATGTGGCTTGTCACCTGGTTAAAATTTTTTAATAAAAATAATGATGTTAACATATAGTATATATTAATATTATTCTATAATATATACATAGATATTGTATATAATACATATAAAATAAAATATATATAATATATAGATATATTGAATACTAATAGTAATAATATTATCCTCCTATGTAACATGTATATCACAAAAGGATAACCAATGGAATCCTAACATGTACAATGAAATAAGAAAATACAATGGTAAACACAACATGCAAGTACAAGCCTGGTATCATACAATTTGAACATCCATTTTTTCATTATTTCATGAAAGTTGTGTTGAGATACATAGCATCACACTAGGAGCGTTACAGAATGCATACTACAGAAAAAGCAGTTCTAAGACACAGTGTGCACCAAAACATGCTTCTAGTAGTAAATCTACATTGCAAGCCAAAATCTGAGTGCACTTTCTATATGCACAAAGGGTTACTGAACCAGGTCCCATCAAACATCCTCATATATCAGTATCCTGTTTTCAACAATAACCAGTAGCAGACACCTAGAAGGGTATAAAACAGGACAAGCAGACAGTGATGCTTCCCCAGTTTGCTCTCCCATCATCCAGCACTTCACGGCACATGGAATCCTGAACAGATTAGTATCTTTAATTTATTTAATAGTTATTATCTGTGAATTTGGCGAGTTTTTTTCTGAACCCGTATAAATGTTTAGCATTTGCAACACCTGACAAAGTACTTTCCTCTTCAGTAATCTCTTGCATGAAGATACTTGTTTCAAACATCTGCCTATCTCCTGGTTTCATCTGCTGCTCTTTAGTTCTGGCACGAGGAGACACAGTTCCCTACTTCACTCTCCCCAAGACATTCATACTTTTACAGATCTGTATCGTGGGTGTTCTCATACGAGAACTTGGTTTTATACTGCGAACACCATCAGACCAAACCACTCCCAGCTTTGCTGCAAACTTACATTTTGTTACCACCATCCAAGCTGTTGACTTCAAAGCTAGCTAGGGTTACCATGACCCAGCTTAAACTTTCATTATCAAATTATCAGCCTCTCTTCATGGACAGGAACATAACTTTAAAAGGAAGACAAAAAGGCTTATCGTATCAGCATTAAAACACTTCCCGGGAATTATTAAAATAGGAGCCAAAGATCTATACATGCCCTGATTGTCTGTTCTAAGGATGGAACAAGCAGGAATATAATCCCTTTTTCCTTCTGGGGTCCCATATCTAAGTCTTAAGTAGCTTGCAAAGGGGCAGAAGACATATTCTCATTCACTATAACTCTCCAGGCCAGGAGGACTAGCCACCCCTTTGACTTTACACTGAATAGAAAAGAACCAAAGCAGACAGAAGTGAGATGCAAGCCACAGAACAGAAAAGGAGGATGACACTGAAGACACAGCTGCCTGAATCTAAGCTGTGCTCAGCACAGCTCTAAAGGAGGTAAAGTGACTTCCAGTCACATTCTCATAAACACATATGCCCAGAACCATCTGGCTCCAAGGCTGCTTCCCATCATATACTCACAAGTCTATCACTTACAAAAGCTATTCCATCAACTGGAGTATGCTGGAACATGAAGATACACTTCAGGCACCTTCCTAACTTTCAGCTATAGTCCTACAGTATGCGTGAGGAGAAAAGATGGCATGAAAACCTCTTTAACAACCCAAGACTCGAAAGTACTCTTCTACAACTCCCCACTTTCTCTTTCACTGTAATGCCACCTCTAAACTTTCTTCATCATGGGAAAAGCAGAGAGTTCACAGACCCTAGTCCAGTGCCACTCCATGTGAAATTAATCAAATACACACACACAAAAATGACCGTTTGGTTTTACATTTTCAGCAAGCATCCTCTTGTAATATTCTTCTTAAAATTCTGGCGTTAAAACATGAAGCCACTCTTTACCAAAAAGAATAACGTAATATAATAATGTAATATGATCCCTTCACCTCTGCCAATAAAAAAATAATCAGAGCATATGGTTTTCTGAAATATGGTTCGGTAATTTTTAATATCAAATAAATTAAAAAATCCAGAGTCTGTCATGACATGAAAACAAAGTCCAATTACTGCACAACCAAAACCGAGGATCTTGCAAAAAATCCCAACAGATTTAGACTAGAAATGTTAAAGAGTAAACTTAATCCCCTCCCTCCTCCCCCCAAAAAAAATTAATGCTTTTAAAATTATTTTATTACTTTAATACTGAAGCAGATAGCTTGAAAAGTAGTAGAAATAGGAGCACAGTGAAAAGCGCTAAAGGATTTTGAAAGATGTTTTTAGTAATGCTGTATTGATTAAACTTGAGGGTCTTTTATTGTATTAGACTCTTTTTAAGGGAAGAAGATTATTTAAAGGGAAAACGTCTTCTATCCATTTGCAGTCTTAGTTCTCTCAGTCCTGCTAGGGATTGAGCCTCTTGGTTTCAAAATAATGAACTACCACACCATCCAAACCTGATAACGCTCACAACTAATAAAAGGCAGTGACTGATAAATGCAAAGAGGTTAAACAAGTGTAAAGTCTCCAGTCATGTATCTTACTCTCAGGGGAGACTTCTGACCTATAACCAGGAACTGAAACTTTCCAGTTTATCTGTACAAAGTTGATTGGTTGGCTGAAAGAACAGCTCCCAACTTATAGGAGTGTTGCTGAGATCTGAAACAGATCAACATTGAATAACATACTTTTCCTTCTAAAGATAAACAGGAAATTCCACTATATAAGATGAGTATGGGAAAAGTAGCAAAATATTTTTCAGCTACGTTCCTCTAAATGCCCTCATTTCTCAGGGCTCAGGAAACAGCAGCCTTGCCTACACCTCCCTCTTTTGTATTTCATTCCTGCTTCTGGGTGCACATCCTCCCCTCTTCCGCTTACAATATGTTCTTGTTGAACAGTTTTATACATGACTGCTCTATCTCACCAAAGATTTAGAGCCACTAATAAAAACACTTAGTTCAGGTAGAAATCAGGCTCCGGGGCTCCAGCTATCAAATCCAGTGTGTTTGTCTTCCCAGAAATTTGTATACTTAACCTTAAGCCACCAGACACCATCTGACAGACGCTGACTCACTGACTATAACATGCCACCTTTTTTCTCCCTTTCCTTCACACTGCTAACATCAAAGCTGCTATCGCATATTATCTTGACATTGCCTAACATTCAAATAAAAAAGCTTGGACAAGGGTCAGAGGGAGGAAGGTATTGTATATATTTGCAGTGGTGAGCGATAAAGAGGAGGGAGTGAGAACCAGTGGTAAAGCACCACCAGCAAGCTACAAAGAAGTGAAGATTCCCATAAGAAAAGAAGACTACTGAGTAGAAGAGCTAGAATAGCAAACGAGGTTTGCAGCATTTTTCAGCTGTACAACAGACTCACACTTGAGAAAGAGCCTTAAGGAAGAAAAGTGATCACCCTCCCGGACGGGATGTCAGACAAGCAACAGAGTACGAAATAAGGAGTAGGTAAATCCACCTTATTGGTCATGATAAACATTGTATAAGGCTAAGTAGAGGGGGGTTAACTATATTTGTGTCAGAATTAATTTGCTCAGTGATCCAAGCTGCTGAGCTACCTTCAAACTGAAAGAACAGCTGCGATCAGACCACTTATCAAAGCAGTACTGCAAAGCCAGCTAAGAAAACCCTTGGAAACATTTTTCCAGGGCAAGTAAGCCAAGCAACTCCTTACCCACATACATCAGTTTTACTAAGAGTGGCCAAAACTGCTTCCAGGCAGCCTTGTCAGAAACTGTCAACCTACAGAATACACTAGAGTGGAATACTAGAGTGGAATACACTTTAACTTTCATTAGTGAGTTCTACCAGAGGATCAAAGTGTTGATATCCTTCCTATACTTTAATCTGTGATTGCATTAAAATGTGTTCCTCCAACAAAAAATGAAGTTACTCACTGGCCAAGAATTAAACTAACTTAATAACCTTTTCAATCTACAATAACAAAAAACAGCATCAAAATGATATTGAAACAGGAAGCACATACGGAGTTCAAGGCCGTGTCTGCAGCATAGAGAGTGCCCACCTAGTACTAAAATTATCACATCTGTTTTATATAGGCACAGCATCAAATGCATTGCTATATCTCTCTTGAGTTACAGTTTGACGACACTTTGGTGGTACAACCAATGTACCTTCCACAACCTCGGCTCGTCCTTGCCTCCATCCCCCTGTTTGTGAGGCTACTTTGCAAACCAGACCTCTGAAATGGCGCGAATAGGAAGAGAACCTATCCCTCTGCACCAAGGACACCCTTCCTTCCTTGATCAAGTTTACCAAAAGGATTCCAAACTCTTACACTGGTACAAATGCAGTGGCACTGGATGGCCATACATGGATGGGAATGAATAGCTGGAGGTAGCACTGAGGCCAACAGAAGGGTGCCAGTGTCCTGTCCAAGCACCCACCAAGTATTATGAAGGAGACTAGGGAGAAAGAAACACAGCAGTGATTTCAGAAGACACTAGATTAGAGGTGTAGCACATTTAAAGGAAACAAAAAGTTTATTTTGAAGTGCACTTCTCTAAAAGCAATATTCATATGTTCTTTTCAAATGTTCAAGTAATGGTTGGTGGCATCATTCCTCATCAATAAACCAATTTTTATGGTGAATCGGTTAACCTATATTAAAGTTTATGGATGGGCACTGTCATTCAGAGCTGGAATAGACTAAACTCTGTGACTTCAGGTCACAATGAAGCCACCATCATGATTTAAAGTAAATGAAATAATACTTCAGTTTTGAAAGCACTTTCACGTAAGACTACAATGAGGTTTAATCTAATTATAATTCACACCTTCAGCTACTTTGAATAAACCTGTGTGTGTCCCTGTATAAACACAGCTTAAACCTTGTTTACTTGGCAATAAAAAGAAAACTGAATTAGAATTTTACTCTACTTTGAACAATCAAAGAATATAGCTGCTAAGGATAATCTTTTTTTTCTCCTTACTCCTAGTAATTCTACATACATCAGTAGAGCTACCTGCTGAATCTCTCCTACACCGAAATTTATTGGCTAACATATTTTAAGTTGATTAGTAATTCTACCTATTGCTTCATCTTCTGAAAGTGGTGTCCCTGTAAGATGCCCAGGCCTTTTTTTAACCTTCTCCAAATCTTTTTTGCCTTTTGCTTCAAATAATAACACAAAAGAATTATTTTATGTGCTCCATACACAATCACACTTCCCCAACAGCTAATTTATCCAGCTTGTATTTTTACTATTAGCTGTATTAAGAAATTCAAAATTCTGAAGAGAAGTAACACTTCCAAAGTTCCTAATAATTCTACTGTGGTACCACAGGAAAGTAGTGTTTAAAATGTCCACTCTCAATAAGTTCTTAGCTAACTTCTAGATTCAAACTCAGAAATAGGTAAAAAGAAGTTAAACAAAGCCTGAGAGGTGTGCAACATGCTTCAGAGGCATGGCATCATGCAGGTATTCAATTCGGTTGTGTTTTTCTTTCTCTCTGGGCTACTATCACAGTCAATGCATAAAATCCTAGGGAAGAAGTAAATGGAATCCTATCAATGTACACCAGCTGAAATTCCAGCCCTTAATTTTCAAAAGGTATACTTAGATATTTTTCACACACAACAGTGATACAATGCTCGCAATCATCAGCAACTGGAAAATATCCACTGTCAACATGTCATAATTAAATCATTATATTCAAACAGGAAGCTATAACTACTAATCAGATACTGGAACCATATATGGAAATAAATCTTAATTTTCTCTAGAGCCAATGATGCTGAATAGGCCACATAATTATAGTATTTCACTTTGTCCTTTTTCCTTTATAATTCATAATACTCCCATACACTCTAACAATAATCAGATCAGCAGAACTGACATTTCTGTCATTATATGGGTCAATGGGGTTTTTAGCACCGATTTCAGTGGGAGAAGAATTAGGGCAACGTTGAGAGTGTCTCACCCATGGTGTTAGAAATGTAACATTCATTTAGAGGATACAGATAGGACCTACACCCTGTCCTAAAGAACACGCCATCCAGGCTGAGACACAAAAGAAATTAGTAAGAGAAAGGAGGCAGCAAGAGCCATCATTAAGTCAAAGGGACTGCTTTCTGAGCTCTACCTGCTTCTTGTTGATAAGAGACCAGTACTCTAAATCAGAAGTAACCCAGCTGAAATCAATATGTCATTTTCATTTCAACACGAGAAAAGAATCAAACCTCAAACCACTGTAAGAAATGCAATTTTGTAATTAATACATCTTCTGCATTGCAACTCAGTGAATCCAATGACATCTAAAGCAGATTCAAATTTTGTACTCATGCAAATTTCCAGCTACTTTAAAATATATCCCGCTTTGCCAGAAATCCTTATTAAAAGATCAAAATTATTAAATGGAGAGGATTATTCCCCTTGTAAAATTCAGCTTCACCTATTAGCTATTAACAGGAAGAGGAAGGAGGTTCCATTTTGAAACACAGCAGCAGCAGTTGCAGTGTGGTGACAAAACAGTTTGTATGCGAAGTCTAAAGGGAACAGTTAGAAGGATTGCAGAGTTATTGCCTAGCAGAGTCGGATGGTATCTGCTGTGCAGTGAGACACCTGCTAGTATATTAAGCTTGGCTTTAAAGAAAAATGTATTTGATGTATTATTCGGTAGTGGTGCTAAACTACTGAGCTAAGAACAAATCTTACAGAAATAAAGTACTCTTTGAAATTGAACTGCATATATTTGACTGAATTTGTACATTCGTTTTAGTTCTGCCTTATTTGGCTGTATAACACATTTGAACCTAAAGCCAGATATTGCTCAATAAATATATTTTTAATGAACGCAAAAAATGATGGAATGTTTTCCAGAGATATTTGGATGGTACCTGCTAATCGTGACAGGTTGGCTGCTCATTCTTCTGCATTAACTTGAACTACGCCCAGGGATTGCTAACCAGGCAAAAAATCTCTGCTGTACATTTCTGAAGTACTTTTTCCTATAGAAGTCCCAGAATTGGAAAGAAATTAATGCTACTTACTGTGAAAAGGTCACCATAAATCACTCAAGAAAGCTTATTCTAAGTATGATTTGCATGTCACTGTGTCTATAGCAAAATGACCTGCAACGTTTGTACAGTAACAATGAATAACAGATAGGAAAACAGCAACAGTGAAGCTTTGACTTTGCTTTTAAGGTTTTTTGTGGGCTGTATCAATTGAACAAATGTTTTTCATGGTGCAAGACTGTCATACAGTCGCAACAGTCAGTACAGCACCATTTAATTTTGCATAATGGAGACACTTTAAAAATCCTTAGCATTTACACCTGGTCACACGCTATTGTGTCTACCTAGCTATAGTAGCTGAACTTTAAATGTATTTAGAGGAAGAGAAGAAGGAGAAAGTTTTGATGACCACCTGTTTTATCCAGTAGGGATTCAGCTTTTTTCTGAAGGTCTTCCACTGGGCTGATGTGGCGGGTTGACCCTGGCTAGATGGCATGTGTCCACCAAGCCATTCTATCACTCCCCTCCTCAGCAGGACAGGGTGGGGAGAAAAGCAGGTGGAAAAAAACCTCATGGATAAACATAAAGGCAGTTTCATAAAGCAAAAGCAAAGGAGAAGCGAAGTAGAAGCAAAGGTAAAGACAAGACTTATTCTCTACTTCCCATCAGCAGGGGATGTCCACCCACTTCCTGGGAAGCAGGGCTTCAGTAGCTGTAGCAGTAATGAAAGCCCCCCTCTCCTCTTCCTCTCTTAACTTTTATTGCTGAGCAGATGTCACATGGTACAGAATATCTCTTTGGTCAGTTTGGGTCAGCTGTCCTGGCTGTGTCCCCTCTCAAGATCTTGCCCACCCCCCAGCCTACTGGTGAGGGCAGAGGAATGACAGAGAGGCAGCCTGGATGCTGTGTGAGCACCGCTCAGCAGTAGCCAAAACACTGGTGTGTTATCAACACCCTTCCAGCTCCCAGTACAAAGCCCAGCGCTATGAGGGCTGCTACGGGGAAAATTAACTCCATCTCAGCCAGACCCAATACAGCTGAACAGAACCAGATTTATTTCACCTCCAAGGTGTATTAAGTTTTAACTAGGAGTTCAGTCCTGCAGTCTTTGTGCTGGAAATAGCCCCACTGACACCTAAAGAGCGAACAGGAATCCTGATTGCATGAGGACGGGAGAATCGCACACAAAACGTGCACTTCCAGCACCCTGTTAAGTCCATTGTGCTGCCTCACAGCAAGAGGCGAGGTTACCACTGAGCTACTCTCAGGAAAGCACTATTTCACTCTAAAGAAAACATTTTCTTAAATAGCCGCTCAGCCCACTGACATTATCTGAGAATTCATACCTATCATTCTTCCTCTTAATAATTCCTATAATAAAAATGAAGCAGAAAACAGTCATAACTGAATTTCACATGGAACAAAATAAGAGAAGCCCACTGAAAGCACGCCAAGTGAATACGCACACGGTATCTGTAATATGGCTGATTGTAACACTGTCATAAAGGGCAATTCTGTTCTGAGGAAACAAACTTAACAAATTAAGTAAATCATGTGTATACTAATGGATTTTCTTTTTGTAAGAAGCTTTAGCAACACAGCAGTAAAGCAACATTTTATCCTAGCTAAAGCACGGTACAACTTCCTCTTAATGAAGGTGACACTGACTGTAACCTTGCTCTGAACATGGGCACTGGGGACATTGCTGGCTACTGAGGTTCAGCAGCACCTGCCATTGCCGCTCTTTATAACTTTACCTGCTGGGAACTCCAGTGTGGCCAAATGTAACTGTTTGAGTTGAAGTCTTACCTTCAAAAGGACCAGTCCTCAGACTAAATTCTTCTCCAAAATTCAGTTTAGTCCTCAGACTGAATTATTCTCCAAAAGTTCAGTCAACATCAGAAAGAAAGTATGGAAAAATGCTGGTTTTTACTGGTTTTTGTCAATCTTTCTTTTTAAAAGCTCTGCTGTCCCCATGCACTGGAGTACAGGTCTAAAGGTCAGAAGGAAAGTGGCCTTGTTTCAGGAACGTGCTTTTTTCCAGCACTGATCAACTTGAGGTGACCTAGCAGCTCCAGAGTCCCTCTCTCCCTCTGGACTGACAGCTCACCACTGCCTAAGTTTGGAGGGAGGTTAGGGCTGTGTGGTCTGATTTATAGCAGAGCCAGACTCTGTGACTGAACCTGATGTGAAGTCTGTTCTGAGTATCTGAAACAGTCTATGATGCTAAATGCCTCAGCAGAGCACCTTCTTGAGTTTCAAAACAGATATCCAAATTTCACAAATCTTTTTTATTTTAATCACATTGGTCCAATTTCCACCCAAATGCACAGGCACTCCCTCTCACTGATTTATTTATAAAAACATTGATTGTATGATTGACATTTTCTGGAGGCCCAGCTTAGTACCCCTAGCGGCTTGCTGCAGCCATGCCGAGCGCTCACAGAAGATGACGAAGCCAGTGGAAGCTGAGCTCTGAACGCATAAACTCTTCCAATCTGTAAGTGCCAAAACACATGGGAGAGAAAAGTGCCGCACTGGGCATCTCTTGTTGCATACTCCACACTTGTGTAAATTTCAACTTAAATTTCTGTGGGCCTAGTTCTCCGTTTATAAAATGAGGCTAGCACCACTCCTCCTCTCCTCATGAAGTTTATGTCTTCACTAACTGTTGGTGATGCACTCTGGTACCATAACGGATGGCATTTAGGAAAACCGTATGTAGCAGTTAAGAAAGGGGGCTACAAAGCAAATTAAAAGTATATAAAACTATTGGATAGAAAGTCAATGCAGTTAGCATGGTCCACTTTGTGAACTGACCCAAATATTGTTTGGTTAATTGCAAAATTAAAAATCCTGGTTAAGATGCATACAAAAAAAAAAAAAAAAAAGGAAAAGAATGCAACGATAAAATTAGCACTTGAGTTACACAGCTTCAAGTACATTTCATCTTTAAACAGAAGCGTTTTGCTACATACATAGTATACTCAAATCCTCTTGGATCTAGAGGAAGGACTTCCATTTTTGGTAGTGATATCCAAGTCTGGCCCTTATTATGCTATACATCTGGAACACTTTCAAAGGAAAAAAACAATGTGACTCTGCAAGTTACAGAAGTTTCTTATGCAAACTTTTACTGACCTACTTAAGTCACAGTGGGAAAAGCTACAGACAAATCCCGTAACACTGAATTCATTTAACAAATATAAACCTAAAATCCAGAGTGATGTAAATTAGAAGCAAGAGAAATGCTGAGGGGCCAGAAAAGGTGAAAGATGTTATCAATCTCATATGACATAAAGTGTAGAAAACAGTGATGTCAGCTCCTATGGGATTTCCTATGACTTCCTATGTCCTGCTTTTAACACACTCAAGATATCTTGTTGACAACTGTCAGTAGAAGTAAGACAGTTTAAAAAATAAAGGGACCAGTAGCAACTAACTGAAGGACAGCTCATAGCCAGTATGCCCATGGAAATACTCTGATGCTCGCCAATGTCTATACTCTGTGCTCTAAACCTAAGAAAATGGGTGCAGAATTAGCTGAAAAGTAGAGGTACTCCAGCTGTAATGATGCTCCTGCCTGGTGGCAAAAGTTACATCCTTCCACTGAGCAGAGGATGACACCAGGTAGTTCTATGTGCATGGCTGATCTGGGGACAACATCACAGCTCATTGCTTCACTGAGCCTGATCCTATGGTGCTCGATTTTTTTGCTGTTGTTGTTTTTACAGAAAACTCTACTAAGAAGTCTCTAATGATGTCTCTTTTTAAAGAGCATACAGCTAACTGCTGTGAATTGGGATTAAAGATATAATAAATAGGTATGATTAAATGGGTATACTGAAACCTGTTTAATACACTGTGTAACAATAGATTATAACACTGTGAAAATAGACTAATACATTTCTTGTTCTTCTGGATTCTTGGACAGAAGTGGCAAATAATATGGAAAACAGCACATTAGAGCGTTATTTTACACCTAAAAAGTTTCTGATAGGGTTTCACATTGACTGCCACAATTGAAACAGAACACAGGCATACACAGAGGTGTCTAAAAAGCAGGAAATATTAAGCAGTGTGGATAAAAGAAAGTCTAACTAGCCAGGTTTATGATAGTAAAAAGTGACTGAAATCTGAACCTAGCTGTATTTAACAGCCTGCACATCACATATCCCCAGACAGCTCCTCTGAAAGGTTGATCAATTTGTTTCAATACACTGGCCACTCAACAGCACCAAAAAAGACAGCGTACATCCAAAGCACTGTATGGAAATTCTTCTTCCAAATGTACAATGTGAAGCCTAAAGTACAAAAGCAGTTAATTTATCTCAGAAGCAGAGATTCCTACAGTAACTAATTCCAACTGCTGATGATGCACTAAATCAGGGTGAGTGATGAACACATACATAGTAGCAGTGAAGTTCAAAAGGATACAGATCTATGTGATCAATGAGCTGCCACATGGCAAATGAAATGCAGTGTTGACAAACGTACAGTAATAGAGATGAGGCTCCAAAATAATCAAACCAAATATAAGAAAAATCTAAATAAACCAGTGCAGAAATGTCTCATTACAGAGCTGGAGGTGCCTCTTTACACACATCTAAGTACCAGACTTTCAAATCACTGGGCTTTCTCTCTATATTTAATAAGGAAAAAAAAAAAAAAATGCCTTGCCAGAAAGCAGAAAAACCTTCCAGGCAATGTAATACAGTGACACCAGTCATGTAACCAACCATCTATTTGCAGCACACAGATTAGGAACAACAGACTACAGATGAAAATCTCACACAAATCTAATATTATGTTGCATATTACTGCCCTGAGTGATGACTGAATGATAAGGCCAACTTATGGCTTCTTCCTCTACCAGTCTATGCAGTTCAGAAACATAATCGGAGCGAGTGGTGCTGACCAAGCCTCTTCATACTCTAATCACTGCCCTAGCTGATTAATGGCTTTTTGACTGAAAAGCAACACCACTTTGTAAGAAGAGTACTGGCACTCAGTGACATGCACCTCTTGAATTTCCCTGGAGCATAAGAAGCTTTGCACATCATGAAAGACTTTTAAAAAGAAAGAAATCATCTACTATGAGAAGGAAGGGTTCATTAGATATTTTCTAAAAAAAATAATAGCTGTGACTTTCTCATATGAAAGTTTTATCAGCTGGGGCTATTACTGTCATTAGTCAATTATTCATTATAGCCAATATAAATATGTTCTCTTTTGGTTTGTTTTTTTTGGGTTTGTTTTTTTTTCCATGGAGTGCTATGTGAAAACAGTGGGAAAGTTCTTTCTCTGTTAGTAAATCTTCTCTTCGAAAATGTCACATGGCTCAAAACACCATATGGCTTTGAAAAGCTTCCAGAAAATCATACCTTCACTAGGTAGTCTTTTGGCTGCAGTTTTATTGTGGAACTTCCACACTATAATCCAATGGACTTTCACAGTATACTTACTGTGATAGGAATAGGCCAGTTATTTCTGACAGATATGAATCTCTCCAAAGACATCTAGGCTGTAAAATCGAGCATCTTCACAACAATTTTACCTCCTTGCAGACTCCTCAAGAGAACAGTTTGCTGAACTGTTACAGATCATGTGTCCTTTTTACATTTTTTTCAGCTCATACTCGTTAAAGAATATCCAAAGAGCCCCACTCTCCATCATCAAGTCATTTCTTCTCCTTTTTAACACAATTGATTGTTTTCTTTGACATAAAAGGGTTTTTTCTCCCCTGGACTATCTTGATCTGCTCTCCAAAAAGCCCACCTGCCAGGTGACAGCATGTAATTAGATTAAGGAAAAAGTGATAAGCAACAAAAAAGGTAGCTATCCCATTTTCTTCTTTCTCTAAATCTTATCTTTTCTTCTCCTTAGTCCAAAGGTTAGCATATTTGTTGTAGTTTCTCTTATGTAAAAGCTTTAAATCTGTAGCTCTTAATTAGATGATGAATCATACCTTGATTTCAATGAAACCATAAACACTCAACGCAAACACAAAGAAAAGCTACTCATTATGGTTTATGCTTGTGTAATAAGAGTACAGGAAAACTCTTTTTTATCATCTGTGAAACACTAAGAACATACCTAATACACTAAACCCAACTGAAGTAACATTAATGTTATTAACAGTGATGTGCTCCATGTACTGCAGGCTAACGAAGTATAAAGCAAGTAAGATAAAATAAAGGTCCTTCAGAACTCAGTTACTGAGTAAGCCATTAGAATGAGCCAGGAGGAATGAACCATCAAGTGCACTTTCACAGTATTCGTTATTTGAAGAGATTTATAAATAGTAGTAATAAAAAATTGATTTTGCAGCTATCCTTGAGAAAGGCCATTTAGCTGAATGTTAGAACTCAAGGATAAAACTGGATTCAAAGGAATACAATGCTAAATCCCAAGCAATGGTACCGTGGCTAAAGAGCTAAAAAGCCTAAATGAATGCATGATAGAAAGGCTAAATTAGTCCTCCAGTTCCCCTTATCATTAGCAAAGCCAGCCTCCCAGCTCTATAATGCAGGAACACTATTTTGTTAGCTCTACAAAACACAAAGAATTAAATGATTGACAGACATTTCCAATTGTATACCTTGTAGCTTATGAACAAGCTTATCAACTTCATGTTTTCTTTTGTTCAACTTGGAGACATACACATGAAATATCTCTACATTAATTTCAAATAGTTTTTATAAAATAACAGAATATTATCTTCCTACAGAACTGATGCTAAGACTTGCACTAGTCAGATTTTCACAGTTAGATTTTTCATAGACTTTCATTAGCAAACAGAAGAGTTTCTATTTAGAGCTTAACTGGTGAAAAGCAGAAATAATAGGAAACCACTCACATCAAAAAACAAAGCTCCATTACAACTTTATGGTAATTATGATTATTTAATCCCTGCATAGCCCTATTCTTTGATCTGAACTTTTTTCTGAATTTATTTCAGAACAACTTTCACACCTCTCAAACGTAGAAGAAGGTTTGAGAAGTATGTATTAAAAGTTTCCCTTTTTGAAATTTTAGGCAAAATACTTTTTCTTTTTTCCCCAAAAAAAATGTGCTATCGAATCTCTATATGAATGGATCTGTGAAGGCAAAAGTTTCTGTCTGGAATATGGAGTTTGCTGGACTAAGGACAGAAGTCTAGCTGGCTTAAATGAGATGAGGTTTTTACCCCTGATTTAAACAAGATTTTATGAAGGAAATGCTCGATTTCAAGATTTCTGATCTGGAAAAGAAGATTAACTGATCTTACCTGCTGTTACAACTAAGAAAATGAGCCAACTGGATCCTACAAATCCTGAATGTCCTATAAACTTGCCAAAAAACTGTATTTCCCCAGCAGGTTTTCTTTCATTGCCTATTGCACGGAACACACCTCTCTGACATAACCAATGCCTGTATTTAACTTTTGTTTTATATTTTATCTTCTAATTCACTTAAGTTAGAGGTAGAATTATTCTGTTAAAAAATGTCTTGATCCCAGACGTAGTTTATTTAAATTTCAAAATGAAAGGCTTACTAAGAACAGATAAGATTGATTGCTCTTTCCATCTTAGCATAATTGTATTTCAGGTGAACATCAATTTACTTTAAAGGACACTTCTAAGTAGCAGGCTGCATCATACATAATTCATCAATCACAGCTGCCTGTAACATGATTTACTCAAGCAAATTTCAATGGAATAGAGGGAGTCGCATTGTTTTTTATGCTTTTGCTTGTTTGTTTTTAAATAGTTTACGAAACACTCACTTGCACTGAGTTATTGCTGGAAAGAGTTCACCCTTGGTAATCACTATGTTGAATTTCTTTCTCTTTGCACAGAAATGCTACCTTTTAAAATTTCTTTTAAAAGACAGAGTGAGTTTTCAAAACATTGTTAAGGCAGAGAGCACTCCATGCTTATCAAAGGTAAAAATAAAGCTCAAGGATTTTGCTATGGGGGAGGGGAAGGCGAAATATTTATCTGAAAAGCATTACTAGTTTTATGGTTCTGTATTTTCCAGGTGCCTTGACATCATGTTTTATTATTTGTTATACCAGCACGCAGATGTATTTGAAAATAAGTAGCTCTTTCCTCAGCTATGCTTTCACATAGTTGCCACGTGGATAAAATGGCTTTTACACAGCAATCTCACAAAGCGGACACAAAATTTGCGGCCAGTTAAAGTGCAATTGCTTGATGAACCAAGAAATACAGGTGGAAATGGGGACACCCCCTTCTGTGTTACACAGCTCAGCATCTTCCATCAAATTCACCTTCAGGGACATGTTGGTGCCTCAGATGATACTGAAGTAAAGAAATATTTCCACAAACAGATGCAAATATAGTTTAAGAACAAAAGAGAGAGCGAGACAAAATGCTAGAAATGCACACCTAGAAAAAGAAATATCTTTACTTACTTGTAAGCCCATCTGAAACACAGAGTGACCCATAAAGTTAGCCAACATTCGAATTAGAGCCGCACCCTGTGAGAAATAATAGAGAAAAAAAGAAATTACCGTATGGATGTCAATATTATACAATAATAGGAATCTGAAGCCATCCTAGAAACTTCTGATTAATGTAATCTTTACTTGTGCTGGAATGAAAAAAGAAGAGAGAAGATAATGCAAATTCTTACAAGGAAAAGTGAGGAAGTAGACTGACACCGTTAATATCCTGCCCTGTATACTGAATAAGGTGCAGGTCACAAAATACCCTCTTCTAAACTGCTGGAGCAGGGACGTGTCAGCTCCACAGCTGGTTGCTCCCAGTCCTTCTGTCCACTCAGCAGTCCTTCACAGTTTTAAATGAGGGCAAAAAATAACGTCCATGCTAAATTCTACCACAGTGATTATCCATAATATTTTTATCTTCATTATACCATTGTAAATCAGAATTTAGTGATACTACTTTACTTTGTAAAAACCTTCAGGATCTAATGATCTAGAAGTGGATCATTTTCATAAGAATTTTATAAGATGTGGATATACATATTTGACTTGTTAATAGCTTATTTCCCACACTGATATGCAAAGAGGTAAGTGCTTGTATAACAGTCTTTCTGTACTTAGACCACTTCTTTTCCCTTTGCCCCTTCAGGCAAAGCAGAAAGATTCAAAAAATGTTGTTTGTTTCACATGTGATTCTAATTCTCAATACTTACACCAAGAAACAGACATGTACTTGCCAGAGTGGCTATCTTTAAGGCATCCCTTTTGTGTCTTCTCTATCCCTCTCAGAACCACAACTGCTGTGTATTTGTCCCTGGCACAAGCATTCTATTTCAAGCAGAAGTATCTTTGCAGATCTGATTTGATGATTTACCTATCATATTCCACTTTGCAATCCAACTTCAAGAAAAACAGCCTTCCAATCCCACCAATTAAATGTTGTACTGTATGTCACTGTATCAGGGGGAGGGCTCTTTTCAGGGAATCAAAGGCTGTGAAAAAACACGATGGTAGAACTCAACACCCTCACCTACAGATGTAGGTTTAGGAATTAGGCCAACCGTCAATTAGAAAATAAATAAAAAATAGTAATAGAAGAAACTTCACAGATTCAAAAACTCACAGGCTCTAAAGCCAAAAGGACTACTACAACGTCACCCAAATTCCTGCATTAATAGAGGTCAAACAGTAATTTGGGCAAAAATCTCTTTACACAATAGCATCTATTTTGGGAAGAGTCACGAACAGGAAAATGTTTCACAGTACTACAAAACTTGTCACAATAGTATTTACTCTCACAGTGAAAATGGGCACCTTTTTACTAATTTGAATTTCTCTAGCTTCGGCTTTCAAAACTCGATTTTATATCTTTTCCTGCCTGAAGAGCTCAGAATAGCTTCTTTAATTTAACAGTTGTCCAATTTTTAGACCATTTTACACATTACATGGATTTTTTTGTATAGTGACTATTTTTGAAATACAGAAGGGATTACCTGTAATAACCAACATTTGATCTAATGACATAAATCAAAAAGATTCATCAACTATTAGTAAATTGTAAGAAATCACCACAAGTTCTTCACATAGGCAGCAACAACAAATTATATAGCTAGCAAAGTAACTGAGGCAAAAATTAAAAAGAAGGAAAAAAGTAATTAAACGAGATGTTTGTAGTTGCTTATAAGAGTTGGACAGTGGATAAACCAAAAGATGGTATTTGTATCATTAACACTATGCTATGTTTTTATGGTGGTACGTAATCTTGCCCGGAACACACAGCAGCACAGAAAATAATCCCTATCGAAACAGATTATTGTCTGAACAGAGAAGACCATAGGTCGGGAAGCATTATTACCCTTATTTTACTAAAGCAACAGAATAAGCAAAGTTCTCAGAGACGTTTAAGCAGATAAATAGTAGATAATTCTGTCTAAGCAGATAAACAGAAGATTAAAAAAAAAAGTAATAAATAGATAAATCCTATTCCTCCTGTAAGTAACTTCGGCAGAGCAACCCAAAACATCTGCAAAACAAAAAATATATAAAATATAAAAGAGATCAGCCTAAAACCTTAGCAACATTTTTCCACTTATCACACATCCCTTTTCCTACTCAGTTGGTAGTATTCCAGGCTCCCCTTGTTTCTTTCTCACAGTCTAAATTTCACATAGGACACATATAGGCACTTTAAATCCACTGATTTCCATGAGAAGTAAGCAAGCAAATACCTTCATATGATATTGCCCATAGAGTCTTTTTCCATCCAGAGACCAAGAACTGCCAGATACACACAAAAAAAAAATTAAACAGTTCCTCTCACAGGTAACATTTAGCCACACATTGGAACTATGGCTGGCCTTTACACAGCAAACAAAGCATAAAAGCAAGCAGACTGAATAGGAGATCTAAGGCACAAAGGCAGAACTCTTCTCTCAGGATCAATCCCTTTTTACATCTACCATGAAAGTGCTTTCTACCAATCAATTACCTTCAGGAAACCCAGAAGTCCTACTTACAGCTTCCAGAACAATATGCCTGTCCCACTTGTGCCATTATCCCCGCACAGGGAGAGTAAATACCTTCTTGACAAGGGAAGGAGGGACATGCATTATGTTCAGTTACAGGAGTAATAGAATACACTGCTTTGGGGTCAGCTGAAGGACCCAATGTGCTAGCATTTTCACTGCCTATCCACCTAGCAAGCAGTGAACTAGATGGAGTCCAGAGGACCTACATTCTTCCCATACTTTCTAAAAGCTTCTCTGAACAAGACCTAAACCTACAGGAAAATCATAAATCACAACAAATCTGTCCTGCTGCAGAGGAACCCTTTGGAACCTGTCAGCATCATTCACTGAACACCCTGACATGCAAGCAATCTGTTCCCCACTTCACTCTCAGGGCCACTTCTGCTCTGCCAACATTTGTCCAACCAAGGGATGGCATATGGAGCTTTGAGAAGTGAACCTGGCTCTCCTACAGGGCAAAATCGCTATTTATTGATGATTTAAGTGCTCTCCTCCAGGCAGTGGATGACTCAGTACCTTGATTAAAGGTAAAACACATTGGTTTAACAGGTCTAGTGGAAAGCAATTCCCCCCTATTCAAAAAACGTACCTATGTTCCTGCCTGTTTAAAATCTGGCTCACCTTAAGCCATTGTACCCCACCTTAATAAAAGTCTACTCAAATACAGTTTATATTCAGTCAGTGATTAATGGCAGTACCTAGCTCTAGTGAAGCACTGTTCATTAGCAGATCTCATAAGTGCTTTGAAAGACACTAATATCAATATCCTGCAAAATAAAGGGAAACTGAGACACATCATAGGGAAAACATTTGCTGAAGATCACCCAGCTTGCTCCTGGTGAGACACTGGACCAAGCTTCCCAGAGAAGCTGTGGATGCCCCACCCCTGGAAGTGTTCAAGGCCAGGCTGGATGGGGCTTTGGGCAGCCTGGTCTAGTGGTAGGTGTCCCTGCCCGTGGCAGGGGGGTTGGAACTAGATGACCTTTCAGGTCCCTTCCAATTTAAACCATTCTATCATTCTATGATCTTATGAACGTATCAACTACTGCATAGAAATTAACTACATGCACAGTCCCTTTTTTTACAAAGAACTCTTGGGAAAAGCTATGCTCGTGGGCAATTAGACAACACTAGCTGAAGTGCTGGAAGTTTATGTTCTTTCTTTCCCTGAAGAAACATATTTGCACACTCACATCATGTTAAAGACCATCCTTAACTAAAGTTAGGGGCGAGATTTCTTTATAGATGAGATGAACTTGTCTTCAAAATCTACAAAATGCAGTCACAGTGAAGGCACTCAGTCTAATTCTAATTCTGTGATACAGACATCTAAAGTGAGGGGAGGTTAATTCACCTGCATTGTCCAAAAAGGCCATGCAGAGGCTGTTCCCCACTCTATTACAAAAGTTCTGTAGTAGTATGTAGTTTCAAGGAATTTCTGAATTGTGGTGTGACATCATCGTTTGCTATATAGAGATAAATAAAATATACTATATCTCTGTTCATTCTATAATGTCATACTTTCATACTGGAAAACCAGCAAAGGTAGGTATTCAAGACAGGGCCCTGAAGAGAGGGCCAGGTGCTTGCTAGCTGAAGGTGAATGTCCTGTACTGAGCATAGAGCAGAGAAAAGCACTTGAAATAATGACATGGTGAAGCAGTTGCAATGAAGGGAACAACATAAAAAAAAAAATCAGTAAACCAGCACATAGGATTATGCAGAAGCTAGGAGTCAAGAGCAAGGAGCCGTGTGTGAAGAGATACAGATGAGCTGGAAGCTCATTCAGCATTATCTTTTTAAGGACCAAAAATTATGTCGGTATTCTAAAACATGCTCATGAGAGAAAAATGTCACCAACACAAAACAGAAACCATGAACTACAGCTGCCTCTTGTGAGGTTGAAATAATCTATCGTTTTGTAAATGTGTTGGAGTGGAGGAAGGAAATGAGACCATAAAAGGCTGACCCAGAAAAAGCATAGCTCTTCCGTCTTCCTTGCAGCCAAAACTTGTCATTTTTTCCTAGAACACCAATTTACTTTTTCTTTTTGCTTCTGCTTGTGTGTGTTTTGTTCTTTTTGTTTTAACTGCAGGATTGAGAATCATCAGACTGAATGCAGATGCCTACATTGTAGGTATCTGACGCTTACTCAGTTGGATAGAGCTCAGCAGCCAGCTGCCCAGGCTCCCTTTAAAGGCCGTGGAGAGAGAAGCAAGTGCTTTGGCTCATCCTGATTCATCTTGTCCAAAGACATGCATCTAAAATAGGACAGATGAATTATCTTCACTGATGATACAGGGAGGTTAGAGGACTAGTCAATCACAGGAGCCTACACAGTGTGAGCAGCCCAAGTGAGATGACACGAACCCCTCTGAAGATATTTATCCCGCGATTTAAGGAGTAACCTTAGAACTTGTGCAAGCGCAAAGAGTGCAAAATCCTTCCTGAGTTTGTAAAATCTGAAACAGCATCCTGCAGGCTCCATCCATTTATCTCATGTAACACCAAATATCAGTAACAATAATTACACAGGCTTCAGTATATCTATTCTTTACTGAATGGTTACCCTGCCATCCTTGTTTAGGAATTAAACTTGTTTATTTTGATTTAGTTCAGAATGATACCTTTTGTGGCATAAAAAATAAATCAGGAAGTGCCCTGGTATGAAATACACCGCTGTGGTATTCAAGGTATAAGTGGGGAATGAGATGCTTAGGAGAGGAGCATTGGACTACTGACAAAAATTACATAACAGAATTTCTAAAAAAAATATATATATTAATATGTCAATTTTCCACAACATGTCCACCAATCCATTTTGCTTCTTCTTTTCTCATTAACAAATAAAACACAAAACTCACATTGAATATAGGTGATTAACATTCTTCTATTGTGCAGCAGTCAGTTCAAAGTCAGCCTTGATTAATATGTAATAGCAGCGCTGCTTGTTCAAATACAATGGGACACAGATAGGAGGCCTACAGTTCCTTTTCTGTATACTGGTATCCCTACAACTCAAGAATAGAGTTGCTTTCTCTCTAGCTGAGGAAAATGTGAGTTAGTCTATCCTCTACCTAAAATTACACTAGATTTTATTCATATTATTGATAGAGCTATTATTATGAATAATAACTTCTTATAATCACCTTCATCTTAATTGATTACAACATGGCTCAGACCACATATAGGGACTCACAAAGATACCATTCTCCCATAAAGAGCTCCTGATTTGAGAATCACTATACAGAGTCTGATGGCTACTCATGGCTACCTGATGTATATTAGTATTCTTTTTTTTAATCAATCAGTCACATTACGCACACATTAAATAGTTCCCTCCCTGAACAATTTACCCTGAGCTATAGCCGAAGTGCCTTGTCAAAAGACTCTTTTTTAAATCCAGTGTCTACTGACTCCCTCCAAGAACTCCAGCTGCTAAGTGAGACAGAATCTCCTTTTGCAACAGTAATGTCCAGACAAGACGAATATATTTACCCATGTGTTCCGTTACCTTACTCTAGTCCTCACCTCACCAGAGAAAGAAGACAAACTCTTCATCCTGTAGCTTGCAGGACATCCCCTAGAGCCCTTTCTGTACATTATCCCAGCAATTCCCTGGCACAGTGCCCATTTGTAAGGATGGTCTACATCTCACTGCCAGAAGTTCTGCAGCTCCACATCTGATTACCTTCAAAAGGTGCAGGTGGATGCCACTTGGCTCTGCAGACTAATGACTAATTCAGCTCTTTTAGTTAATGTGTTTCCCGTATACCTACCTCAATTTGATAGATCCTGCTACCTAACTGTTACAAACAATAAATTGAGCATGGGAACCAATTTTCAGCAGGAAGGTCCAATATAAATAATTCATTGAACTTCTCTTCTATATCCTGAAAAATCTCTGTTCCTGTTTTACACGTTGGCCATGATATGGCCCCTCACGCAATAAGCCAGAGTATACCTGCCGTATTCACTCAAGGCAGGGGTGAACTACCTTAGCAGAATCACTTAAGATCACACCAAAAAAAAATTTGGCTTATATGTTTTGAATAATCATTGAAATGTATCTTCATGACACGTGCTGGAGAAAGATTTTTTTGGAACAGCAAATGTAATAAAAGCAGCATATGGGTTGGGTTTTTTCCTTAAAAACGTTGAAAATGTTTTTACACTACTCTGACAAATAGAAGCCTAAGGGTATTCACAATCAGCTAGGTTCTTAAGTAAATGAGTATAATTTCATTTCACTTAAAAATTTCAGAATTCATAATTATTCTTTATTTCTCAAAATCTTAGATAATTCTGTGATTCTAACTTCATTTCAAATATCAGAAGAGCATGTTACCAAGCCCTCATACAAAGAATGCACATTTGCACATTATTTTTGTAATGTGAACACTAGCCAACAACTAATATCCAAGTCACGTTTTCCAAAACAATCATTCTTTGTTGGTACTAAGCAACCACAGCTGGATGCCCCATGAAATTTAGCTTATTGGGAAAAACACAGCATGAATTAAAGTGAAAGAACAATGTACATCAAACACACAGCAAAAAATATGACATTTAAAAAGAACTCTTACATAAAATTTAAAAAACAAAATGAAATCTGCCAAATCCTGGAGAAATGTAACATAAAAAAATATGTTTTGACTAAGTCACACCTGCAGAATTTGCTCAACTGTAGATACAGAATAGTGTATATGTGTGTAAATGAATTATTTAAAAACTTAGTCATCTGAGCTGTTGTGTTACACTACATGGAGCCCACTGAATTAACTGAATCATTACCCTCAGCACATTAAAGAAGAGGACCCAGAGATGGGAGAAGTCTGGCTGTGATGTCTGTTGAGCGACTGGTGTGACCAAAAGCAAATCAATGGACATCCCTTAGTTCTCCTGTAAGAACTGGAAATGGAGTAACCACTCTCAAGCCAGGTGCTGCATTTAAACTATGCTTCCTTAAGCAAATATATTCACCATACACTCTTGGGTTTGGGTTTCTTATTTCTTCCCCAAGAGGAGAAGTCCAGCCATTCCTCACCTCCCACTCAGTCATGCTGATACGTATTCGACCTTTGTCATCTGAAGGATCTCTCATAGTATGTGGCTTTACCCTGATAGCCGTGGAACAAGAGTGTCCTGTTCGTG
Source organism: Nycticryphes semicollaris (assembly GCA_013400055.1). Taxonomy (NCBI): domain Eukaryota; kingdom Metazoa; phylum Chordata; class Aves; order Charadriiformes; family Rostratulidae; genus Nycticryphes; species Nycticryphes semicollaris. The sequence continues at coordinate 498,645 of VXBJ01004427.1, read as the reverse complement.
CCATCAGTTACAACATGGTACTGCATTGGGCTCCTGAGAGACCTCTGCTAAAGTCTTTCTATCAAGCTGTAAGGGCAGAGATAATTGCAAAGCCTTCTCTGGAATTCTTCAGCTGCCTCTACCCAACATATCTCATCTCTGGGAACTGCACGAGTACTCACTGAGAAATTCTTTTCAGGGAATTAATTAGACTGTATCATGAGTCACCAGCACTAAATCCCTCTTTCATTTTCAGAAACTGAGCACTGTAATATACCAGCTTGGCTACTTTCAGTATTCTCCAACGGCATCTCCAAATACTACAAAGGAAAATGAAGCTTAATGCATGTGAATTTAATGAGTGTGAATGCTTCCTTATTTGATTAGGATAACAGAATGTATTTGTTTAAATGAGTAAACACGTGCCTATGATTGTCTCTCTGTGGCAGAAATGCAAAATGTTCAAATGAATTTCTTGAGGCTTTCTCTTCAGAAAACCCACGAGAAGAGGTAAGAAAGGAGACAGATATATATAGACTATGCAGCATACTAGTACAAAAAGTGACAATATGGGATTAATCCTGAAGTTCTTAGTCCAGGCCATCATTTAGTGTCACACAGAAGTACCCTAAACACTTAAGGAACCCAAATTAAATTCCAGAGCTCACACACATAAAATTAAGCATGCAGCTACATACTTGGCTGAATTTGGGTCTGACTGGTTTCCCTGCACTTGCTAATAAATTGTTAAAAACTAAGGGACTACCTTCATTAAAAGGAACCCAAAAAACCTATCCCAACTTGATTCTAACAATACAGACTAGAAAAAAAAATCAGTCCATTTATATTTTTTAAAGTAATACAGAATTTCCAGTTGATATTTGCTCATCAAGCAGTGCACACCCACAAGGTAACACGTTATGATAGTCAACAATAAACCCAAGATGTATTTTAATAGACAAATTAAACACACTATTTTTAAAACTTTCCTTACAGTGGGATGAGCCAATATTTTTAAAATCAGCAAATATACCTATAAACCTGCAATGTACTGTGTTAAATCATCAAAGATGCAAAAGGCATCTTATGTTGTTTTTATACATTGTAAGGCCATTTGTCTGATGCCAAAACATCACTGAAAAAGCAACATTACATTCAAGGAGAGCTTTTCACTGGGAAATCATAATCATTTTCCATTCTGACAAACACAGCTGTTCTAGGGCTGGGTAATACCAAAATGGTCAGATGGTTAAGATGAGCTTTGGTGAAACGTTTGTCTTAGACATAAATTCTGTTGCAGATTTTAGGAACACGACACAATAAGCAAAATTCTGGGGTAAATGACTGTAACTAATCATGTTCTTCAGGTGGATATTGTCACATCATTTTCCTTGAATAACAAAACATATCAGTGGCCTAGACAAAATGCTATCGGGACCTCATTTACAACAGTAGTTTTATTGAGCATTACCACCAAAATCTCTCTTACATGTTCTGACACCACCGACAAGGACAAAAGCACGTTATACTTTTTCATTAACTGCTTGTATGAGGAAATCTTCAAGGGTGGACAAACACAAAAGACTGACAACATTCTTTATATAGATGGGCCATCATGAGAATTCAGGTAGCAAATAAACCAGCGCAGTTTAAAATGCACTATATTAAGAATCTCTTTCAATAATAAAACTGGCTCCACAAATCTGTGTTTTCCACTAGATGTAACAAATATTTTGCCCTTTTACGATGAAAACTTACAGCAGTGTTTACATGGTTACAGTTACTTCACTTTAAAGAGGAAATGCATCACCATTTTACCAACCAGCACCAAAGAGAATCAAAAAGCAAGCTAAGTAAAATAAAACACAACATTTGTGACAATTCTCTATTGATGACTACCTCGGGGATCAGTATGATCTGATAGGTATCTATTAATCCAGCCAACATGTTCTGTAGTGATAAGGTATAGCACTGTTGTTTTTTTAACTAGAGTATTATGCCATAATAAAACAAAATTTAAATAGTCTATATCTCAACATAATATATCTTCACCAACCACACATTTAATCTCATCAAAGATTGAAATCAGGCCTGTTTGACCAGGCTTCTTTCCATGAAGCATGAAAATTAATATTCCTTTTTTTTTTTTTAGTTCACTGAATACCACATAAGAATCGCAATCCATTTGCCTAAAACTGATTTGAAATTAACTATAATTAAACATCCATTCTACTTTCTCTCTTTTAATATGTCTTTTAAGCTTCAGAAATTACCCAGTACTGAAAACATACCTGTAAAAACCAACAACAGTGTGGCAGAGGTTGTTGCGGAGAGTTTTCTCCTGAATAGAGGTCCTGCAGGATCATATTTTGATCAAAATAGGGATGATATTTTTACAAATTTTTTTTTCCTTTTACCTAGTTCATTACTTCCAGTTTATATTCTATTTCTAATCCTTACAATTTTTTCCAACTTACTTTAACACCTGTAATCATTGCTCTTGTTTTACTGATCTGAACTAGGACATGTGTCAGCAAAAGTCATTCCTTGCCTTTACTCTGGCATCTTTGTTTTTTGGACTCCTTCAGGAAAAAACCACAAACTACCTGTAAAGGCTTACAAAGGTATTTCCTGCTTTGCCCTTTGCTGAAAATGACCAGCACAAAGTAGAGACGGAGAAGCAGAAAAGGCAAGTGTGCTTCGGGAACTCTTGGCGCGTATGCTGGTACCTCCATGTACACTCATCTCTATCAACGCTTTATTTTAAGCCACGGAAACATCTGAGACACAGATGCGCTATTCTCTTCCTTCTAATCCCTGGCAGGGAAAGGCGTATGAGAAAAGATGGCAGGACACACACCCTCTTGAGCCACTGTTGCCATTTCTGATTTGATCACCTCCTCCAGCCCTCGAGACATGCCGTTTGCTGGTGCCTTTCAACAGGAAACAGGCAGAAGACAGTCTTGTACCACAACAGGTTGCATCTTCTCAAGTGCTCTACCATGACTGAACAATCTAGTCAAACGAACTCTTCTTTAAAATAAAATTATTTTATTTATTAACAGTTGTGCTCCACTTCTGTTATTTCCAATCAAACCCATCTACAATTCTCCCCAGCGTGAGGAACGACATGATCCTAAAGTAGTCGACGTACAGCCGTTTATATACCACACAAAGTGATTTCTACGGTTCTTCTTCAGAAAATACTATGTTAACATACACTAAGCAGCATAAAAGGTTAATGAGAGCTTGTGTTCAGTCAGGAAGGTGTTCAGATGCCTTAAGAGAGGTATTTTAAGTATCCAGAAGCACCTGCCTGGTTTTATGCACTAGCATCCACCAGCTGGAGTGGAACAGCCTGCGTACTTTGTCAGGCACTGTTGGGGTTGCTCTGAACTTGAACCTAAAGGTTTCCCCAACTCTCAGTTTCCATGGCTTTCATACTGGAAGCAATAATGACCTACCACCTTTTTATCTAAACAGAAAGAAATTATTTTCATTACAAGAGACTTCCTCCGGTACAATGCATTACGAACAAATGGCTCCTGAAAGCACCTTCTGCAATCTGGGCACTGACCTGCTGCACTCACAAGTCATGGAACAGAAACCAGCATCACGCAAATGCGCGCCCAGGACTTAATGGCATTCACAGACGACTTCACGGCTAAATTAGTCAGGGAGAACAAAAAGCTCTCCTTTTACACTGCAGTAAAGGAATGGGTTGCAAAGCCACCTGGATCGTACTGCAAGGCTTTTTACCAGCTGGATACCGTCTTGTGTTACTGATTTAGTTACGTGAACAATTTAAAATAAAACCTCATTTACTCTACTACTTCTAAGTATTTATGTACTATTTCTTTCACTGTTAATGAGCTCCTCTCACTTTTCCATGGTTATTTCATAGATGCACATTGTCACAATTTCATTGTGTTCATGAACTGAGTGGGTTTCACTCTGATACTAATCCTGGTTTTATACGGCAGAACAGATGTTTTGGGAGGATTTTTTGTTTTTATTTTGTTACTACAGTGCCAATACCCTTCTCAGTACTTGAGGAAGAGAAGTAAAAATGCGAAGTTTTCAGAAAGCCTTTCCAGTGACTGCAGTTAGCCCTCCTTTTCTTCCACATTCTTGCAGAACATGTTATGCTGTTAAGTGTTACAGAGAATTACACTCAAAAGGATGAGCAAGCCATTGCTTTCAATGTCTTGAATCTTCCTTTGCCAGAAGTGTTATTGCAACGTACAGAGGAGCTGAGTATTGTGATTTGTGCAAATTTCTAGTTGATTTCCTATCGCAGAACGTTGCTTTTGAGGGGAGGCAGGGAGCATGGTCTTCCTTTATTACTCTTAGGGATGTATCTTCCTTCCAACCCATAGACACAGAAAGCAAGAAAAAAAGCATTTTAAAAGAAGCCGCACAGAGTTAAGAAGGAAATTATACATAAAAAAGTTTAGGAAATAATGAATTGTTTGCATTACAAAGCCAGGACCAGTAACTGATCTCACTGCTGAGGTTACTTTTGCTTACAGAGAGGGATAAAAGGAACATTCTTCCCTATTCCAGTCATCCTCTTCCTTTTTTGGATTATTGTTTGTCACTTGCCAAGACATATATTCTACTGGGGGTACTTTTAAAGTTACACTCCATCATACTGGTCTTGCCTGCTCTGATTGCTGCCAGAGTCTTCAACCAGCACGCTTCAAAGCGTGCAGGAGGCTGATGGAAACTACTTCAGATATTATCTGGCTCTCTGCTGTGTCCTTGGTGCCCTTTCATCCCTTCTCTTATCTGGCTGTGACTACTCATCTAGGGCTATGGCTCTTCAGTTCTGTCTGGGGTCTCTCTCCCCTATGCTGTTCTGGGTCCGGCTGCCTCCCTTTGAGATGCAGCTGGCTTGTCTCTCCATTTTATTACAGCTGGCTTTTCCTTGCTGATTGTTGCTTCTTACGTTACTCTTGCTGCACTCTCTCCTCCTCTGTTGATGCAGCTCTCCAGGGCTATGATTCCTGCTGTCAGTTATTTCTGGTGTGGAAAGGCTGTCACGCTTTTTGCTTTGATTTAACAATTCTCAGATCCACTCTTGTGTTCAACAAGCTATATCTCCTACCGCACTTGGGATATAACCACTTTTCCCATCACCGTGGGAGGACACTATCTCACTTCCAGATGCACTAGGAAGACATATCCACTCTCTGATGTAACTCAAGAGCCTTGAATCATCTATCAGTAGTGTTTATTAATGAACTATCACGATTTCTCAATTTTCTCTACATAGTTGTGTCCCTAGCAGAGGATGACATGCTCCTATCTGCAGAATGACTAGTATGATGCTTTTGGAAGAGGCAAAATATTACCCTCAACAGCTTAAGTGGAAAAACATTGTGTGCAGCAGGGCTGTAATGCCTGTTTTGTTCTGCCTGTGGGATAACCTGAATACCACTCTTCAGCAGTTTATGTCATGAGATTTCTTAACACATGCAACCACCAAGGACAAGAAAGTGGAAATGAAAAATAGATTCAGCTCCAAGGCATTTAAATAGCACAGTTTAATGTTCATCTCTAAAGTGTATAGAAAGAGTCATAGCTTTAAAATCACAGATGAGTGTCTAGCAAGGGTGGGCACTTCAGTGGTGTCTAATTGATTTATGCCATACTGATGACAGCAAAGACAGTGAAATGACAACGACATTCAATGACTGTCATTTCACTGAACAAAAATGAGATAAGAGAAAGTTTCATAATTTCAATATTGTGCAGAAAATTGTGAAGAGAGAAAAAGAGATCACATGAACAACTCAAGGTCCCAGGGAGCACAAGGTGGATTAAAAAAAAAAGAGAAGGGAAACAAAAATCCGTTCCAAAATGTAGGAGAAAAATACTGCATGTAGTGCTAACTATGTGAAAATGAGCATATTATTTAAGCCATCAGAAATGCCCTCACTGATGTTTCTGATCCAAAGTTTACTAGAGTCAACAGAAAAAATTCCCCAGAACTTAATACTTGACAGCAATTTAAAATATAAGCCAGTGAACAACCCAAAAGTCAGCCCAGAAACACCAGCAACAATATCCCTCCAGCAGGGCTCATTGTGTAAGGAGGGCTTTGAGGTACCTGAAAATATCTGAGCACATACCTGACTAAGTAAAAGCCTTCAGTATAATTTGGATTTTATTGACATACCATCCATCACAGTATTTATATTGGCAGACATTAGAGAGATGGAAGGATAGGCAAATGTTCTAGCTATCTAATAAATGGCCTTGCTTCCCTAGTTGATTTTAAGTGCAAGCTCTGCATGCATGCATACAAGGTTACATAGGAGTGAACCTGTAAGATCTGCAACATGTTAAATTTGCTCAAATTTATCCTCAGAAGGAAACGGCATCAGGTGCTTGGAGGAAGACACTAAAACAGTGAAAAGAGCAGCTATGAAGTCAGTTGGTGAATTTTCTTATTAGATATTGCTTGTATCTAAAATAAAAGGATGAATGGTTATACAGAACAGCAGACAGACATATTATCAGACAAGAAAACCAAAATTCATGGGTGAAAGAGTGGATGTCTTAATCTCCTCACCTACGAAAGTGTATAAGCAAATTTTTCCACTGATATTCTTCAAGATGGTTTGCTAGATCTGGTAACAGGTTTCAAAATTTACAGGATCAGGCCCTGATATGCACACATTCACTGTCACCTAGGGCTTGGGAGAGTTGACCATCAGAGAAGCTGAGTGGAGAGGCTGCCATATTCACTGGGCATGGCCATTATTACACTAAAAAAAGAAATTTTAAAAAGACAGATACAAGATAGCGATTGTAATCTAATCCACACAGAAAACAGTGATCCCAATAGCCTGCATAAAATAGCTACCAGTATACAGATGTGTACTACTGTCCTCTTTGTCATTTCAACGTACGTGAAAATCACTTAAAGCTTGCAAAGTGTTCGTAAGATGAAAAGATAAGTGTCAAGTATTACGGTCTACCATGTGATATTACTATTATCATATTAATTAGAAAAAATAATTAGCTTGAAATATGAAGATAAGCATCTGAACCTACTGAGGTTCAGCTATCACAAGTAAACATATGATTGAAACATTTAAACAATGAGAATACTTCAGTATCCTAAAAGCTGCTGGCTATTATAGCTTAATTGACCAAGTTCTCGAAGTCAGCTAAGGGATTTTTGAAAATGTTGCTTGTGCTCTTGAACAATTCCAGCATTTTAAAATATTTTCTGAAGTATTTTGTGTTTGCGTATTACATCCTGGATCTATTATATGGACATACACACACAAACACACACACACACTCTCATTTGCTCATCCTTAAAGGCATAAGATCCTTTCACGAAAGGAGATCAAGTTGAAGTTATTGTCGACTGGGAATAACTGATGACTCTAAGAGTGGGTACACCTCTTTTTTAGCCCAGAAGAAGCACTAGATAAACTGGAGGCTCAGTAGGCAAGGCAGTGCTATGCTGCTGCTGTCTTATTACAACCTGATGCTCAGCAGCTAATGACGCAGAAGAAAAGACTATCAACTGCAAAGGTGATAGTCAAAAGATACTTATTACTGAATCATCAGCAGAGAGATCCAGTACAGCCTTCATAGCAGAAGGCTGCAGGCAGCAGCCTCTGCATCACGCATCAAGTGCATTTGGTCATGACATTAAGGCACAATATTAAACGTCACACCATGTAGCAGAGAATCATCATGAGGTATGATGGTAACCACCAGCTTTTGGGCAATGTGCTAGCAGAAAGCCCAGTCATACGATGGGGAAGGTGGAAGTGTGCTGCCCTCTCACTCCTGCACAGAAGCTGTTCAATTCCACAGCTGACCAAAAGGTTTTCAGTCACTGAAACATAATTTGAAATTGCCCAAATTTAACATATATTTCTTCACAACCCCACAAGGCAGTTCCTCCACTCTCACTGATCAGCAATGACTTCAGCAGAGTTTTCACTAACTGATACAAAAAATCACATGTATAGAAAAAACAGAAAAAAACATTGCATTTAACTTTAGTAGTTGACAAGTTTTCTAGAGTTCCAAAAGGACAAAGACTACACATCCTTCCCCTTAATAAAGCATCTAACACAATTCAGACAGTGCCACAAAATAAACAGTGATTAAAAAACCCAAACAAATCTTCCTGCTAAATTCTGACAGTCTCCCAAGGTAAGTTATAACATTTAATAACACTAGATGTGCTGAATACAATTGGCTAAAATCACCATAGTGTATTCTAAATATATTCCACACAAAGTTTCCCAGCTAGTAACCACTGTGGTGTAGGTTTTGTTTTCCAATGGCATTTGTTTTACAGATGGACCATGATCTTCTAACAGCTACTGACATGCCTATATATACAGATAGGTTTAATTAGCCTCACCTTTTTATAGGCAATCCAGTCAAACACCCGGTCAATATCTGTGGCTTGCTGCACTTCCTGGGATACTGGATGTGAACTGGCCAAACCATCCAGCAACATCACTTCGTGTAGGACATCTGTCAGAAATCTCTGTTTTTCCTGAAATACAACACATGCAGTGATATCACAGACAAATACACAGTTATAGCCATGAAGAAATTATGCACAGTTATCAGAGGTAGCCTCTGTAGAACAGTTGACTAAAATCAGACCTGGTCTGAAAGCAAGCCACCATGACCTCCTATAATCTCGAATAGGTATATGGAATAGACAACGAGGAACTACTTTTAGCATCAGGTATCCCTCTGAATTGAGATGTTTTTCTGCAATGAAACTTGACTGAAATTAAAGACTATTAAATGAATCTAAACGTATCTGTAGGTGTAGACTGTAATTCTGATTATAACTATTCGCTCACAGTTTCGAGGAGTGGGGAGAGAGGCAAAATGGCATAGTCTTCAATCACAAAAATATGCGGATGCTACAAATTGTAGAGCTCATACGCACAAATGCATGTACGAAAACCCTTGACCGAGATGGGCAAATACAATTATTACAATAATTATTATTTAGTGAGATTTAAGTCATTTGGCCCTTGGTGCCAAGTTCATACTACAGGTCAACAAAGCACAGGACAATGAACAGAGCCAACAGCAGATGCCTGCATTGCCTTTCATAATTCTGATATAGAAATCCTTTCTCCTCAAGAGCTTGCACGCTCTACAAACTTTTTAACTTCCATCCAAAGGAAAGCAACTTCTTAACAATCTCTTTACAAGTGGGACAATAGATGCATATAGAAGTTAAATGGCACTGCCAAATTCACAGCTACATCACAGGCAGGTGCAAGCCCAAACAGCATCCAACCTGCTTCTAGAAAGATGGATTGCAAAACTGCTGCATACTTACTCTGGCAGCAGCATTAATTAAGTGTGCATGCACCCTCTATGAACTGTGCTGCACTCACTTTTGCAGTGCAACTAGATGGGACCTTTTCAGCTGAGCAATGGCATGTCTTAAAATCTCCTCATATTGCACTCATATAGAAGTCTCTAATCCAAAAGACTGCATCAGGAAAGAAGAGCTGCATTTACTTGTTTTTTTTCAAGTCACAAATAAATGCAAAGAGTTAAAAATTATGGAAGGTTTAAATAAGTGTTTTCCGACCTGAAATGACATATCGCAAACTTTATCTAAATTACAACAGTTCCTGAATTAATGTCAAACTAGTGACATAATATAAAGAAACTCTAGAGAATGCTGATTTTTTTTCAAAAGCCATCTTGATGTCCACAGATAAAATAACCACACAATTACATAATAAATTCTATGTTTAATTTCTTGGGTGGCAAGGTTTTGGTATCAATGTGTAAATTTAAATTATATTTATAAGACAGCTGAAAAGCTGCTCCAGCACTGATCCATCTGGAAATAAACCTTTACGTTAAAATTCATTAGAGCATAAGAAATGTACCTTGAGCTGATTGTATATTCAGGCAATTAAAAACATGGGATGCAGGAAAGTCAATTACCCAACAGGCTCTTAGTGTTCTCAGCTGGCTGCATGAGGTAAGGTTTGTGAAGGGAAAAGTAATATCTTGTTCATATTATTGTTCATTTCCAAATTTTCTCAAGCATACACAGTTAGTAACTGCCCTTTTTTATGGGAAAAAAAAAAAAAAAAGAGGGTGTAGGGAAAAAATTATTATGACAGTCCCACTCAGGGGAAAAGTGCTGAGGTGTAAAGGATTGTATATGCTTTTGTTACACCTCACTCACATTCTCAATTAGTCAGTAGCACAGCACCAATTTAATCAGAAGTACGATATCTAACACATACAGGTACGAATCCACACAGGTACAGACCCATCTCCAAATTCAAGTTTGGCTATCACAACTGACAAAGAGTTGTGGGAGTGGATTGTTACTGTTTGGAATGAACTCATTAAAAGGACCCTTGTTAATCCCAAATTAATACTTTAAATACAGAACCTGGAATTAATCAAATCAGCATGTAGAAACATAAAGTGAAGATACAAGAAGAAGAATACAAAAGATATAAAAGAGACAGGCTACACTTCGATTCCCTCTTTGTTTCTTAGGTTACCTCCTGACAGGCAGAAAAGGAGAATTTTAAATTCACGATAATTCATTCAAGTTACCACAGCTGCAAAGTCTTCCTTGAAATTTATGGCAGACGGTCACACTGGGATACAGCTGGATTAGCTAGTATGCCTCCAAACATGTAAACTTGCATTGTATTGAGAATTAAGAAGGCTTTTGACCTATAAAGTTAAATTTACTGAACTAAAAGGATTTCCAAAACCTTCCCACCTTTGCCCATCAGTACCCAGCTTCTGAGAAAAGATTTCAAAAGGAGAGTCAAATATAACTCCAGGGAGAGAGAAAGCGAGTGAGAGAGAGGATTCCTGGTTGACAGAGGGCCTGCAGCTTGAAGAGGCAACAGGAAACAGAAAAACAGAAACTACAACTGCTTTAATTATCTTGAAGAAACGCTACTTCAGCTACTAAAGTCCTATCAGCACACTAAGGGGAAAAGGCCACCATATGTGACCAAACTGCTTATACTGATGGAAGGGGGGCTTTCTACTCCTTAGTTATTTCACCTTGTGCAGTATGGTGGAATTGATCTGTTTTAACATGATACCTGCAGGACTAAAGGAACACCGAGCACAAAAATTGCAAAGAAAATGAATCTTGGAATGTGTTTAATGAGGCCAGTGAGCTGTCAACATAGTAAGTGACAGGTTTGCAGCTAGACATGAGACTATGACAAAATCTTGTTCAAGATGACCCTTCTCTGAGGGAGTTCAACTGCAAGAGAAAAGCAAAAGACTGTGATCTGCCTGTAAGGAAAAAGGGGCTTCAGGTGACTCCTGAGGCTTTGCTTGGAAAGCATTGGTAGCTGTATGTAAGTGCAATGCTACACAGGTCCAGGGCTCTGAGCAGGAGTTGGTGTAACAGCAAGAGAAGCCTGGTCTGAAATAAGGACCTGAAGAAGTGCTTCTACTCAGATTTGTGCCTTTCTTTAAAGGCAACCAGGAAGCTCCTCTTGCTCTTTATCTTCCTACTGCCCATTTACAGTGCTATCTCTTCATCTCCTCTCCTCAGAGTCTTCCTTGAGTTGTGGATAGTCAAAGTCTGGGAGACCAGACCTGTGTTGGGAAGAAAAGACACGCCAATTATTTCTTCTTGCTTTCCCTCTTACTCTTGGGCATTCTTCCAGGTGCAGAGAGTCAAGTGCTGTTACTAGATGAATGTGCCTTTTGAAGATTTACATTTTCAGATTATTTCCCAAACCCCTGTGAACATCAGATGCAAGTACCTGTCTCTTCATAGGAATGGCTTGTTGTGTGTGGGGTTGTGGGTGTGGGGTTTAGTTGGTGGGTGGTTTTTTTGTTTGTTTGTTTGTTTTTGTGTGTGGGGTTTTTGTTGTGTTTTTGTTTTTTGTTTTTTAATGTGGTTGGACTCGATGATCTCAAAGGTCCCTTCCAACCACTAAGATTCTGTGATTCTGTGACTTCTTTCAATCCTGGCCAATAAGACCCTCTCTGTTTGGAACAAGGTTGTCCCGAAGGATTTATGCCTTCTCTGCTACTCTCTTCTCCTTAGCCAACCTTCAAACACTGTGAAAATTCAAATTTGGGTAAAACCAGTACAACTGCTATGGGTAGCAGGGTCAGAAACTTTCCACGTACAGCAATTCTTCCACATTATGGAAATAATCTGGAGATTTTTAAATAAGGATATGTAGTGTAAATCATTCCATAGCAAAAAGACACTTGAGTAAGAAACTGGCTAACCACATGCCAGCTTTCTGGTTCTGGTTTATTTTCACCTTGTTCTGAGGAGGAAGGTTTATGGAAAGGTAGTGGTCACTCTTCGTGGATAAATCTCCAACAGGATGCCCACCATTCAACTAATCTATCTCTAAATGGAAAGAAAGCAATTGTGAAATAACATTTTTGGCAGAAAAGACTGTACCCTCAAGAGCCATTAAAAATTTATTATGCATAACAGGATAACAATGATGTAATGGAAAGGGATTGCTGCTGGTGATTTTATAATATCATATTGAGACATAATGTAAGAGTACAAGTTAGCATGACAATAATGTAATACTTAAAGTTAGTCACATAAAAATAATTTCTAAAAATTAATATGGAATACCAGGGAAAAGAATTAAAATGAAAAAACTGGAAAACATCCAACAGTAGAACAAAAGGAACAGCACAATGAAATCCAAACCTGATAATTAGTATGCAGAAGAGATCAAAGGCCTCAATATTAAAGGCAATGCCTTTGTTCTGGGACAGCTATTCAAACAGTTTATGGACTGAGAAATCTGCATGAATAAAGCTTAATATTGGTGTGCAAATCTGCAAATAATTTTCTTGACAAACTTGCTAGAAATATCTTCTCCAAAATGTAGAGCTTTACTAGTCATTAGGAATACAAAGGAGATAAAGTGATCTCCCATGTCTGCCAAAAAAGCATTTGCAAGACGCAATACTTGAGTACAAGCTCAGTTCTAATAAAATATATTTCAGGGTGAAGCTTAACAAACTCCAAAGGAATATCATCTATGAAAAAACGTAAGGTCCAATAAAATACCTTAAGGCCAGAAAAGATCCACAGGGGGCCAAAAGTAAGTTCTTTCTGCCTACATGCTTATAAATACTAAGTTGTCAGAGCGCAGAAAGTCTCTTGAGTACTTGCAAATGAAAGCAACATTTCTTTCTCTCTCTTCCCAACAGTAAATTCATGTAAATGGCTTGAGCAGCTTATAGATTTTTTTTTTTAAATTTATATCTCTGTGTGTGCGCTTCAGTTATGTACATAGTTTGTTGAAGGAGGCCTGCAACACATTCTACATTTATCAGCTGTAAATATGTCATGGTTCCATGTCCACATTCATAAACATTTTTCCTGCATTTTCAGTCAAAGTTCTTGCAAAATTCCCATCCCTGTGCTTGAGAAATTTTCATACTGGCTAACAATTTTTGTTGTTATAAAGCCATGTAGACATTCTAGGAGTTTGTAGTTAAGGATGACCAATAGCTTTGAGTATCACAAGAGAGAAGCGCATACGTATTTTCTTTTCAATGAAGTGCCAAACCAGATATTCATGATCACCTGCTTAAGTTGCCAAGTAGATTAGTAACTGATTTGGAGCTTTTGTGCAATTTCACCAGTTATTTCAACTGCTGTTTCCTCTCACCACTCTGTTTTTCAGTTAGAACTTTGATTTGGTTGTACACCAGATTTATTATGCCAAATATAGACCTACACACAATGAAAGGACGTGGTACAAAAAAAGGGAGCAGCACAAAAGGAAACAAAACATGCTGACTATGAGAGCTTAAAAAAAGTCAGTTTCCCTCTCCAAAATTGTGTCCTGGTTACTTTGTATGTAGTTGCTTTCACAGAAATAGAATCATTAAGCAAAGAGATGAACACAAGATGGTCTGTCTCCTCATGCATTTGTCTCCAGAGTATTTTAAAACATTAGGCAACCAAGTATGGAAGTTTATCTTCTCATGGAGTAGCTCAAACTCCATGGGGGGAATCTGTAGAAGAAATTCACCCGAGTTCAGAAAACATTAAATAATATTTAAATGAAAAGTGGCTTTGAGGCACAGGTGGTAGGCTGAGTCAACTTCCAGAAACATCTGCCAGAGATCACCATCAGCGAGAATATTTTTTAGGTGGTCTAACATTTGCTGGATGCATTTTGCATGCCTAGACTCTGTATCAACTTGAAAGTTATGAGATGCAGCGAGCTAAGTCCTGAAGGAACCAAAGATGTTTTGCAGGCATTAAAAGTTACTTATTGGCTTGCACTCCAAGTAACTGCCCACAGTTTTAAAAAACACAGTGACAGTACTTTCAGGACAGCTAAAAATTTGAAAAGCAGAGTCTTTCAGCAAGGATGTCCTCAATTACAACGTTATAGCTTTGCCATTGAACTTCCCATACCTACATGGAAACTACACTTCCTGATGAAGCATCTCTTCTTGTTTCAGTAGAGCTTCCCTGCAGTGAGTCCATGCCTAGAGACAAGAGTTGCCATAAAGTTTCTTTCTGATTTTTACTGAAGATGAAGTGGTTACTAATTCAAAATTATGTACAATTCAGCCAGTTGACTGAAGTTTCTTTCTGAAACCAAAGTTTCACCTAAACCCTGAACTCAGGAGATTTGAACTCACGTGACCCAAAAGCTCTCATCATAATGTCATTTTAACTGCTCTCTCAAGATGAGCAGATAATGACACGAAGAAAGAAGAGACACTGACATTCTCCAAACCTGTACTCAGTCTCTTGAATAAATGTTTCATCTATTCATTGATGTCTGATCTCTAAATGTTAAGAGTTAACTACTTAAAGTTAAGAATTCTGTATATTAGTCCACCTTGCCAGAGCATACAAAAAGAATCTTTGTTAAGAAAGGCCATATGGACATGGAAATTTACTTTTTTAGTTATAAGCTAAATTTAGGATAAAGATTTCTAAACTGGTATACTTAAAAAGGACTAGTAATTAGCAATGAGATGATCTTGGAGCTTACCTTTACATGTCTCTTTTTTTCCTGCCAAAGTCAATTATACATGAGATTCTAGTTAATTTTACATTGAAAGCTTCCCCCATAGTTGAGTTAAAACAGAAAATCATACAAGGACTGACTTCACTGAGCAGTAACTGGGGGAAAAACACTCCATGTGGTATTAATTAAAGGCTTATTTTATACCGGCATAGGGAGCCTTTAACCAAAAAAAGAAGAGATGAAAGTAGATTTAAAAAACGAGAGGCTGAATCTCTCTCAATGCTGACCCAGCATGATATTTATGTTGGGTCAGAGGGATCAAGCAGGCTACAGCTCAGATCTGAAATGCCAAAATAATAATGAAATAAATCAAAAAGGCCCATGACTTAAGTCTGCTTCAAAACTTATAATGATTTTCTGGGTTCTCTATGAGTCAAACAATGCCTAAAAAAACTTTTACAGATGGAGACAAATGCTTTTGGAGGCAATCTGAGCCACAGCACATTAAAGATATACATGTGTCTAACGGCCATGTTCACTTTTATTATGTCAATCCAGTCAATGAGAAAGATAGGCAATTAAAATCATTTATCAAGAATTTGGGAGGCAAGTTGAACGATGTTCAAAGTGCTTAATGTAATAAAGTTAAATAGTTTCCTATTACCTTTTTCAGGCACAGGTAATTTATTGCAGCATGTATTTTTTAAATAGAAATGTTGATATGAAACCTCATTATTATTTTCAGCTGTGTGTAGTAATGTCAGGATTGTCTAGACTGTGAAATCTAAAGTGTGAAGGAAGCAAAGTTCACATTAAGAAAGATGAAGGATGCTCTGCCAAGCAGACACTAATTTTTACTGCAAATACTTAACTCACAATAGTTTAATACTACAGAAATTTCTGGCAAATATGGTCATCCTTAATTATAAAAGTAGTAAGTAAACAAGAAAACGGGAGACCTTACCCCAGATCTTCAACGGTTAGAGAAGGAAGAGGAGGAAGAGGATTCAAACCTATCTCTGATGTACTACACCTTGACTCAGCCAATAAAGTTGTCAGCAAAGCTAACTTTTAAATAATAAAGAAAAGGGAGATGGAAGCTGGGCTCTGTGAAATGCTTTCTCAGCATCAAGTTGGGTACTGACCGCTAAAGTATTTGACGCTCGTTTGATGGATGAAAGGGAAAATTACATGCCAGTAATTCCTGCTGTCATAGTCCTCAAAGCCTACCCCAATACCAGAGACATTCAAGGGCAAACATGATGGTTCCTTCTACCAGAAAATAAGAAGGCAAAAGATCAGTCAATAAATTCCTGGATCTGTAAACCTCAGTTGAATTCCTTCCTTTGCAAAGCCACATACAAAGGACTTCAGGATAATGAAAGAAACAAGCAGGAAGGAAGATGGAACATACAGTTGCAGACGGGTTCTGAAAGGAGGAAGGTGAGCAGGGTAGATGAGGAAAGACAGGGGCTATGAAGTGGAAATCACCAGCATGTATTTTTCCACTGTAATTTTCTCTTTTCTCTGATCCTTAAACTAGCAGAGGCACCTTCCTCAGAGGTGAAATAACCTTGTTGCATCAGTCCTAAGAACTTACAACTCAAGAACTCACATCCAGCTGCTGTTGCTTTTTGATGGCCTGGAGAAACAGCCAAACAGTTATTTGGTAAGCCTCTAATACAGAAACCTCACCTCCTTCTAAGTCATGAAATAGCAACAGCCAGGGAATTCACATACAGGTGATCACTCTGAGCACACGTGATCAAACGAATTTCCCTAATCTCTGGAGGGGACAGTTTGAAAGCCAGCTTTCTTTTTCAAACAATCCTGACAACACAGAAACAATTGTTTAAACTTCCCAGACCTTGAAAAATGAGATTTAAGAGTAAGAATTTGAAACATTTCAGAATAAGAATTTCAAAAATCTTTGCGGGATAGGCAAAGCACAAGGCTGAAATGGGAAGAATGATGAATTAATTTCCATGGCAAATGTCTAATGACTCTGTTGTAGGGACATATTTCTTGCAAAATCAAAGCTAGCTTCACTTTCAAGAGTTAAAAAGTAACATGCAGGGACTTATTTTTTAGTTAAGTCAAGGAAATGAGAATTTCAAGTTTTAATATAAAGTAACTTAGATTCAGAAAGGATTTTAATGATGAGTGGTGGAACCACAGAGGATCTCAGCTCAAAAAGCATTGCAGTCAACATTGTTAACCATCTATCTTTCCTGTGGTAAAAGAAGAGCTTAAAAAACAATTAAAGAAAAACTGCTAAAATCAAGAGACTCAGAGAAGGTAAGCATCTTCAGACAAGCAGTACACAAACTTTAGGGGCTTACAGAGCTTTAATGGTGAAAGCTTATGTGCTTGTAGCCTCTAAGCATCCTACAAGTTGGGCAGGAAGCTGTGGCAGATCCATTTGATTCAGATGTATTCATACTGCCCAAGTTGCATTTCCAGAAAGAAAAAAAAGTCCTTTTTCTGGAATTGACTACTAGTCTTCTGATTCTACAGTTATCCAAAATAAAATGTGACAAAAAAATCTGTAATAAACTGAAAATAAACTGAAGCAGACATTTTAGTCCATGGCTTCTTGAGGTTACTTTCAAGGGTAACATTTCAAAATTAGAAGAGAAAGAAGTTAACTGTCTAACTTTCACGATTTTTTTGAAAGAAATAGGATTTGGGCATATTACTCTTTTTTATTTCTGATGTAAAGAGCTGTGGTATCATATACCATAACATCTTTTATTTTTATTTCACAGGTATGAATTACTGCTGACAAAACACTACCCAGAATGCTGGAGTATTGCTCTATTTAACTATCATTACAGAAAATAAGGTCTTTAGTTCTTGTTTTTGCACCTGATTCATGAAGTTTGTAATGTGTCCCTCATTTTTGAAAAAAAAATTTCTTTGGAACAGTTTTTCTTTTTATAAATGCTCACTTTTTATTTTCTCAAGTTTACAAATGTCATGATGATCTAGACAGAAAATGTGCTTTATACTGATAACAAAAATATCCAACAAACCAAATTCCAGTAACTGTAGCTTTTGCTTCCTCTTCCTACAGTCTCTGTACTAAGGCTGAAACATCACCGTATCGATTCCTACTCTAGACTGCAAAAGAATACAGCATGTTTAAACTCATCAATTGCCACCAATTTTCTAATTATTTAAATATGTCACTATGGTTATTTTTATATCAAAGTCCAATGATATCCAAAGTCTTATGAAAAGTTTATATCACCTTCTTTTTAATTGAAGGAAAAACTTGACAGATGAATATTTGTTCAGACACAGCAATATTACTGTAGTTAATTCTAATTTATGCAGCACGTGTCTGATTTCCCAGTTTAACTGTCATACCTTTTTCAACCCATTCGTTTTGCCTGTATTCTGTTAAGATGCCAGGATTTCACATGATGGGCCTGTCATTTGCATAACAGTGAATATTATATTCATTCCACAGAAATTTCAAGTAAATACTCTATATTTCAAATGACTTCTAAAGCAAAGTTACTCTGGATTTGTTAAACTCATTATGTGAAGAACAAATGACTGATGATTTGAAGATAAAATTCAGTGTATAAACGTTGTCATCTATGACATTTCACTATGCTAAAATCATAAAAGCCTGCCAGATTTCATTGCATTCATAATTAGAATTATTACATTGTAATTCAGGATGTGTTTTTCATAAAGATGAAGAGAATGAGTTTTAATACAGCCAAAGCCAGGTAAACCTAACAAGCCTACCTATGCAAGACAGATGTCAGTTCAGATAAAGATTTATTTTCCTTTTCATAATGCAATTATAAACCAAAATTGACACCTGAAAGAAAAAACTAAAATACTACAAAGAATTCAAACATCACAAGAAGCATATCTAAAGCAAGAGTAACTGTATAGAACTATTTTTTAAAAATAGTTTTAACTCATAATTGTAGCATCTTCATTTCATGGCACACAAAATCGATGGGATAAGAATACTAAATAAATCCCCCAGAAATAGGAAAAAACATTTCATGAGTCAGTATGCAAGAGTTTACGCAAAACATTCAAGCTACAACAAATCACTATCAGGCAATCTGTATTTATAACAAGTATTTTGCCCCATGTGTAAACACAAAAGGATAGCAAACAGAAAAAATTCTCCAAGGGACAATAGAATCTATATAGCAACCTTCAACATGGTCTCATACACAATGTCATTGTCCTGAGGTCTCATAGCTCTTATTTTTCTTATAAGCATAAAGTTTCTAGACTATAGTGGTTTATATAAACTAGCAACTGACAAAGTATGATATGATAGAACAGAAGGCCTCCAAAAGATTGTCCCAGCATGGCCTTTCCAGTTTGTCCTCAGAGAACTCCAGTATTTCACACCAGTTGACAAAGCATGTCCAAGAGCATACACCTGGAAATCAGACTGAAACCTAGACCTTTGTCTGCAATTTATCTCATGTTTGTGGATAAAATTAAATACTCTGAATATTTTCTAAACTGGTCCATGTTAAATCACAACAGCTTTAATCCAAAATGTTACTGAGCAGAGAGACAATAGTTATTTTAATGTTCAGTTATGACAGACATGACCTTATTTCTTTTGTAATAAATTGCAGATTAGACTTTTGGAATGCTGTCAAATTATTTCACACCTAGTGATTTTGCTTCATTGGACATCTGATACTTGCATGCATCACTTGCTATTTTTCAGCAGTCTCTGTCTACAAGAAAAGTAGAAGTAAAAAAGCAAGAAACTTTTCTGTGGGAAGTCTCCAAATTAACAAAATAAAGCAGACTTACCATGTTCCACCCTGGGTAGAGGTAGTCTGTCCCAACAAATTCAAAATAGTGAGCAAAACCTTCTTTCAACCATACATCCTCCCACCAAACTGGAGTCACGAGGTCACCAAACCACTGCAAAGGACATTCAAATAAACAATCTTTAGGAAACCATGTTTGTATACATCTCCTTTATATAGAACAAATTCTTCACAAGTTTTAATAAAAACAGTAGCATATACCACTCAGTGAAACTCATTAACTTTTTTCACGTATGAATGAATTAAGTCTTTACAGGATGCACAAGTTACTGAAGCAAAACATTAGAAAATAACACACACAGGAGAAGCAACATTGAGGAGAATAATCACCGTGTTTACTTTAGGTATCTAAAGCAGATGCTCACCTAGGTTTAAGGGACTGACATACACAATGGACCGAAAAAGGCTTCTAGATGGAGTAATCTGATTCAATACCTGAAAACTTCACCACGTATAGTGCAAATCTTGAAAAAATGGGAACACAATCTCCATATTCCAGACCTAAAAGATTTACAATACTACTGATGCTGTGTTCATTGGCCGGTTTCTTAAGGAAAGCAGTTTTATAGAATCGTGCCATCTCTCTGTGGACAGGACTTAAGGTGCCTAAAAGCAGGTAGCTGATGCCACTTAAGGGACGTCCAGGTATCCCTGAGATACCCACAGAGGGAATTGCATCCGTAGTGACTTTCATCTAGGATGTACAGGAGATCTGCAGCTTTCCTGAATAGCAAGCTGAGGCAGTGGGTATTTAAAATGGCATTACCTCCCTATATTTATGCAAAAGATCTCTACTCGATCTGACTGCCTCTCCCATTCTCCTCATGGGGCTCTTCAACTTCCCAACCGATTTCAATCAACTTTGGAAAGAAGGACAGAAATCTCAAAGATAATTAAACTCCTACAAAAGCGCGTAAAGATCAGCAGCTGGAAAGAGGAGATGGACCTAAACTGAGGACAAGGCTAGAATGTGGCCATGTGATAGTTTATTCAGTAGCCATCAACAGCCACAAATATGTCATGGCACAGGATGTGAGGGTTTCAGTCAGAGATTTTAGTCAGAGCTGGAAGAGGAATGAGGACAAAATTTCACAGGAAAACAGGCATCAATTCTTCTGTTCATGGATGACCCTGTTAAAATGACTGGAATGGTGCTGTGCAACCTGACTTGGATTACCGCAGCACCAGTGGTTAAGACCAGGAACACATACTCTATTATGAAAATGTATTTCATACTCTCTGCAGCATCCTTTCTTTTTGCCAAACAAATACCAAAACTTTGTTTCAGTAAAATTCTCTGACAGTTTTTTCTTAATGTGATTAGAAATGAGATCAACTCATAGTCAACTGAGATAACTTTGAGCTTTCATGGAGGTATAAACTCTGAAAATATACAAAAAGGGAGCAGCAAATAAGTATTCCAGCGGGAGAGACTCCTGTCAGAGCAGAGGAGCTGCTGCTGACACTGTAATGAGAGGAATGAGAGAGAGGAATGAAAGAAAGCCAAGCTGACCAGTAAGCAGTTGGCTTTCATGACGATTGGTTTAGTTGAAGGTTTTGTCTGGGATCTGAATGAAAGGTCTCGCTTCTGTGCATGTCTTTGTAGAGTGAGAATAGCGGCAAGGAAGGCTCAATGCTGCAACGAGGATCCGTAGTGAAGTGAACACAGGGGCTCCAAAGAACAGAACTACAGAAACTGAGATGACCAGATAGCCACACAATGTTCAGTAAATAGGATCCAAATGAAAAAAAAAATGAAGCAAAACATGACAATGAATACCACTGACAACCAACTTAAGAATTTAAGGAGAAAAGATAGGGTTGGAAAAAGTCATATTCACATACTACTTAAAGGACACTCAGTGATCATAATCTAGTTGAAGGCTATCAATAAATTAACTCTCTACAGGACCAATAAAGGTAAATCCTGATCTTAAGCACATTTACCGGAAAAGAAAAAGAAACACCACAAATGCAGTCCTATAGATGATGCACTTTTCATAATTTGAAATGTTAACAGTATACTACCAGAATAGTATGAAAGTTATGTTTATACTAGCACAGGTTGATGAAATTATTTCTAATGACAATCAGACTAAACACAGTGCCATAGAGTTTATTTCATGAATTACAAGAAGACTGCTGAACAAATATGAAATCAGCAACAGTCACGGTATGCTGTGACTATCCAGAGAGAGATTTAAAAAAAAAGGTTGTAAAGTTCATAATACATCCTGCTGTAACTAAAAAGAATTAATAACATTAATTTATGATGACACAAAAGGTAATTTCTTATACTCCTCTGTGAGTTTTCTGGGTTTATTTATTAATGATACATTTAAAAGTATAGGTTTAATTATCCACCTAAAGGAAGAAATATTTTACAGGCATTAAAACAGCATGTGATATATGAAAATATAGGGAATGTGCTGAACTAGTCTTGAAGAGTATCAGAGACAGTTATGAATTTCAGAGACAGAGCAGTCCCATAGACCGCAAATAGTGAAGCCAATTTTTCCAGCAGAAAGTTGCTATAATCTTCCGAGGTGTTACATGTTTAAGAGGAAAACAGTAAGTGAAGCATGTTATTTAAGTAATTGTTTGTTTATTTATTTGGGTATTTGACTATGGACACTATTTGCCTGGAGTGAAGATCATTATTTCTTTTCATTTTGGAAAAGAAAAATGAATTGATATGTATTGATTACATAAATTTCTCATCTCCCTCAGATATTACATTCAGCCTGACATGCATAAGGCACTTACTTTACAGACACATTGAGAGGACACTCTTTCCTATATACTTTCTTTAGAGATTACTAAAAAAACATTGATTTAGAAATTTTTAATTTTCTTTCTGTTTTCATGCCTGTTTAACTCAAATCTGTCACACCAAGTTTTGTGCTCAGGTGGGAAAACTATCACAAAAGATCACAACACATAAATTCAAATGACTCTTTCTTCAAAGGCTGTAGGTGGGACTGATCTGAGATATGCAAATAAAACTGATTACTACCTTAATAATTTTAATAATTTATGGTAATTATTTCAAGCTATCAACATAAGCTGCTAGAAATATATGTGTTTTGACCAACACTTCATTTGTCATTTGGGACTTGAAGGAAAAGCTTTTATGCTGAAACAGTTCTTCTTCCAATTATTAATTTTTTTTAATTAAATACATAAAGTGTTCTAAAAGAACACTGAAGCTGAAATATCAAGCACTAAAAACCCGCAATATGAATAAACTAAAGCTACTCGTATAATTTTAGTGTGTATCTCCTAAAACATGTACCTAAAATAAATTCTGGTGAAGCAATACAAAGTCACCTGTGAAGAAATCGGGTGTTGAATTCATTCTTACGTGCTTTTTACGTGCATTTTGACAACCACATAATTTCTTTATCCTTCTGCAATGCTGTCTGCCTTTTTCTATTTGTCTTGAATACTGTGCTCAAGCATTAATACCCAGCAGGCTTGGGAATTCAGATTTTAAACAGTCATAGCTAAAGGTAACAATCCAAATTCTTAACATTTATTTGATTTTTCCAATCTTGGGGACAACATTAGCAAAGCAATTGCTGTGTTATTATTCTCAGTAACAAGGGTCTCATACATACAAGGGTCAGTTTGCTACATGCTCAGTTATGCTCTGTAAGTCTTAAAGTACTGGGTATAAAATCAGGGAAGATAGGCAAATGATAATAATTCTTCAAAAACAGAAAAAAAAAAAGTATTTTAGGGGAGTTCCCTTTCCTTTACCTGAAATTCTAAAATTAATTAATAAATAAAAAGTAAAACCAGAGATGTAGATTCTACATTCATTTGGTTTTTTGGTTAATCTCTGTTAATCTACATGAAAAAATGAGAGAAGGGAGGAATATTCATGTGCCAACCCAGATTAGCAGGTAAGATGATGCACAGGATGAGAAGAGGATGAAAAATGCAGTGAATAATTAACAATTAAGTAGTAGAGGCAAGAGATCCTATACCCAACTTGGTCTCTGTTCAATACGTTTTCAACTATCCTAGTATTGTTTACAGCTCATGCTCTATGCTATCCACAGATGGAGTTTCCCTGAGGGGCTTCTGAGTATGGTAAAATAAAAGGAGAAAAAGACTGGCTAAATAAAGACAATACTGTGACAGAGATGCTAGACAGTGTGCTGTGGCTTGTACTTTTGGAGGGTTTCTCCCTTTAAACTCTATTTGCAGATGAACATCTTCTCCGTGACTCAACTCTGCCTCTAAAAAGTAGAAACAATATTTCTGCTACCTGAATATTTTCTATCTTGCTTACTTATCCAGTGAAGCAGTTGAGTAAGGACCTGACCTGCATGGTACTAAAACAGAAACAGCAGCAACGTGAATGGAAGAAGGTAATTTTAATTAAGTGAACAGCACTGGAAGTAATAGCAACACAGACACCAAGTAAATCTTTTCATTTGCACTTTTAAGGTCACTTAAAAGCACTCTATGACTGCATTGCCACCCTAAAATCAATTCAAATATAGCTTTCACCCACATCATGATCCTCCAACATTCCCAGAACCATGTAAAAAGGCTTCAGTTTCGATGAGAATCAAATAAACAAACTTGGCAAGTTACTGATGTGATAATTGCCCACATCTGAAGTATAAATTGCTTTGGAAGCAGAGGAAACTATTAAAGCGGTACAAAGAACAACTGGAAGTAATGGAATGACTTCAGAAAAAGGAAGACTTGGGCTAAACAATAGGAAAACATTATTGACCATCAGATTTAATCAAAAGGTTTTAAGGGAAGCAGCATAACCCTGTAATCAGGACTGAACCCGGAACTACAAAACGCACCATACGGAAGAATCTAATACTAACAGGAGCAGGAGCTGGGGTTTAGGAGCCGGGATTTGATGATCTAATATGTGTTTTCCACACCCGATTCCTACAGCACTGTAATTTTTCTAGCTGAACAGTGTGCTATTCTATTGCACTGCACAATAAAGGGCATGTAACAAAATCAGATGATGGTATTGAGAACAAACCAGCAATAATTTTCAATAAAAAATTCATGTTGTACTTGAGGACTTCATATTCATCGACAGATTTAATGTGAAACATGAATATGAACCAAACATTATTATTTCCAGGTTCATCTACAGAACTCCATTACAAAGGCTCCCTTTTATATGGTACTTTTTATTTGCAGAAAGTGTTAAGAATTTGCATTGCCTTTTTAAAGAATACTGTGTAAAGTCACAGATGTAAGCCATGCTGATTACACAGTAGGATTTCATTCATTTTAACCTGAAGGCTATGATTATGCTTCTTATGAGTGCAAGAAAGGGTTTCCTGCCCCTGTAGCAAATTTCTTCAATAACATTTGCATTCAACTCAATATTACTAAACACTCATAATGTGTTTAGTTTGAGATAAGAACATGGAAGAAATGTAAAATAAAATGTAATAATGGTTTATTACAAAATTTTCTTCTTGATACAGAAGTTTCTGTACATATAAAGAAACAATTATTCACCGTTACTAGAGGGTCAATATCAAATTTAAAAACTAAAATGATTAAAAAAATTTTAAAAAAAGAAAAGAAAAAGAAAATGGAAGTATGTGTATATGTGAGGGAAGAAGATGATTACCAAACTGATTTCAGTGAAAATATTTTTTGACATAAACATGAAACTCAGCTTGACTCTGCTATAGTTCTGTAATAAATCATTTTCTACAATTATCAATGTGTTTAGTCTACACACTAATAACACACTCAAACACAAAAATACAGAAGATGGGAAAATGTTCGTTGCTATTAATTTTCTCTTTTATCCCCATTTTGAGTCTTCCCAGTTTCTGCACTGTAGCAATGTGTCTTACAGATGCCCATATCATTTGGACTCCAGTTACAATAAAAGTTACTTGTGTCTGTATGTACACCACAAATCCATCTTCAGTTCTGAAAGAGAATGCATGGTTCCTGACATTAATTATCAAATATCTGAACACCTTTAATACCTGATGACATAGCTCATGTACAATGACCATGGTGACATCCAGCAGGTATGATATAGAAGAAATGCTTGGATCTAGCAGTATCCTTTGCTCCACAAAAACACTCAGTCCCCAGTTCTCCATCGCAGCATATGGATGCTTAGGCACAGCTAACAAATCTAGAAATAGAAAAAATATATGTTAACTCTTTGAGGGAGCTACTGTGCTGAAGAGCTATTTTAAGTAAGGCCAGAAATGACTGCATTTTAAATAAAATACATGTGAAAAACAAAACTTAATTTCAGCTCTCTAGTCACATTATTTAGGAAACATTAATACAATATTCATTTTTTTATCTTATGCCACTGTCTGTTCACATATGACTACCATGTTATTGCTGTAACAGTACTTCGTATTTCTAATTGAAGTTTGCCATACAGAATCCAGCTTATTTACAATAAACACCTGTTTGATTTACCTGGTTTGATACCAATTCTAATGCTTACTATCCCATATCAATGTAGTAACACAGATTTTTACCACAAGTAGTTTTTGTCTTTTCATTAAAGTGATTCCTTTATGAACATCTTACACATCCAACTGTACGTAAGGAATGACGTTAAGTCTGAGGAACTGAGACATTAAGCGCTGAGGAATTACAGTTTCCTAACCACAAGAAAGATGTTGAGAATCTCCAGTTCTTACAAATTAAGGCTTCTTTCAGTGTGCACTACTGCCAGCATGCACCCTCTAACAACAGGAACGCTGACAGCCACCTTTTCAGCCTCACAGGCTGTAACAATGGTGCCATACACAACGTCAAGAGCATTACTTCAGTCTTCTATCCAGTGACAAAATATCAGGAAAAAGATGGGAAGATCCTTCAACACGTTAAAAAAAAAAAAAAAAAAAAAGCAGTGGGGAATTTTTCTCAGTGGCATGATGTTGAAAAAAACAGTATACAATGTCTATCCAGGTGTTAGAAAACTTACCACAGAAGGTTGAGAAGGAACTAAAATTGACTATCAGTCTGGAAATAAATCTAAAACTACGGTAAACTGACACAGGGAAGAAAGCAATACACAATGCTGCTTTATGGCAAAAATATCTCAAAGAACCCAGACAAAACTTGTATGTCTACAAGATGTCCAGAGCAACCTGTGTAAAAAACTCAGACAGAATTTTGGAAGCTACACTATCACATCAGCATGGTGCTCCCTCCAGTCAAACTCATTACCCTGGCTTCTTAATTAATTAACCTGACTGCCACACTCCTCATTTGTCCAAATTACTTCTGGTTCCAAAGCTAGTTCATTCATAGTTAATCCAAGTATTTCTAGATGGTATTTCCCTGCGTGGGATGAAAGGTTTCTGACTTTCTGACCTGTTCATTCTAAATAATACCCCAAATTTCATCACAGCGCTGACACATATCTTAAGTTTGTTGTCTTGCTGTTACATGTGGTAGAATTGGCTTGGAAAACAACCTGTTGCTCTGCTTCAAGATTCACAGGAAGTAGCCACTGAAATACCAAGAACGGAGAACTTGGATATATCCCAGCGCTCCCCAAAAGGGCCAGCTGTAAGAAGCATAAAAATCCCAGACTTCTACTAAAAGCAGAGAGAGAGTCTAGCAGCTACCTGCAAATACAAGCAAAATTAAAATATCCAAATTGCAAACAGAGACATACTACAAATGGTAAAGAATAAACACTTCACATAAAGGCAGACACTAGAACAAGAGCTTAATTAAAGAAAATAGCACAAAAATCCAAAACATGGTGTTCCAGATTAGACATGCAAGTAAATTCAAAATTGCTTGCTTTCCTTTTCTTCTTCAGCTGAAGCTCAAATTGTACTAGGGTGTTGGGTTTTTTTTTAAAATAACTTGCTATTTGTTACAAATTATGTGGAATATGAAAACCTCCTGTCTACAAAGAAGGGATAAGGATGAAAAAAAGGACACAAAGGCGACTCGGTGAAATCACTGAAGCTAATGGCAAATCTTCATTCACATTAAACAGGAATCTTGCCCATTCTCAATTCTGTAAAGAAAGCCATAACTTCTTCTATATCAATTAAACTTTACTCCTAGAGGCATCATCAGAAGATTACAGAGACTCTGTTCTTATTTACACCAATTAAGATTTCAGCAATTCCCCTCAAATAAGCAAAGTGACACCAAAATAGAACTACCATGAAAGTAAAATCAGTTCCCTACTTTTAACTGATATTTTTGCTTTTTTCCTCTCTTTTGGGTTCATTTGTAGGCTTTGGACTTTCTTGCCAGCCAAAATAGACAGATTTTGTCAGTGTCAGCAAGTAATAGACTGGAATAACTCTGTTGAAGTAGGAAACCAGGTTGATATCCCATACTAAATACCTTCAGAGGCTAATTATAGACTGTCTTTCACCATTTGTGTCATTGGTATTGGTCGGCTGATGTTTATAGCACTGACATACCAATAAAACCTTCCAACCTGATGGAGGGCTAACTGCCTTGCAGGTAGACAACCGCAGAGGGATATTCTAAATCACTTTGATCCAACGCAGCCCCGTTGCTCTGCAAGCCTGGAAACTCCTCACATGCATTGGCTAATGCTTCAAGGGCTTTTCTCAACAGACAAAAGAAAACATAATAGATAACCCTGCTGGTTTCCAGAATGCTAATCCCTACAGGTTGCATTTGCATACCAATAACGTTGAATGAATTAAGAAGTGTACTGAACACTTTCCTGCCCTTCCCTAGTGCAGGGTCTGATGCACTGCACTTTAATACCCAAGAAGAGAATTTCTTCATCTCCAGTGACTGACAGAAGGAACTCTGAGCATACTCATTATTACAAAAGGAGAAATCTTTTGCTTCTCATTGCCCAGTTCTAAACTCTCAATGTCCAGTCTTAGTGTTTATTTAGAAATTAAATTCTTCAGTGGTTAGTCTTGATTGCTTCACAAATTTCCACTACCTTTAAATAAAATTCCAAGCACACCTAACTTTGTGGTAAAAAACACAATAATCTGTATCTTTCTCTGGAGAGTCATAAACATTTGATTTCAGAGGAACAGTGTTTTATGTTGTAGTCTCAACATGAGAATTTGTATTTCCCTCTGTTTATCATACCGTTAAAGCACTGAGGAAGGTAGCCGGTGCTCCTGGAGGTGACATCTGTTAAGGTTCTGTTAAGGTTTGAGCATAATTCTTAAGGAGCAAGGTACAAAAGGAGGGATGATGATGCACGTTTTGATAGAAATATCATTCACACATTGTACTGCTCAAAAGTGTTCTGCACTAACTGCAAAATGTGAACTACTGAATATATAACAGCTTTGTGCATGCTGCATCCAGTTACTATGGGCACTATTTAATTAAATTCTCTGTAAAGCACTTGTGAATGTTTGATTATGTGGATATTGCTGGGGAGATAGAAATGCATGTTATTGCTTGCAGAGAATAATATCCTCATACATCATAAAACTGTTACTTGAGATTTCCTGATACAGCAGTGCAGAGAGTCCTGGGTACCACTAGAATAATAGAAGGTTTCAACCTCTTGGCCTTCACAGAGACTAAATTCATGACCAAGAAGTAAAAACTATATAGCTGAAATAAAATCACCAGAAAAGTCACCAGGACAAAAAACATTCACACTAACATAGTATACTGGTACAATTATTCAAATACAAGGATAGCATTTGGACATTTTTAAAATCTACTTCTATATGAATCTCATGAAAAACATTTCAAGTTACAAAAACTGTACATAGCTCAACAGCTTTTTTCATTTCCAAACATTTAAGGCACCATAACTACGTGAGCTTACATCAAAATATAATTATCTGACATTATTAGCAAGTATCATCACAGTGGAAAATAGAAATTAGCAATTTAACACCTAAATTAATCACAAAGCGAATCAACATTCAATGTTTTTTTTAACTTTATCTATGAAGTTAGTCAACTGTGTAATCTGAACAAATGATAGTTTTTCCTTTTCCCCCATTCGGTTATACTATTTTCTAGACACCCTTAAAAATCATTAAATTTCCCAAACCACACAACCTCACTCTTGCTTTAAACAAGAGCAGGATTCCAATTGAATAGGATTAAATGCAAAACTAGATCCAACTCTCTCATGCAGCGTACCCTGAAGGTGGGGGTGCTTCCACCCTCCTTGATCATCCTACTCTTTTACAACCATCAAAGCACCTTTTCCAGCACTATTATTCCACATTGTTTAACCACCTCAGTTTGAAGTCTAATGGGGATACTGGTGTAACCCTACTGCACATATGAGTGTGTGTATAAACACAGAAAGATGGATATCTACACACAGTAACACATTTTTTGTTACATTATGTACTGCAATTTTATCTGGTTTAGATTTAAACCAAACCTGCAGATCTATTTGGTTTAGATCTGCAGGATCTGCGTCCTAAACTAGATCCTGGATTAGATGCAGGATTAGTTCCTGCAGAACACATGACAGTATTAAATTTCTAATACTCAAGGTAAAAGATAAAACACACTGACTAAGGAAACAAAAAGAATAAATAACTAAATACGTGAACAATTTTCTGCAAATTGTCTGTTGTCGTACATTATTAAGTCTCCTAAATAAATCCAAGAGCCCTGAAACACTGCAACCTGTAAATGAGAACATACAGTGAGAAACGAGATTTTTTTTTTCAAGAATCTTTACACATATTTTCCTTAATAGAACCAGGAGGCACACAGAGATAAACCATTTACTCCATGAACTCCATGTTTTTCCCTTATAATCCCTATTTTATTACAAAACGACACTATAAAAATAATTTGCATTTACCTACATGCCGCTATTTTCATTCATTTCTTCAGAGAGGCTTTCTTCAAGATTTCAGGTGTAGATTTCTTAGTACCAGGTATTTCACTTTTTTGACAACCATTTCAACAAATTAAGAGAAAGCACAGACTAATGCCAGTTTATTTTAGTCTTGACAAATGAAAACCCAAAGTATGGTTTTGCCCTTTCCTAATGCTGCGTAATGCAATCAATAGCTTTATTAAATCTCTCTAAAGCTCTTATGCAATTTCCTAAGTGAATGTTGTTGTAAAAAAAAAAAAAAAATAATAATTATTTACTAACAAGGTTTATTTTCTACCCCTCAGATTCCTTAATCAAAGCCATTTCTTTTGCTAAGAATAAGAAGAAGGTGCTTTTCTGTAAGAGAACACCATTTAATCATTTATGCAGATTTTAAGGAACAAGCCAACTACAAAAAGTGACAGCTCTGGTTAAAAACCATTATGTTAAATGGCAGTTATTGTAAGAAATCTCCAAATTTCCTACTGATAAAGAACTACTGATAGCAGTAGTTCTGAGAAACTTTTTTTTCCTGCACTGTTCACTTGGTATATGACAGAGAAGTATGTGCTGGAACTGTCTTTTAACTGTTACTTTTATTTAAACTAGTACTTAATAGTATTCTCCTATCTTCTCTCACTACACACAAAGTATTCAAACACACAGAAGTGGCAAAAACCTGGATGAGTGTCCCACGGGAGCTCTTTGACTAACGTTTCTGTTTACCCAAACATTTATTCTGGCACCCATCAGTTTTTCTCTCTGGGACTACACCACCAATATCCTTCTGTAAGCATGACACCTACCAAACCACACGGACGTTAGCCTGCAGAGTTAATGCAAAGGTCTAAAACTGTTTGCCATTATTTCAGTCAAATCAAATGGCTTGCTGCAGACCCTGAGGAGAAATCACTGACACACAGCAGTTTATTGCTGGGGTTTTTATTGCTTCTTACTGCTGTACAGAGTATTACTTAACATTAACTGACATAAACAATGGATGGATTTCCAGAGTGTTTGATCCGAACAGCAGATGTTTAATGCAATGTGAATACTAAAGGATCCAAGAGAGGAAAAAATGTGGCAGAGGAAGATGGGGAGGTTAAGGAGGAAGAAAAAACAGTACTATAGAAAGAAAAACTTTCCTATTTTTTCAAGGAACTGAGCCTTGACACCGAGTGATGACTAGTTTACAGTTTAAAAAAATGTAACAGAAACCCATTGATTTTATTTGACGTGCATATTACTTTCAGTGTTCAGAATCCCAATCATTGCTTTATTATTTCAAAGTATATCGAATGATTCAATGTTAAAATAAAAAATTAATGTAATTGCCTACTGAGGCTGAATTAGATATCATCTTGGTTGTATCGATCTCCACATGAAGAATGCCTTTCTTTTAAATAATACCTGGGCAGATCATTATGAATCGCAGCAACAAACAATGAAAAAAAAAATGTTTTATAAATTTCTTTACAAATATAAACCTTCTTTCCCATCCTTCAGTCTACTGTGAGTATTCTAAACTCTTCCTAGACTTCCATTAAAACAAAGAGCTACACAGAACAAACTGAGCCACAGTCTGAAATCAGCGCAGGTTTCTGTTACTCCAAGTCACAGAAGCAGTACCTGCATCTGTATGTGCATCCCTTACAATCCCTACGCAAGAGATGAACAGCGAAAACACATTCCGACTCTCCACACCAAAAAAAATCTGGAGAGAGCTAAAAACAAGACAGACTTTTGTTGCCTTCATAAATACGGTTTCTAATGTAAATACTTAGAGCACTGACATGATGGAAAATTGCCAACAGCCATTTTCCTACCACCACAGTTAATAGAGCATGAGGATTCTACAGCTGAAAACAACACGCCAGTGATTACTGAGCACTTCCAGTATGAATACTGCTGCAAAGAAAATGATCAAGTGCCACTGCCATATTCCCTCCCTCCGCTGCAAAACCAAGGTGCAAGTACACTGAAAACTCCAGAAATCCATACTACTTAAAGAATTACAGCAATGAGATAAAATAAATTTTTTCATCTGCCATACATAAAACTGAATTGCATCACATTAATAAAGAAATTAATGTTTCCATTAGCACAAAACTTTATATACCCAGATTTACCTCTTTTATGTTTGCTTTAAAGTGAGATTGCATTCACTGGAGATGGGCATTGAAAGTAGAAATAGGAATTTGGGGAAGACAGGCAGGCATCGCACACTACCAGTGTCTGAAAAATATGTAAAAACATTCCACCTGGAAATAAATTACGATACAGCTAATCATATGGCACTACATCTGAAGGCAATGTTTTTGTGGGGACTGTATTTCTCCTCTCCTCCAGAGTAAGATGAAGAAATATGAATGGACTGTCCTGGATAGCTTCAGAGATATTGGTTTTAGGTCTGGCTGCTTATCCTAAGCCGTCAAATAAAGCTTGTCTTACATTCTTATGCAAATTCTTTAGATAGTATTACATTAGGGTAGATTTTTACCACCTTAATAAAAATACTTGTTCTCCTCTTGCCGATTTATTAAGATAAGAGTTAAAGGACTTATCAGAGCCTTTATCTGATAAAAGACAGCATGTATCTATCTCTATTCATGTTTATTTAATGCACCAAGAATCAATAACTTTATGTCATATATCACAAAAAAAAAAAAAAAAAAACATCATCCTGAATTCTAGAGAAACACGAGTAACAGACGACTCATTCTGTTCTCATGCAAGCCCACCTCTCTCATACCAGCATGTGCCTGAGGATGTAACCACTTAAACTAAGTCTTGTCACAGAACGTGTATTCACACTCACAAGAGCCTCACAGGAACATTCCAATGGACTGGGTGGGACCAAAATGTGAAAGTCAAAGCTGAATTTCTCAGTGCATTTAGATATCCTGGAGAGATTCAGCTAAGTGAATTTACTCCTTCATTCTGCAGGCTGACAGCAATGTGCTGTCCAGTTACCCATCACAGGTAAAAAAATCACAGTTATAAAGGAGGCCTGCAAAATTGTGACAGACAAAAAAAAAATATCATCCTTCTCTACACAGTTACTCCAGATTTCCCACAGTAAAAGGCAGTGCCAGGACCTGAACCTCTAAGAAGCTTTGCTTCCCTGATGCAAGAAAGCTGAGCAATGGGCTTTGCTCAGCCCGTGTCCTGGTATAGAGAGGCAGGCAGTAATATGTCTCTAAATAAAAGCGGTCTTTTTAAAGCATCTTTAGCCCAGAGTTATTACTGAACCCTGCATGATTATCAGCAGGGAGAGAAAAAAAAAGGGATTAAAAAGAAATAAACAGGATGGAAAAGAGTAGCTGAAACCTCCAACAGAGCTGAAAATCTCTCTGAGCATGGAAAACAATGGGAAGAAATGGAAATAGTGCTTTATTCTGCAGGTGAAAGCAATGGGTACTAGGAAGAGAAAGACAACAATTATAAAGTAGCCTTATTTCTGACAGTTGTGGTTTCAGATATACTTGAAGTGTTTAATAGTTTCAATTAACTCAGAGAGTAGGACTCAAACATGAAAACATGTTACAAAAATGGAATAATACTGCAAACCACATAAAAACAAAACTCTAGAAACATATGTTTTTAATCTGAAGTTACAAAAGAAAACTGATACACTAAAAAGAGGCTGATGACTGATATAAACTGAACTGTAGTACTGACGTTTGGCAAGGAGCCAGCGAGAGCTGAGAACAGAAGAGGTTTTCACAGACCTGGGACAAGTAGAATCATAGAATGGTTAGAGTTGGAAGGGACCTTAAAGATCATCAAGTTCCAACCCCCATGCCTTGGGCAGGGACACCTCCCACTAGAGCAGGTTGCTCAAAGCCCCATCCAGCCTGACCTTAAACACCTCCAGGGATGGGGCAGCCACAACTTCCCTGGGCAATCTGCTCCAGTGCCTCACCACCCTTACAGTAAAGAATTTCTTTCTATTATCTAATCTAAATCTCCTCTCTTCCCATTTAAAGCCATTACCCCTTGTCCTGTCACTACTTCAGGACAAGTGACAAGTACTTCAACAATAGACTACCAGAAGACTCAGAAAGAAGGAAGAGCAGAGCCTGACAAAAAACAGCAGTGATACAGTCCACAACAAAGTTTATAGAGATCAGGCAGATCCCTGATACAGTAGGTAAGTTTGATAATCTGTTATCGCACCAGAAAAGAAACCTGAGACAGAAAATCATGCAGAGCTCGGAAAACATTTGGAGCTGCACGCACAATGACAACCTGGACAGGCAACAGTCCTCTTCAGTGTGGGATGGATTAAATCTCTTCCCTCTACTGATGGAGTGACTATATTGACAAAGGGGATGGCGATAACATTAGTAATTTCTGGGTACTTTTACGATATACAGATGTCCTAGGGTATGGTATTGCTAGACTTTTGTATAAAATATGCTTTGTTAGTTCCCTTAAATCACATTTAAGCCAAACGGTCAAAAATCGGTAATAAATTTTATCAATAACTTTCAAAACAGACAATGCTGTAACAAATACTTACAAAAGTTACCACCAAATAGATATAATCTATGCTTAATGTATTCACACTGATCCATACCCACAGCCATATTGAGCTGGCATCAACAAGTGGGCAATCACAGCTCCGGTCCTTGCACACACCTTATGTTTCATGTTTTCCCTATCATCAAAAAATTATTCAGAAGTTCTGGTCTGAGAATTCATTAACAAGAGATTAACTTCTAGTGGAGTGCTTTCAGGTGGACTTCTCCACCCCCTCTTAGATCTTCACATTCCTACACATCCCTTGGTTAAACCACAACAGGCTTTTACCAATCTCATCTTTGAAATGTTCCTGGGAGCTAAACAGACTTAATCTTTCATCTTGACTCATTCTTCTTCCCCCATTTTCGAGACACAGTCTGTCCATTTTTCTTAATAGTGCTTGTTCACTTCCTTAGATATGCAAATATCTGTTTGTTAGACTAGAAACTATCTTCCATACTAAACTGGCTGGTAAGCAGCTCGTTACTTCAATGACTTCAATGAGGGGATAAAAAACATTTCCCCCTCCCTTTGGTAATTCATTTGCATTTTTCAGTGCACAATGTGACCTCTACTGGATCTTACATTCTCTATCAATCTTTACGTGCATTATACCAAGATCTAAATAGAATAAAATGTATGCGGCTCATTACTGACTGCTAACTGAGACCAGTAATGCTAACACACCAGTAATGAACCACACTGGGATAGCAGTGGGCTTGCAGCAACTGATCCCCACTGCAGGACTGAGTCCCATCTTAAGACTCAAGTCGCCGATCGAGACTGCTGTTGAAGTCAGAGAGCAGAGTAAGACAACTGCAGGATCTAACCCATAGGACAACATAAATGAGGTATGTCTTCCCTTGCTTTTGCGCAAGGAAGAACTGTGTAAAATTGGAACTTTTTTAAATTGCCTACAAGGGGAGCTATTTTGAGAGACCATTGATGTCAAATATTTCTGTTAGACAAATATGCCAAATTTTGGTAGATGCCATTTGAAAAGGTTACATATTCATCGTGCAATGGTACAGGCAGGGTATCAAGTTTTACACAGCAACACTTCATCTGAGAAAAAACGCGGAAGAGAGAGTACTCTTCTCCTAAAAGAGCCCATCCCATCATTGTACATACGCTTATGCATGAAACCAACATGTGCTTAACACTGGAGACCACTGTCATGGTCACTAACAAAAATTGGGAAAGCAATATTCGAGCAGATAAGAAACTTCCCTAATACAGCACAGATAACCTACATCAATCATATCTTGGTTTTTGTTAAAAAAAAAAAAAAACCAGTGAGAAAATCTCCCCTTTTTTCCAGAAGACACAACTGAGATATTTGTGTGTGTGTGTTACTAACATATAAATCCTGGTTCAAATCTTTGCAGGTTTAGGAAATCAGACCAGTATTCTGGATTAACTGAGAGATAGGCAGTGAACAAAATCCAGAGCTAAATGCTGTCTGCACTGACCACAAATAGGTTGTTACCAGAGAAAATATGACCTGTAACTGCCAGAGAACTGAGCCTTTTAGAAAGTAATCAATGCTTTCGAGATAGGATGGCCAAGGCAGCACATTGCTGGCACTCCAGGCAAGTATTTACTGAGGACAGAGAAGCACACTTTCTACAGTTCCCTAAAATAATGAAGAAATAAGGAAAGTAATTAGGCAATCAAAAACCCCTAACCAATCACTGCTGAGGCACTACAACGAATTAACAATCTCCACATAGGCATAAAAACAGTATTTTATGGTAAAAACAGAAATTTGAGAAAACAGAAAATTAATTGTACATTTTTTCTAAGTTTGATTTGTGACCATGATTAAAAACTGATTAAGCGATTGGTGAATTTGTGTTATCTGAATGCCCCAGTTATTATGTCTTAGCTGAAGAAGACAGACCAGTGAAATTTATCAATAAATGGTTCTGCTTCCCAGACAAAATTTTTATAGAGAGGGACTCAGACTGAGTCCATGTTCTGGTCAGAAGAGGAAGTTCAAGATACTCTAGGCAGACAGGACATCCTGGATATAACGTGATGCACATAACATACCTCCACATTCAAACCTATATGTGAGGTGCTGCTTCTGAGGTATTTTTTGATGAATCAATGCTGGAGAAGGCTATGTGCCTCCTCCTTGCTGAAGACTATAGCTAGAGCCAGAGTCCCTCTTTACTGTTCTTTATGCTCATTTTCCTAGGGGTGAGAATGCCACTCCATGCTAGAGATTTCACTGAAGGCTGGCACTATAGTCTGTAGGCACAGTCCTCCCTGCAGGACCTCTCTCTTCTAGCACAGTCCACCAAGCCAGCATTCCCATTTGGGAACCTTAGTCCAGGCACACGAAGACAGTATTGGTCAGCTCTTGACAAGTAAATAGGCTTAGCGGGAGGTCAAGCCAGGCAGGACAATGTAGACTGAGGAATAAGAGTATTACAACAAATAAAGCAATAGCATCAACATCTAATAATCTGTCATGTAGAACTACCAACATCTGGAGTTGCAATACAACCACTCTGTTGATCTATCACCCACCGCTGCTATCTGTAGGGTATGAATTAAACCAATATCTCAGTCAGTACATCCTTTTTGGCTTCTGAACTAATAAATCTCGCCCCCTCAATTTAGTTCTTCAACATAAATTGGAAAAGGAGAGTCAGCTTTCCTGGTTTTCAATTCCATGTCAAACAAGTCATGGAAATAAAATAAAGAGAATACGTGAACATAAATGAAACTTTATTCTTCCAATACCAGAAGAAGCTATAACTACCCAAAACTGATACAACACTTCAACATTTTTTTTTAATGGGGTTTAGCAAATTGCCTTTCCAAATTTAGTAATCTGTCAAAAAATTCACTACAACTTACAATCTGAGTTCAGAATATTTCAAGGTTAAGATCTAATTTAAACTTTCAAAAATCTGATATAAATTATGTTAAATAACAGCATTTTGTACACTTTTACTATTACTGTATTACTTTTACTTTTGCTGTAAAATATCTTTCTGTTAGTGTGCACATTTTACTCAGAATGCTACTCTGGAATAAATATGGAACCCTTGTCATTTGCAAATGAAATATTTTTTTCCTGTAGTCAACCACTATAAGAACTGCAGACAAATAAAGAGCCTATTCCTACTTCTTCTCCAGATATTTTGTGTTTCACACATTTCAGGCTGATGACCAAAGAGCTAAGAAGGTAGCTTGGAACACCAGAAAAGCAC
This sequence comes from Nycticryphes semicollaris, assembly GCA_013400055.1. Lineage (NCBI taxonomy): Eukaryota > Metazoa > Chordata > Aves > Charadriiformes > Rostratulidae > Nycticryphes > Nycticryphes semicollaris. Next base: position 460,253 of record VXBJ01004427.1, on the reverse strand, counting down.
TAGCATGAGCTAAAAAAAGACTGTATTACTTCTGAAGAAACAAAGATTCAGTGCCAATGGAACTGAAAGATCCTGCCTCAGAGTACCAGGAAATACAGTGGGAAAAGCTGAAAAGTATTGCCAAAAGGCTTGAGAGACACAGTTGAAATAGATAAGAAACACAGCCAGACAAATTGAGAAACAAGTCAAAGAAATTAAAAATTTGCCTCAGACAGCCAGTAAGCAAGGGCCTAGAAGCTAAGAAAACGTTGCCAAAGGAACTATGAATACAAACAGGAGAAACAGGAGAGGATGAAGACAAGGAGCAAATGAATGCAGAAAGAGAATATAGGCTTAATCCTAAGTACCTGATTTAATTCCACTTATTTAAACACATCTCACTTGGACACATCTGCAGTTCCTCAGACCCATTCCACTAAGATTGTTCAGTGCGGAGAACAAGAGGAAAGAAAAAACCTGTGGAAAACCCCATGATTTCCACTTCTCAAGTATAAAGGGTTGAAGGAGCTGAAGGTTCATGAGGTATTGAGATAACTCACTTCAGCAACTGTTTGGTTATTAACTAGAGATATCAACGCTTTAGATGTTCATACACTCTGCCTTTGGGAAGAACTTTTCATAGCCATAAGGGATGCAGAGAAGTTCTCAGGAGCTCTGGAAATGAAAAAAACCTTGGGACAACTGTAGCTTGAGGATTGCTGGAGGAATAGCTTTACACAGTGAAGCTGTATTTGAGATCAAACCATATAGATAAAAGGCAGTGACAAAGATAATTCAATGACCACATGAGCATCAATGATGTTGAGGGGAAAAAAAGCTACACTTAAATAAGCTGAACTAGCAAAAGCAGCCATAAAAAAAAAGTCAGTAAAGTGAAGGTGAAGGAGACAGAAATTCAGTATAACCAATTGCACCTACTGGGTAACAGAAACTGAGAACCTTCCTGATCTTCCCTTTTCATGACAAGAAGCAGACTAAAACAGATGTAGCACGTTCTTCTCCTAAAAAAGCACTACTTGTCCAAGCACAACCGTTTCTATGCCTCATGTTATAATGTAGGATTACAAAGCCACATAGATAAATGTCTGCTCTCAGTACTGCTAGCCCGCTGAATACATAAACTTTTCCAATTATACAGAAATCAGAATGGTTTCCCTGAGTAGAATTGCATTCCCTGCATCATAGATTTAAACATTAAAGTCATATTAAAGAACCATAACAAAGTTAGGTTCACAAACCTCATCTAAACTTGATAACCTATGAATAATTTACATTAAAATAATATAGTTTTCATAGTAAAGTGTTTCTATTATGACGACTTTTCTCTTTTAGAATTGTAATTTTTCCATGGCATCTTGCTTCATTATTATTTACAGAAAAAACAATTTCTGATCATTCCACTTAAAAGAAAAAGAATCCAATTAAAGATTTTGCTGCATCAGTAATGTTTGATGAAGACCATGAAAGAGCATAAAGGCTCTTCTTCTCAGAAAATGTAATAATAACTTGCACAAAATAAGTACTACTAGAAGAAAGAGAATAACCCAGTAGATCTTCAGCATAGTGGAAGACACAAAGGAACAACTGGTATGGGATCAGGATTCAACAGTCCTTGAACCTAGAAAGTCTTTTTGTTCTGGCTCCTGTCAGCACAGTTAATACAGAGCTACACATATAATCCACTGTGCACCACAGAAGTGTTCTTAAAAATGTTAATAATACCCTGCAGAGAACCACCACAGTCCTCTAGTGAACTTAGTATGCCAGGCACCTCAAGTCATCAAATCATCTGCACTGAAAGTATGCAAGATTCACACTGAAGTCTATGAACCACGTTCTCCTGTACACTGAAGAAATCATTTTCTCCTTCTAAAGACAGACTATAAAACAGCCTGAATGAAACAGCATTTTCATGTGGTTCCTGGTCCCCTTTCAGGCTGGAACAATGTGTAACAGTGGTGGTTCAAATGTAAATCTGATTCAAAAGGACTAAGGACTTGCTTAAAGCAAATGATTAAGTACGTGAAAGATCAAAGCCTGGCACTTCACTGGCATCTGAGAATGCAAATGAGTGATGCAGAAGAGGATGAAGAAAAACAGAGGAGAATTTGGGGATTCTTTCTTAGTGCAAGCATTAAAAGTATACTGGATTAAATTAAACAATGACAATTATATCAGTGGAGAAAGCCTCTCCTTATCTCATGGCTTTACTTGACGAAAGGCACATTATAGTATTTCTGTAAGAGGATAGTTTGTTTTGTTTTCTCAAGCTATTATTTTGATGCTCCCCAAGAAGATATTTTACTCTTAAAGCCAATTTTGTTCTCTCTCATTTAGCAAACATTGATTTTTTCCCCCTGTCTGCATTTCAAATAGAGCTAAAACAAGCAAGGCTGGTTTTGTTTAGTACCTTCAAAGGTGCTGAACCTCCTCTGGCTATCTGGAATAAAAATCCACAGCTGTGACTAGTTCTTTATGGATATTCCAATCCCAATTTTCTTCTTCTTCAAAGCTTCAATAGCTGTTTAAAAGAAGTGCAATGCATCCTTCTTCAAAGATGATAGGAAAGGTACTGCACTTTGCATTACCACACATTCCTTGCTGTCTGCTCTGCCTGGGAGTTCAGCTTGATGTCAGCTTGCAGGCATTACAGTGATGACCAAAGACAGCCATCCACAGAGACAAATTACTAGGGGTTTCAGGAGTACCAGCTACCCTGCCAGCAAAAAAAAAAATGAAACACATATTTATCAAAATGCACTTTTGTCTCTTGCCGCAGCTACAACACTACACAAGGAACTGTGATTTGCTTTATAAGTGAATATTTAGTGTTGCAGTGACAACACAGATTTCAGTAAATGGAGTAACGTGCTTGACAGTGTGGAAGAACAAGATTATAACCTGCCTTCTCAAACTTCAGCACTTGAAATTTTATAAGCATCAGACAAAAGATGAATCTCAACCATTACTTTAAGATCCAGAAGAGCACATTCATCCATCTGGTATTTAATGTCCTAGATACTCACCTTTTCCCTCAGACATTCTCTCATAGTATCATATTAATTATTTTATGTAATAAATGTATGAGTTAGATTCACTTGGAAAAAAAACGTCCAAACGCAAATTAATTGTATGCTGTCCGTAATACACAGAAATACATAGAACATAGAAAACTATTCTAGCAACTAATGAAGATGGGCAAGGAATCCTCATAATGACAAAATTTATCACAGAATTTTGCTACTTAGTCTATAGAGTAGAAGTTCCTCTGACAATGGTAAAGGCTGCGATTCCTAGAGAATCCACCTCTTGATGTGTTTTTTTCAGAATCAGAGAAATATCTTGCCTTCTATCAGGATGCAATCTGATCACAATGGTATAGGTGAAATCAAAGTTAAGGGAGCACGTCTCCACACACCTGCATCTCTGTTATGACTTTTCCATTTGGCCTGCAGAAAATCCAAGCTTCTTCAGATATTCTGGCCTCCCCACAACTCTCATTGTCAATTCCAGCATACCTCTTCCCACTCAAATTCTTTGTTAACTCATCCCCTCTTCTAGTGCTTTAATCCTTTATTCTCTTTGTGCCCATATCAAACCACCACCGTTCACATCCTTAGGTGTATTTCTACTACCTCAATTTACTATGTTTGGACACTGGGAGGGACTAAAGAAATAGTCGAAGAGACAACCAAACCTTGTATGATTCCACAAGAAAGAAATGCAGTGGTGTCATCAATCCTCAAAACTCCTTTGGGTGTATCATAGACCCAAAGGAACAGCCCATGTGACAGCTTTATCAGCCTTTCTTATGCAGCATCAGCAATCACACCTTTCTCCACTCTGCTTATGTATCATACTGACATGCCAGGAACTTTTCCTTAGGTCATGCTGGTGCAGGTCAATAGTATTTTTTCTGATCAAATCTACTGAATAAGCTATGACCAGCTTACCAGGTTTATATGGGAAATTATGTTTAACATAACCTACATTTAACCTACAACATTTAACCTACATTTCCAGGTACAATAAAGGCTTAGATCTCTTGGCATCCCCTGCTTTCTTTGCAACTTCTGAGGCTTTTTACCTTTTGTACTAAAGGTTTTACGTATGCTGCAAGCAGTTGGGAAGTATTCTGTAGTTGTTTCTGAACTAAACAACTATTAAGTAGTCACTGCAACAGAAGTTGACTAGAATCATTCACTCTTGCAGGTCTGATAATTTTCTGTCCCTTTCTCTTCTTCCAGCACAGGATATCAGAAAACCACAAATATCTAAGTGATCCAATTTGAGGCTGAAAGTTACACACCGATTTTGACAAAAATACTATAATTACCTGCCACTTCCTAGACTTAATAGTCTGTTGAGGTCTACTTTTTTTCAGTGGGCTACTGTATTTGTAGGTGTTTGTGTGTTCTTTTGGTTGAAGCAGGAACACTGATCTTTCCTCTTCCTTGCAATACAATGTGCCTAAAAGAGAGATCGTGTCGCAATGTGGTTTTCCTGACTCTTTCAGTCAAGTTTCTGTGTAGGTGTATGAACAAAGTTAGCGCTGCTGAAGCAGAAAGGATTAAGCCAGAGTGCTGAGGAAAAACACCAACTTAGCACATACTTGAAGCAGCATTTGCCTGCACAGTTCCAGGCTACATCTATCTTCCCTTGGCAGGAAAGCCACCTGATGTAGAGCTGTGTCTGCTAGCCCACATAGGAAATATGTTGGAGGTGATTGAACGGCTCACCCGAATATGCTGAACTGGCAGGCATTGCCATCTCATTCTAATTTTGCATCAATAAATCAACAGTTAAAAGGCATATAATACGAGGTGACTTGAAGTGGCTGTCATTAATTATGTTCTATCTTTTGCTTAGTAACCACCACAACGCAGTCTTCAATAAAACTAATCCTAATTACAGTTTGACAAGTTTCCCAAATTATGCTTATGATTTATTTTAGCATGACAGTTTTGGAAACTACAAGAGCTGTTCATTCCCTTTTTATTTCACAAGTATATCAAGGAGAGGTATATTCAGAGATAAACAAACACATAAAAAGTGCCACTTGAACCTCCAGGAACAGCAAAGCCAGTATTAGAAGACACTAGTATAGCATGAAAATATTAAAATATAAATTTGCAGTAAGTACAGTATCTGTTTCAGAAACGCATAAAAAAAAGGTGGCAACTTTTTTCTGATCTCTTATTGGAGCAAAATAATCAAAAATTCTCTTCTGTACTTCACTAGCGACTTTGTAAAAAAGTATTTTGTTTTATCCATTTTAAACAAATCTCTTCCCACTTTCACTGAGCATCATGTGTAGTAGTGTCCCTTGCTGTAGTTCTGCAAAAATTAATTTACAGTTTTATTTTTCCCTTTAATAAACTCTCTCTGACGAGCCCCCTTAATAATATATTTTGTACTCAGAAGTCAAAGCAGTTTTGGACAAAAATAGGGGAGACTAGAAAGAAGGGAGAAAGAGTTACAAGTAATTTTTAATTTTAAATTCCATCTCTCAGAAAAATTCTAATCTGAATCACTTCAATATTGCAAAATACACTTTTCTTTGTTGCTAGCCTCCTTTTCTCCTGAAAACAAAAAAAAAAAAAAATAAAAAAAGGATGTTACTGGTTTTGTCCCGTGTAAAAAAACTTTTAGAACAAAATGTTACAACAGAGAAAAAAAATCAGCCTTCTTTGTTGAAAAGTACAGCCAAATTTGGAGAGTTCTGTTTATGCAACATAACCTTATAAACTCTAAATAGTTAGCTTACCAAGTAGCTTTCTAAAATCTTATAAACAGGATGGGTATTTTCATATTCCAAAGCAGTTTTTCTGCAAAAATGGCAGTCAGAATGAAATAAAACCTTTAAATTCCTGTGTTACAAGAAGAATTTCATAATCACACTTCACGAGTATGCAGCTAATGAAGGAAATGTCACATCTCTTGTATTCTCTGGTCACCCATACCTGGCACTGTTCCTGGGAAAGGCAGAATCCTTGAATTGGCTCACACCTGGCTGCTGTTCTGCTCTCAGCTTTGGTAGAAAATGGCTTAATTATTAAAAAATGAAAAACCAAATACAATCTGCATTCAGTTTAAAGTGTACATGCAGGAGCCTTTTCTACATGTTTTTGCTTTTAGCTGACATTAGTCCTAGTGTGGCATATGATAGAAAAAAGTATATAGTACTGGCTGCATAGCTTTAACCCTAAAGACTTATTCCTGAGAAGCATCAGCCTCAAAGAACACTAATGCTCTTAATACCTTACAAGGAGATTGCAAGAAACTTGCGGGACTGGGCTTCTTTTCTCAGCAACCTGCTCACGCCAGTGCAAATGCTCTGAGTGTCGCTCCCTGCTCCATCTGCATTGATCCTCGGCTGCTGCCTGGGACACTGTAGATAATTCCAATTACAGGGGCCTCAGACTCCAGCAGCATTTGCTGAGGAGCCTCTGCTTTATCTCATTCCCAGCACAAGGAGGCTGGCACACCTCGTGATCCAGAGTGAAGCAACAGATGGGAAGGAGGGGAGAAGAAACAGAATCAAGGCTCTTCCACGCTGTTTGCTCACAGGTTGCCAAAACAGGCACTGACAGCGAGTAGCCGTAGGAAACTGAGGAAAGCTTAAATCCTAACTTCTCAGCAGGAGCAAAGCATAGAGGGAGCATTTGAAAACAACCCCCTAGGAAACCCTCAATTTTTTACCCTCTCTCATCCTTTCTTCTCTTTTCTTAAACAGTTTCATCCCCTAACAAACAAAATTGCCAGTGGCTTTCAACTTACAGCAGCAACCTGGAGGCAACTCACAAGTACTTTTTCAACAACGCTAATCTGTAAACCAAAGAAAACAGCCTTCTGCTTATAGTTTTTTTTTTTAAAAAAAAGTTGTTTTCTCTCCAAAATAGGCCTAGGAAATGTAAACTGATGCAGTTGAGTCCCTAGGGCCTGGAAGAATGTAAGAATTCTGCTTCTGTTCCAGCACTGCAGATCTTTCTTTGTCTTGCTCTGTCCTCCTCCTCTACATCTACACCTTTCTATTATATTCCACTTATGCTTAGCAGATACCTCACAGAAATCACAGAGAATGACTGCATGGTCCAATGTGCAAACACTACCTTAACACACACATTACCGACCACATGGCCAAGACTTTTCCCTCATTATCACTGGTCACTGGGGGACACTTCTCCCAAATCAATGAATCAAAACCTATTCCACGCCATTTAAGAGGAGAAGCAGCATTTTTCATGCCCTTGAATTTGAGGGGCTGGATACTTTTCTGAAAGGGTACTCCAGTACCCCGTTTTGCAGGACTATTACAAGAAACAGGGAACACACTGATGCTACCTAGTTATTTTTAAGTCAGCCTTAAATTGAGTTAAAGTGAAACAAACATTTTCTAAATCCAAACACTAGCTTGCACTGTTAAGAGAAAAGTATAATGATGATTTAAAGAGAAAAAACAAGCAGGCACACACCTACTTTGTGCTTCAACCAACTTTAGAAGTTTCTTTCACACTGTATGGTTTTGTTAGTAAGTCTTCTGGCTGAGGACTGTGATTTTCACACATGCTGTGTCTCCTAGGGTAGCCTATTCCTTTCACCACAAAAGAGCCCAAATAACAAGATGCATTCTTTCTCCTGCAACCCAGATCTATCATTGGAATCCTTCATATTCCAGGCCATTCTCTGATTTCCCCATCTTCTGCCAGAAAAACTCATATTTGTATATTTCAACCCAGGCAGGAAGAAACCTAGTATCTCCACGTTGCCATGTCCTGCTTTGGAAGTGCTAATGAGTGAGGTGACACCCAAACAGTATTAGCTGCCTGGGCTCACAATGAGCAAACCCTCAACAAGTTATTTCCCACAAAGCGTAAGATTCCTTCCACTGGAGCAGGAACCATTCCATACTCATAGCCTGACAATGATCAAAAAACATTCATCTCTTATTTTATAGAGGTACACAGAGGATGCATGTGACCCACACAAAAGACAGCACTGTTTTTTCACTGAGAGCAGCTATGGTGGTAACAACTCCCTCTGGGATCATAATGAGTTTAGGATGAACTGTTTTGAATACTGTCTGGAAGGGTAAGGTGATACCCTAACAAGTACCTTAACATAACAAGCACCCAGAATTAGAAAATGCAATCCCTCATGCCCTCCAGTGACCATGTAACTCCTGCAATCTTGCTTTACCCAAAGGCTTTGGTGAGCAGCATCACTGGGAGTGAACAGTTGTAAAAAATGCACTGCACAAGCTTCTCCCTTTTTCTATTTGTTAGCTTCTCTCTCCCTTCTGCCCTTCCATCCCTGTCAATTAGTAGCTGTATTATGTGCTGAAGCAAGAGGGTTTACATCTCTCAGAAAGTCTCAGATGATCTATTGTAAATGAATGCTTTTATTCATCCAACTCTCTTCCTTCTCACAATACCTGCAGGGTTCTGGCCTTGATGAGAACTGGAAGCACTGGGTTTTTCAAATGAATTTGCTTGCCCAGCTACAGTGTAGATTGTCTAAGACCCAGCTCTGGGAAAGAGCTGACCATGGCCCCTATCAGTACAGGAAGGAGAAAGAAACTGAATGGATTTGGGAAAGATATGGACATACTCTGAAAAGGAGAAATAATACAGTGTTTAGAGAATATACACTTAAATCAGTATTCTAGGACCCCACAAAATAGAAGCAATATGACTGATCCTGTTACTTCTGGACCCGAGTTGTGACAACTAGTTTAACTGCCAAAAATCAGGGTATCTGCATTTTGTCTTCTATGTTACTTAAGTAGCCAATAGTCCTCAGAGGAAAGAGGTTACCATTATCAGACTTTCCATTTATTACCATTAGCCTTTTCCTTCTGACTTGTTTCTCATTTCTGTTCCAGGCCTAAGGCAAAGACAAAGTCAAAACGTTTCACTTCAAACCCGTGAACTACGACATAAGATCTAGGCTGAGTCTTTCCTGCTTGCACACTTTCCTACCCACCCATTCCTTACAGACCAATTATAGCTATTGAGTCTAAGTACTAAAGAGGTATTTGTCACAGATGGCTCACCCATTCCTCTACCAAGTCAGGATACATGTTCTGTGGAAGAAAAAACAAGGTGTATATATATGTATGCATATACAGTGTTTTATATATAGCATGCTTTAGAATAAATGTTTTCATTTTCTTCCAAAACATAATGTAAAATTAAACATCCAAGGCCATAATGAACTTCGAGAAACTAGATATGAAGAATCCTATTGGCCACTACAACTAGATTCACTTCTCTCAAGAAATTCTGAAGCCACAACTTTTTCTGGTAGGAGTATCAGACCTAGAAGGTTCTAGACATACGTAAACTAGAGTTTGATGAGTGGCTGATACAGCTTGCAATCAAAGACAAGAACAGGACTGGGCTCAGTGACCCAGGAGGTCCCTTCCCAGGCCTTGTCCCCAGCTATGTGATGCATTCTGTCAACCTGGCCCTAACAATCCCTGAGTTTTCTCCTGTTCAAGGAGGTCCCACAGCAAGTCTTCTGCTGTGAAAATAAGTATTTCTTGATACCAGATGTATAAGTAATCTTTCTGGGTCTGTTACCTGGCAGCATTTTAGAAGAAATCTGTTTTGGGAAAGAAAAAATTGCTACGGGTACTCAGAGATATATGACTATTTCTGTTTGCTTGTGCTTTCTTCTCAGTCACTTAGTTAAGATCAGGTGTGCCAAGAAGAGTTAATTGCAGACACTCTAAGCTCTTTCAAAAACCTAACTCCAAAAGGACAGTTCTGCATGTTCTTTTTAACACACAGTACAAAAAGTAACAGCTTTGAACCTCGAGAGTCTGATCCATAAATCTATGTATCTATGTATCTATGTATCATGTATCTAGTGGAGTCCCTCAAGGATCGCTACTGGGGCCAGTACTATTCAATATATTCATCAGCGACTTGGATGAGGGAACAGAACGCACCATCAGCAAGTTTGCTGATGACACCAAACTGGGAGGAGTGGCTGACACGCCAGAAGGCCATGCTGCCATCCAGCAAGAGCTGGACAGGCTGGAGAGTTGGGCAGGGAGAAATTCAATTAAATATAACAAGGGCAGTGAAGTCTGAAGAGGCCTTTTGCCATGTGCTACAAGTTCTCCCCATGTTCCCCAATTCTGCCTCTAACAATATTTAGAAGTACAGTATCAGTCTCTCTCCAGTAGCCCACCAGGCATCTCATTTTTGCAATGCTTAGCAGCCCATCTAAAAGACAACGGCAGAGCAGACCTACTTCATATGAACAACATGCCCAGTTTAGGAGGACCATCTACCAGAGCCTCCAGCAGAGGGTGGATCTGCTTTCACAGAAGGACACGTACTTAGTTACTGCACAGAGACTCTGCTGGCTTGGGAATATTGTTCCCAGTCTGACACAGGAAGAAATAATCACTAATTACACATAAAGAGACAGCTTCCTGCTAGTTGTTTGTGTAGTGCTTCCCTGCAATAAAGAGGGTTTCTAGCCACAGAAAAAAAGCAGCAAAGGTCAGACAAGATTCTTTGGTCCTTAGCCTGGTGTTAAGAGATGGATTAGAGCTTGTGAAGAAATTCTAAATTTATAAAATTGCCCGATGGAAGCAGAATGTAGTTTTTTTCCACACAGAACAGTTGCAAGAAATTGGCTTGCTGCTTCTGCCAGCCCAAAGCTTTGAATCAATGTCTGTGGAAACCATTTCAGGTTTTTCCCATTGACTCCACTGGGCATGGAATCACACTTCATACAGCCTGTATAGCTAAAGCTCTAATTAACTTGCTGTACCTGAAGATTATCCCTTGGGCTTTTCTTAGAGATTATTTCTTCCACATGCTTGTATTCTATCCCAGAAATCATTTAACAAAATAACATAACTTCTCCACAACACGGTAGAAAAGACACCTGACATTCTCAGACAGTAAAAAGTCAATGGCAAATGACTCTCCTTTTTACATAATTTACTTGGTATACACTACTTTTTTATGTTACTGTACAGGGGACTACCCTAGTTCTTCAAGGGACTTCTCAACAACCTTTTTCACTGCTTTTTTGTCAACATAAGCTTGAACAAAGATCTCACAGAAAGAGAGAAAAAAACGTAGAGGAAGAAAAATTTCTCAGTTGATTAACAACTTTCTAGCAATAATAACAATCTGTCCCTTTACTCCTCCAGCTATTTTAACATTATCCCAGACACACTGAAAAGTGGTGACTCATTTCAGGCTCACTTGCAAAGGGAAACAGACATTTCAACTACTAATGACTTCGCAAAGAAATGGCAAGTGTGCATAGAAAAACATTTGAAAGCTAATAAAATACCAGTTTGTTAGCAGAAAGCAGAAAAAAAATCACAGGAAAACTCTGACTCTTAGAAAAGGGGTGGACAAAGAACCACTCAATGTTTATAAATCTGAAGTAGAGAAATGCTGACTTCTGGCCATTGCTTTTGCCTTTTGCATAAGTGATTCTGGATACTCCTTCACGAAACATTAGCTTATACTAACATGCAACTTATTGGGGGAGGTTCATTATTTGCAGAAAAGTATTTTTTCTTCATGTATCTTCAAAAAAAGTAAATATGTCTTTAAAAAAAGTCCACACATCAAGAGGAATCTTCCCTGCCACCTTATTTTAACCTGCGTTATTTCAACAAGCTTATTTACAGCAGTATCCAACAGTTTTAATGACCCCTGTGGGAGGGAAGCAGGAACAAGCTGTAATGGACAGAGCAGCTTCATAAGCCAAATATGCTACAATCACATCTCAAAATAAAGTCTGAGAGGACCCAACTGGGAAGATTTCCCTGACTTGCAGACTCAAAAAGAGACTATGGATTCAAAAGTTCAACTGAAGAGTTTCCCCTTAGTCTGGCAAACTGATTTTTTATTTAAGTTGAATCTACATTTGAGTAACCTAAGAGGTGGTCTTTAATCCAGTCATTTGAAGGAAATCCAAGTGGCAATGGAAAGGCTTACTGATCTCATGCTCTTGATACTTCTATTTGTAGCACCATGATGGGAAAATCCCAATGGAGAGAGTGCTGTGCGGAGCCATGCTATCTTGAAGTGCTGTCCAGAAGAGCAAGAGATTACTCAGGCAGGTGTTAGTTGAGAGTGTGGCCCCAACCAGTTGTACCATGCACCAAGAAGGTTACTACTCACAGATCTCTAACAGTATGACACATCAATTAGTAGATAGACCACTTTTTTATGAACAGCATGGCACTTGAATATAATTTATGGTTCACTAGTAATGTATGGGATGACACACAAACCAAGAGTCAGATAACAATTTAAGAGGAATGGATTACTTAGAACTGTAAAACTAAGACTGAAAATCCATATCAAAAATTCCATCAAACAAATGTGAAAGTATACTCTGTCTGAAGCACCCTCCATTAACTGAAATGTTCTACAAAACTCTTCTTTCCTAAAGACTAGTGAAGGAAATTTGAAAAACGGCTTCTTTTGCAATCAGAAATATCAGGGAAAAGCTGTTTGAAAATCTGTCATAAATGCCGGCCATATTTTTACAATGAATACTTACTATAGCCAATTGCAAACAATTACTTGTCATCTGTGGTTTTTTCCCATTCTAATGAATTATAAACCTCATCACAGTGAAAGCCAAAAAAGCTATGCATGCTCATTTGCAAGAGATTTCATTTTTGAACAAGTAAATAAATGTATTGCATCTATTTTAACTTCTTCTTCATTTATATTTTATGAATTGTAAACATTTCTTCTTTAAGCACATTGATATTGACATCTGTTAGCTACCAAATATTCTGTACATGTAATACCACTGCAGATACAAATCACCTGTTGGCATCCCCCAGCAATGTACTTAAAAGTTCAGGGCAATGAGGTACTTAAACATGCTAGGTTTGAGTCAGTAAAAATAATCATGTACTTAAATTCAGTCAAACACATGACATGTTGAAATAGCTCCTGAATTGAAATCTCCATTGGAAAATTATTCATTTTAATGTATAAGGGCTGCACAACTTTCTCTCCTACTATGTTCTTACTGACAAAAGTAGCTATTTTCTATGTCCATTGAGGGTATGCCAGTTAATAGGCCTGAAAAAACCCCACTGGATACGTTTTAAAACTGCCTTTCTTCCAAAACTATGTATTGTTGTTTGGAAAACAAAAATGAATAGTATTATTTTTAACCATAAAATAGTAGAATAGTTTTCAAATTGTTATTCAACAGAAATGCTTTTAACATATGTAGATATCACTCTATACTTTAATGTTACCTATTCCAGAAAATCACTTTAGCAACACTGTTAATCTTTTTATAAATCAAATTTTCAAGCTTTAAAAACTTGTTAAGCCTACAACCTCATAGTTGTCATACTTCCTAATGTCAAATATTTCTGGTCACAATTATATTCTTCCAGCCTTACCCATCATCATATGAAAAAATATATATGGGATGTAACTTATTCTGACATTTTTAGTACAACATAAAATTTTCATAATCTGTATTATATATGTCCAATAGACAATACACAGAAAAAATGCTGTGCATCCAACAATGCTATTTCACCGAAGAAAAAACAAGAGTACAAATTATATTCTCTGTGAAGCACACAATTAGGTTGGGTAACAGTGAGTTATGACAGATTTTATAGCACTTCAATGCTGACTTAATCACTTATTATTCTGAAGCAATTTTGGATTAGTAGGGTTTTGGATGATGAAGATTCATTTATATACAAACAGGATTTACACTGTGCCAGAATTTCACCAAATGTAAGCATCTATATTTATACCTCTCAAAATATCTAACTATTTTAAAGCATGATACAATGAAGGATTTCTTTGGTTTGTATTTCATCCTATTGCAAAAGAAGCACTAAACTGGTTGGAAGCAGAACGTCACCAACTGAATTAAAAGACCAGTTTACCAACAGCACAGCCTCTGTGCTAATTCTGATCGTGCCTAGCCGTGTTTGATTTATGATAGCTGATGGGATTATGGCCTAGTTGAGGGAACCCACAATACACAAATCTGCTATTAGGAGCCATGGTACATTAACCAATGGTGATGAGTGTAAAAAAACAAAAATCTAAAATATTCTGATCTCATTATGTTATGGTTTTGCTCAGTTTTAGTGCACAGTAATGGGAAATGTAAGTACAAACTCATGTGCACTGATCATACACTATACCTTAATTGTGCGTTCAGCAATGCAGTTGTTCAGAACACTGTTTTAAAAAGCTCTGTCTACATAAATACAGAATATGAATGCTCCTCCATCTCATCTTCTAAAATTGTACAACATTTTCACTTTGGATAGTGAATAAAACAGTATACTAAGAAATTAACTTTGTTAATTACATCAAGATTTAAAAGAAACATAAAAAAAGTGAATCAAGTCTGATCCAATTGAATAAAATCTCTCAACTGAAAACATTCTAAATCAGATTTATGATAATTCCAAGGCTTAAACGAGGTATCCTCTTTTTAAGATGAAACAGACAGAACATTACCTTCATGTCGGAAATTATTTTTTTTAAAGTGTATGTTTTGGTGCAATCCCATTTAAAACATAAATCACGTATGCTTACTGAGGACCGAGGACAACCAGCTGGTGATCCATAAGTAAAATCAGGCGGCTCATACTAATTCTCAAATCTGCAACTCATCCCAGTTCCTGGCAGCTCTCCAACCATGTGCTGAATCTGTCGACTAACAGCACCTGGGACTCCCAATCTCAGTGCTCATCACAATGCACAAAAACATGACGGGAAGATGTCAAGCAAAGATTTCTGTAATAGAAAAGAGCTGCACATTCGGTTTTAAAGATGGAGAGCCAGTTCCGTGTCAGAACAGCTCCAGTGGACATAAAAATAATGTTGAGAGCAGAGAAGGTAAACAAAAGGCTATTTACACGTTTTTGACTTCTACAACTATTCTGCCTTCACAGTCACGTTGTCAGGGACGCAGAACTTAACACAGTAACATAGAGAAGCTAAAGGGAAGAGATGGGGAGGGACTCTTGACCAGGGAATGGAGCAATAGGATGAGGGACAACGGTTTTAAACTAAAAGAGGTGAAATTTAGGTATAGATATTAGGAAGAAATTCTTTCCTGTGAGGGTGGTGAGACACTGGAACAGGTTGCCCAGAGAAGCTGTGGCTGCCCCATCCCTGGAAGTGTTTAAGGTCAGGCTGGATGGGGCTTTGAGCAACCTGCTGTAGTGGAAGGTGTCCCTGCTCATGGCAGGGGGTTGGAACTCGATGATCTTTAATGTCCCTTCCAACCCAAACCATCATATGATTCCATGATTATCCACAGAGCCAACCGTTCCGTCTCCCTGGCAAACCAAACACTGAAGGTAAGATCCAAGTAAGTCCATAATCCCAAGTGTCATAAGGTGAGATAAATATATTTTCTTTAGCAGTTTAAATTTATTTTCAAAGAATACAAATCTTAGTATGCTGCTAAAACTCATGAAAACTTTATTACAGTTTGGGTACATATAAATTTTAAATCTCAAGTAAATCTCCGATGATAGCTTTAAACAATCAGGCACAGAATTCAGCTTCAAGTTCCTTTTAACCAAGTCTGTAAACCATAGCACACTATAGAAAAGTATCACGTACAAATGAGAAAACACCTTGACTCAGAGCTGGTTACCATCCAGAAATGGCACACCCAGAAAGACCAGAAAAGGATGACAGCAGCCATTAGCCCTATAATTATAACACTTGGCAATCAGTTTATAGCATCAATCCTCCTCAGAAAAGCAGAGAGTAGAAAATATAGACATTAGATTTTAAAGTAAAACTCAGTGATTGGCATAAAGAAAAATCTAAGCTGAGGTTCTAATATTTCTTTATTATAAAACCCAATGCATGCATCTGCCATTTCCTTTTTACTATATCTGCTAAGGAAAGAAAGAACTTTTACAGGTACAATTCTGTAATATAGATGATACCAAAAATACAACCAATTCAGCTGCATGCTAAAAGAAGTGCAGCATACTCTATTCGTTTGAGAATGTATTCCCTGTAGCAGATTTGTAAGAGTACAAAGAAAACGCCCTTCCTTCACTGGGGTATTTCACACATACCTCTAGAGAAGTGCCAGTCGGAAGACAAGAAGGAAATGCACCTGAGATAAATGCACAATGCAATGTCTCCATCAGAGCAGCACATACAGAGTTACTGACAAAACAATTAAAACTTTGGAAGTGAGGGTACACCACCAACAAATCAAAACTCAGTCCTTTGTATGGCACGTACATTTCATGAGTGCACTAAGTTTAAAGGATGAACATAGTACTACATTATCAGGATGGAGTAAAGAGGTTTTACTGAAGCGATCCAACAACGTGTGGGTGTTTATCTAAATCCAGTTTTATAAAGACCTACATCAGAGATGAGGTTTTAGCCACCTGAAGACAAGAAAAGCATTATCCTATGTAAGTGATGACAGATGGATAAAGACATCAAAAAAAAAAAAAAGCTTTTAAATATACCTACATGAGTGGTTCTGTATTTTAATACCATGAACCAATACCAACATTATCAGGAATTTTCCATCTTCACAGAAATAAAAAGCAACACTGCACAGCCTGGACTCATCCATAATCCTCAGGTCAAAACATCTTGATCCTGGATGTGCATTGAAGCCAAATTCCTAGATAGGAGTGTTAAAATGAACTTCAGTGAAGCTCACCAGTCTTACAGATCAAAGAATATGCTGTCATAAGACAGGTTCTGCATGGAATTACCTTCCCACCTATAAAATGGCTTGCTTGACAAGTCAAAAGTTTTGATAAGGAGAGAGAGATATTTATATTATCTCTAGTCCTATCTCTGTAGAAGCCCTCTTCCTAAACATGATTATTGAAGTGAAACAATTTCACGGTTTCTGCATCTGTCAACTTCTACTTATAGGCTACTTGCCTATAAGTACTGTTACTTGAATAACAGAAACAAGTTGCTGGTGTTACATTACGAGACAATTCCTTCTCTCCAGGTGCATTAAACTGTCACCTTTATTTTGCCAAGAGGCAGCAACAAGGGGTTTTTCTGATGCTGAGATCCCTGATTTCAATAACACAGATACACCACACTAAAACCTTTACACACGAATCTTACGAGTTACTTTGGAATAACACTTAACTTTACCTTGCTGTATCATCTGTGACTATAATTTTCCTGGGGTTATAGTTGCATGAATGCTGGCAGCAGAGCTGACTTAAGAAGTTCTGGATTTCACCTATAGTCCAGCCATCAGTCCCCATCTCCACTTTAACAGTTCACTGCTGCTCAGCTGTGCAGCTAAGCTGTGGGACCAGCCTGAAAAACAGATCTCTGGAAAGAGGTGGTTAAAAATAACCTTCCAAAAATAAAAGGGAAGAAGATGTCTCCTGAACACTGAAGTTAATGTCTCATGAAACTGCATGTAGGACAGAGTGTACTTGCCTCGTCTTTCTTGGGTCTGATGAGAGTACCACAATAAGGATCTGTAAGTAGAGCGGGCAGCTAGAAAAAGGTTAGGAGACTTGTAAAATAAGGGAAGTCTAGTTCACAACCGGTAAACAGAACCCATCTTCCCCATGGGACCCTCAGGTAAAGGCCTGAAAGCAAGTGCTCTGCCCCAAATCTCTAATTATCCACCGACCCAAACTCATCTCATGCTTGGAAGTGACACTCTCGCATCCACCAGTCTCATGGTTCAAACACTCCTTGTTTCCACAGTCAGACTTGGCCCCATTACATCTGACAGCAGAAAGGTGGGAACCTGTGAGAGCCTTCATAAAAGTCTGTGGCACCTGCTGACCAGAATTTTGTAAGTATTTGTATAACCTTAATTAATAGGATTACAGTAATATGCACGTAAAATACAGCCAGGATAATACATACGTATGTTTGCATGTGCCTGTGTGTAGATAGATATGGTTGGAAAGGTAGGTACATGTTAAAGGACCGTTCACAGACAAATTTACGTAAAGTTTTGAGATGCTAGACTACTTGGAGGAAGATTTTCTTTTATGGCTTAAAATTGCATTATATTCCCTCGTATTGCTTCATTCCTCCACTTCGCCATTGCAACATTAAATTATCCTTCAGCTGAGTACTTGGATTTGACTGCTTTATATTCCGTGTCCACAAATATCAGAGTTGCCACACAGCACAGGCATTTTGATTGCAAAGAGGTTTGGGGTTTTTTTATCATCTTTTTTTTAGTCTTTTTTTCTTTAAGTTGACTAGTAAAGATAAAACACAGTGAATTCTTCTGGGGCTGGACTTTCATCCAGCTGTCCCCAAATGCAATATAAGCATTAGAGAAAGCCATTTGTTCGTTGTTATTCTGAATGACTTACAGCAATTCCTGAATATCCTTTTGTGTCATCTGACAACACTCTTATCTTTGGAAGGTTTTATTAAGAGCTACATTATATCATTCTGTTATCAATCATAGCTTGTACAATTCAGATCCTTTTAATCACTTGGAAACTGTTCTATGGTTCCTACAGAAATACCTGGAGAAATGGCATGCAGCCTAAAACTGCATTCCTTATGTATTTATTTGTTACTGAGAAACAGCCTTGCTTCTTCATAAAATTCAATTGTCTATGATTACCTTAAGACAGAATCAAAACTTAAATCATTTCAAGAATATGGAGAAAAGATGCCTAGGAAATCATTTTACATTAGCACTGAAAGGATACATAATGCTTTTTTCTACGTATCTAATTACAGCTGACAGCCTCATGAAACTTTCTATATTTCCACACCTGAGAATTAGCACCCTAGGAAGAACAACTCTTGGACCAGTTTTCAAGTAGGAAATACTGGAGCCACTTTTAAGTCCCTCACTTGAAACCAAATCATCAATACTTAATTATGAAAGGATACAAGTTCCAACAGCCTTCTGTTTCAATATATACTCAAATTTCATCTGACAAGTGAACATTTTATACAGGTCTGATGAGCAAAACATCTGCCTGCCTTCACCTCTCAGGACTCTTTGGCTTTCAGCTGTGCCTCTAAATAGGGCAACAGAAGCATGGTGCTTCTCCATTTGCAAAATTTATTATATGTAAACAGCCAGTAGTGATTATAAAATGCTTAGGTAATATAACAACTATAGAAATATCTCACATAATTTCATACGACAAATTCAACCACTGACTTTTGTTACTGTTTTAGGAGTTGCATCACAAACATAGCCATGTGTAATTAAAGTTCTGTCAAAATACATCATGACTTTCAAAGGAAATTTATCTGTAGCTAACATCATAGTGTTGGTGACGGTCCAAACCCTCTGCTAAATAAAATACATATAGAAAGTCCCTTGCCATCATTGGCTCCGCTGACAAGTCCCCTATCATTGCAGAGCTGAGGGATCAGTTACAAAGCCGCAGACTCAGAGGCTATTCTGAAACAGTTTCTAAAGGTTTATCTGAGCTACCCAGGAAGACAGCAATAGCTGCAGAAACTTATAACAAGGGCTTCCAGAATACATTTAGAAGTTCTTTCACGCATCTTTGTGCATCTTTCCCCTTGCCTTTCCCTCCCACCCACTTTGCAATTCAACTGCCCAGTAACATACAACAGCAGAATGATGCTCAGCCACACCAAAACCAGGAGGAAAAGGAACTTGATTTCTCTAGATTAAAACACTGCCCGAGTTTAATTTCAGTAAGGAGTAGCACATGACAAGGAACATATTTTTGAGTGGAACAGTGGGAGTTGCTTTTGCTTAATACACTTTCTGAAGTGTGCTCTCACTATGACAAATATATATCTTCACGAGGACAGCTTTGTTAGAAGTGTTACTGATAAGAATCAGAGAGCAAAAGAAAATGCAGTCTTCACAGAACTGATCCTGAATCTGGAAATGTTACATTTTAAATACGCAAGCAGATGGCATTTAAATAAATTAGAAGCAAAGAAAAGGAGAATTTATACACAGCAAGGGAGAATGGGGAAAGCAAGTTTAGTAGTATCTGCCAGAGATCTCCACAGCATTTTTATTACACGATTCTTTTAATGTCCATATACCATTTTAAGAAGCTTGCCATTATGCAGCAGGGGAGGGGGAAGAAATCTACAGTGACAATTCACTTGTTTTAATGAAAGTTGTTCAGCCATCTTAATATTTTCATCTTTACACTGAAAACCATTGCTTTCCTTAATGCAAAAATGAAGTTGCTTCAGGCGTGGTGCTGCAAACGTAGCATAAGTCATTGTGTTAGGATATCTTTTCAGTTACAATATCCTTAGCAAAAGCAATAAAAGGTGAGCACACACATCCCTTTGAATTTCAGTAGCTTACAGAAACTAGCTAGTATAGGTGGAAGGTTTATAACTAAGCCAGCAGAATCCAGGCAGCAGCAATAGGTTTATTCAGCTCTCTAGTTACACACTTCTTCGTGTCTTTTGTATTAATAGAAATCTCTGGCCTACTTAAGTCGCACTTTAATGTGCTATAATCTTTTTCAAGACACTGTCATAATCTCTTGAAAGAAACTGCTCATACTCTTTGATGATATATGAAAATGTATCTTCTTTACGTCTGTATCTGTGGGGTTTTTTTACACTACAGAAGATGAGAAAGCTCATTTCATACATCCACATACACACTGATTTTTTTTAATATTCAGGATATTATCACTACTTTTTTGTAACTCTCAGTGCACCAGAAAGGCATAACTCTTAAGTTTTAGTTTTATTAGGAAATAAGAATATAAATTGCATAGATTTGTATGTGTATTTCCCTCATCTATTTTCTTTCTGGACAGAAGATCCATAGGGAAGAAGAAATGTTCTTGGTAGTGACAGTTAAGGACTTGTCCTGATCTTGGCATTACAGTAAGAGTGAATAAGGTCAAAAAATTTAAGTATATGTGCATATTTCAAGGTAAACATCAGAAAACAAAAAAAGCAAAAGCAAGTCACTTTAAATGAGTCAGTGGACAAAGTGCTTTCTCATCAGTTTTACCTAGTGAAACTTCTGTTTCTCCAAGTAATATATTTGGTGCCCTCAAATCAGCATCTAATGGAGAACAAATTTTGTCACAATACCATCTGGAGAGCATAACAAACTACCCTAAAGAAGCACAATCCTTCCAAAACTGAAAACACAGAGTTAACAGGAACACTTCTCCAGTGCTGCAGAAAAAAAAAATCAAAAACCAAACCCATTTTCCATTTTCATTTAAGTTTGGCAATGATACTGATATGAAAAATAATTAAAATCACTCATTCTTAAAAGTCCTAATCAGCATGAAAATGATGGCAGTGTTTTCAAAATTGCTGTGAAAATAACTGCTATGTCTGAGAAAGTAAGAATACAATGCAAGTATTGTTGAAATCTCCTCTTTGTTTTATCATTTAGTCTTTCTGCATGGAAGCTGTCATTCCAGCCATTCAGAGATTCTGAATAAGTAGTAGAAGTTACAGATTAGCTCTAAAACTATAGCCAAGCACCCTGAAACACTTGGCTAACAACACTTTGAACATCACACCTACCCTAAGAGAAGGAAGGTAGGGAGGTAAGCAAACCATAACAGCTTTAAGTGCCTGGAATGAGGGGAAGAGGCAAGAGAAAAGTCTTTTAAACCTTTCTAGCCTGCCTCAACCAAGGAAATAGACTATACTGGTGTTGCTCTGTGAGTTTCAAGCTAAGTAAAATTGTGCTTCTGAAATAAAAGCCTGAACAGGCTTTGTCATGACATTAGCTCTTCCAGGGTTGGAAAGCCAACTCAGCAACTCCAGGGTTCAGCAAGCATAACACTAAGCAGAGCTAAAAATTAGTACAGAACACATGTTTATAGACAGGACTGGACAAAAGAGCCCACTGTAATCATTTATACTCGTTAGACTCATTTGAACTTGAGTCTGAAGATGAGCCTTCTTTGCTTTTCAAACAAAACGTAGGAGGCCAAAAATCTTTACCACAATGCTGAATGAAAACAAAATACTACTGAAATATAGTGCTGCTGCTCCAGTACATAAAACTGTTTCAATCAATTCACAACAGAAATTCTTAGTAAAGAACAAAACTGTCCTCGACTCAAACTGCACATATTAAAAACAAAGCGCGAGTGAACTCTGTTAGTGTTTGATGCCGACAGTACTCTAATCTGCCCCTTTTCTTTTTTTCTCATCAGCACAATACCTTGGTATTTATTACTGAGATTCGTGCTTCAGGCAGGAAAGCCTTTGCTTCATATATAAGACAGAAAAAACAGAAGTCACCACAGTACCCTTATTTCCCCACACTTGAAATCACAGAGTTAAGTGAAAACTGGAGCCTTCGTTACTTGAATTTGAAATCCATTTTATTTAAAATTTGTCATATGATTACTGAAAGTCAACTAAGTCCTCAGTAAACTTTCATATTTACTGAAACAATGCCATGGGACCTGGATAAGGTCAAGGAGTGTGTCTATGTGAACCTCATGTTGTTCAACAAGGTCAGGTGCAGGGTTCTGCACCTGGGTCGGTGCAACCCCCAGTATGAATACAGGTTGGGGGATGAAGGGAATGAGAACAGCCCTGCCAAGAAGGACTTGGGGGTACTGGTGGATAAAAAGATGGACATCAGCTGACAATGTGCAATTGCAGCCCAGAAGGGCTGCATCAAAAGCAGCATGGCAAGAAGGTCAGGGGATGTGATTCTGCCCCTCTACTCTGGTGAAACCCCACCTGGACTACCACACCCAGCTCTGAAGCCCTCAGCACAGTAAAGACATGGACCAGTTGCAGTGGGTCCAGAGGAGAGCCACAAAAATGATCAGGTGGATAGAGCACCTTAGTTAGTGTTGTTCAGTCTGGAGAAGAGAAGGCTCCAGGGGGACCTTAGTGCAGCCTTTCAGTACTTGAAGGGCTCTTATAATAACAATGAGGACAAACGTTTTAGCAGGGCCTGTTCCAATAGGAGAAGGGGTCATGGTTTTAAACTAGAAGAGGGAAGATTTAGATTAGATTTCAGAAAGAACATTTTTACAATAATGGTGGTGAAATACTGGAAGAGGTTGCCCAGAGAGGTGGTAGATGCAACATCCCCGGCAACATTCAAGATCAGGGTGGACAGGGCTCTCTGAGCAACCTGACCTAGTGAAAGATGTGTGTGCTTACTGCAGGGGAGTCTGGCTTACATGGTCTTTAAAGGTCCCTTCCAACGTAAACTACTCTATGATTCTATGAACATGTTGCTGTTACTCTGTTAGCTCTGCCTGTGGATACACAGCTATCTTCAAGATGCTGTTTGAACATTATTCACTATGGAAGCACAGGTGGGATGAGATGTTTCATTAGGTCAACATTAGTCATTTCCCTTTTCCATCAAAAGACAATATACTTGAGCTGATTGTGTAGCGCTTCTGTACTGTTTCAAATGTAGAGAGTATCAGGCATCCACCTCAGTTGTGACAGAAAAGGCCATTACTTTCACCTTGGTACTCGAGTTAGTTGATATAGACCAACCACACTACCTACTTTCATTCAAGCCAAACTTTATAGGAACAATTCCTTTTACAGAAAAAGTTCCTGGTTTAGTACATCCTACTGCAATCCAATCTTCCTACACACTGGCCAAGGATTCACACATACTCATGTACCCAATCTGTATCTATCACAGTATCCTCAGTGATATAATTTCTCTTTCTACCAAATGCTTCCACTTTTTTTTTTCCTCCACACAGCTCTGATCTCCCCGGGCTAACTTTCCTAGCGCCATACTATGCACAGAAAGTAACTATCCCAATATCCTAATGACATATAGCCCCTACCCATAACAAAAAATATAGTTCCCAATGCCTACACAAACATGAAGTTCATTGTGGGACCAAGGCCTAAACTTTTTTCTACATATTCTTCTTTAATACAAAGCTACAGTTGCTGGTGCAAAACATTTCAACTGCTGGTCAAAGTCTCTGATGAATCCTCTCAATTTTCAGATCTAACAGGTTAATAAGAATCTTCAGCAGCGACTTCAAAAAAAAAAAAAAAAAAAAAAATTCAAATGCTAGGTTTGGTCAAGAGGATCCTAGTTCCAACAATACTATTTTGCAGCAGAAATCAGCACTACCCTTCAAAAATCTGATACTCGTAAGTGAACATTTCTGGTCAAGAACAGTACGATTAAGCTAACAAAAAGGCAATCACTAGCAGCCCTGGAGAAGACAATCAGGGATGAGAGCTCTGTTCAAGCAGAGTGAAAGACGTTATAATGAAAACAACTTTAGCTCTGGCTATCTAAAAACTGTTCTGGTTCATGCGCTTTTAGCCATTTAACCATCACATTCCAGGTAAAAGTTCACACTGCTTCCTGGTGACACCCATAATTTCTGTGGAGTTCCTGTATCTGTCAAGGATCTTACCCCATTTTATAAATCCGTCAGAAGGATTTGCCTCATCTTTTAGCCATACAATATTCAGAGATCACATTTAAACTTGCCAGATTGCTTTCCTCTCTCTGCAGTCAGCAGAGACACCTCCACTACTACCTCTGCAGAGGCAGAAGATTCATTTCTCTTAACAAGATAAAATGCACCATTTTCTGAAGACATCTATGTTTCTCAAAAGGTAATGAACTTCTGAGAGGACACAGCTTTTAGATGACTAAAATTCTGTGCACCCACTTCTACATTGGTGCTAACTGATCAAATAACTTACTGAAAAGCAGCTTAGGAAAAACATCTATTTACATTCAGATGAAGGATTCTCATGGCTCAAAAGAAACCTGACATTTCCATTTAGTTTCCTACAATTTCACATCCTATTATGCTCTCATAACAGCAGCAGCATCCTCTCTGTTCTTTGGGCTTTCTTTTAATTAATCATTTAAAAGCCAAGTTGATTTAGCTGAGTAGCTAGTCAAGATTTGGTCACCCTTTTACTATGGGCTGGCTGAACTACTGGCAACAGTGCTACTACATGTACATTTACTTGAAGAGGTTTTGATCCTATTCACGTCACAATTAAGAAGGGAGGGAAATCACTACATAATGAAAAGAAAACATTTCACTCAGAATAGGATTATTTCCACCAGGACCCATTCATCTTTACTCTATAAAAAGCTGCTTTATTCCTACATGTAAATTTTCCTGTCCTCTGCAAACAGTATCATGTTACCAGACAGACCTCAGGTTCCTCTTAACAAACTTCCCAAACCAGTTACAATGACCAGTTACAAACCAGTTACATTTATAAACTGTGTTATATTAATTCTTGGAATGAATTGGCCTACTATTTAAGATAGAGCAATACAGTAAGAAAATGTCCTAAATAAAGATATTTTTTTTCCTTGTTTCTTAACACAATACTATGGACTGATTTCCTACTCAGTTTGTTTCAGTTTAGCAACTCACAGTTGCTTTTCATATTTCAAAGCATTGCTCCAAGAAAAAACATTGCTTTTTATTATGGCTGGAACTGGAATTTTTGCCCTTAATAGCTCTGACCAGTTGCTGTTCTGAAGTGCTCACAGCTTAGAAATTTAAAAAGAAAAAAACCTACAACCTCAGAACCAAGGTTTCAAAGGTCAGGGTAGAAGTGACAGTTCATTCTGTGTACAAATGCTCTGTATCAACAAATAGTCCTCTGTGTGCAGAGGTGTTAGCCTTGTTTCAAGTACATGGTCAAAGAAAATTGTAGGCTTCAGTTCGGTGCTTAAATATGGGTGACAGCCCCATGCGAGATGCTCAAAGTTATTAAAAAAAAAACAACCTTGTGGAGCTGTCAGGTATGGACCAGCCACGGACCAACAGGATCTTAGCTGGAGCCCAGCAGGAGCAGCAGCTAATAGGGGTCTTCATGATATCCCAAGGCAGTTTAAACAGCACCAGATCACTATGTTTAGGTACATGAATCAAGTCCTTAGTGCTTCCACTCCCCCCCTCCTCATTCCAGAAGTTGTATGTCCCACTCCCAGGGCACCTCCCTTCCTACACTTCTTTCTTCCCTGTTCAGAACACTGTACAACAACTCATTGAGACTTAAGAGAGACTAATGTTCCTTTCTCTCTCTTCTGCTGCGTTATGATCAATTGTCCCTCAGTTGAAGAGACTGGACAGCTTTCAGAAAGACTATGTACAATATAGCTGCAGTGTCTGCCTAAAACATTGTAAGAACACTATGAAACTCTACAAGCTTTGCCATGCTGGAGATCAGCATTTCTTACATTTTCAGGTTAGCAGCCTCTTAATCAAGAGGCAACCAAACTGACAATTATTTTCAACTACTATAAAAACAAGACCTAAAAAGTACTAACTATTGTTTTAATTTTAAAGATGAAGAAGGAAAATTAGCTATCTTCCTTGGTGTAATACAGCAATCCAGGTCACAGTTGGACAAGTTGCAGGAAGAGGTGACCTTGCAAGGGAGAAAGACAACGTAACAAGGGCAGGAATTGTGAAACTTTTAGCAGAACTGAAGCATAGAGTGCAATAACATGGAGGTTCATCATAGAAGTAACAGGGATAGCAGGAAGGACAAGGAGAAATAAGAAAGCAGTAGCAGCAAAAGGGTGCTGATGAAGATGATGGAAGATCAAGCAGGGCAGGAGGCAATAGTGCAATGAACAGGCGAGGAACATGTCAAAGAGTCAAGTTAATAGTAAAGCAATGAACAGTTAATCACTAGTGCTCACAGCAAGTTGCTTGGCTGTCCTACAACAGCATCTCATGCTTTTACTCTGCACCTGCATGCCTCGCACAGCAACAGGCAGCAACACTGTCTCACCAAAATATCCACAGTTAACAACCAGGGAAAGGAGCAGACGTACCTGAGTTTTCTTTAAAAATCAGAACAGTTCCCTGTTCAACTTTTTCTTTACATGACTGAGCTGTTTTTCAAATCATCAGTTTAAATTCACATCATAAGAGTTTAAAGTCTTCCATGGACACACTTTAAAAACTAGATCCTGTTCTCCAAAAATACTCAGAGAGCAAATCTTCCATTGTGCAACATGCACACTAAATCCCTTGGAAAATCATTTTCTGAGACTTTGCATTCACAACTTTACAGTGTTTTATGCTGTATAAAGAAAAGTAGACCATATAATTTTTGCATGAACCAGGTAAATAGTACCTTGAACATACCTGTAAGAAAAAACAACATAAAATATATTAAGGTTTAACCCCAAAGTTTTCTTGTACAGCAAATTACAGAAGAAGAGACTTCCTAAAGTCCAAGGGGAAAAAAAAAATTAAACTTATATTTTAACACTATAATATTCACACAAATTGCAGTGTTTATAAATTAAATATTGATTCATATCCAGCAACCTTAAGACAAAACAGCAAGGGGATTTACTTTCACTCATCCATTCTGTAACATATGCAGCCAAGTCCCAAAGTGGATTCTTCAGCTGTTCATAATTCTGCCTGTCAGGACACTTTCAATGGGGAATTAAAAGCTTTCTGAGAAGCCCAAGTTCTTCCTTACCCTGCTCACAGCTCTCCATCACTAAAATGCTTTAAGTATGTCTCCTTCCTAGGTCTGCACATTGTGAAAGCTTAATGGTACAAATGACACTTGAATTAAACTCAGGGGTTAGAACAGAATAGTTCACTTGGACAGGATCTACAACGATCATCTAATCTAACTGCCTGACCACTTCAGGGCTGACCAAGTTAAAGCATGTTATTAAGGGGATTGTCCAAACGCCTCTTAAACTCTCCTCAGGAAGCTGTAGAGAGCAATGAGGTCATAGGATCATAGAATGGTTTGGGTTGGAAGGGACCTATAAATCATCTTGTTCCAACAGCACTGCAGCAGCCAGGGACACCTTCCACTAGACCAGGTCAGCCCTCAGCCTCCTTTTCTCCAAATTAGACAAACCCAAAGTCCTTAGCCACTCCTCACAGGACATGCCTTCCAGCCCTTTCACCAGCCTTGGTGCCTTCCTTTGCACACATTCAAGGACTTTCACAACCTTCTTAAATTATGGTGCCCAGAACTACACACAGTACTCAAGGTCAGGCCATGTGATTGCTGACTACCGCAAGATAAACACTTCTTTTGACCAGCTGGTTATACCGTGTTTGATGCACCCCAGGATGCGGTTTGACCTCTGGGCTGCCAAGGTAGGCTGCTGGCTCATATTGAGCGTCCTGTCGACCTGCGCCACCAGATCCCTTCCCGCAGGGGAAGACTGGATGCAGTCCCAAGAAATGTGCTCTGGGCAATCTTGCTTTGGCAGGAGAGTTGGACTAGATGATCTCTAGAGGTCCCTTCCAACTCTGACAGTTCCATGATTCCATGATTCTCTCTAGCCACTCCTCTCCCAATTTATACTTGTGCCTAGCATTACTCCATCCTACCTGCAGGATCTGGCATTTGGACTTGTTAAATTTCATCCCATTAATCATTGCCCAATGTTCCAACCTATCTAGGCCTGCAAAGCCTTGTCTCCCTAGAGAGTCAACAGCATCTCCCCATTCAGTGTCATCACTGAACTCACTAATGGTTAGTAATATATTTTATTTTACCTAGGCAGTTCCAGCAGTAGACTCTGTCCATACAAGATTTGAACTATCAACAGAAGAACTCCTCTCCACTAATGAAATAAGGAACCTAAGGCAATCAGCTTGCTATTTAAGACATGCCAGTTAAGTGCCTTAAGTTAAATGAATCCAAGTAAAGTTAGGCACTGTGACAGGAAGTTTTGTCAGTCTTTGATAACTGAAGCCTTATAGAGTTTTCCAGTTTTAGTACATAAAGTATTCTGGAAAAGAGATTCTGTGGCTCTTGAGTAGAAACACTTGGGAAACCAGAAGACCATGAACATGCGGATAACCTTGCCAGCTCAGACAAAAAGACTGCCTGTCTCAGTATTCTCTTCTCCAACAGCAGCCACAAGCAGATGTTCAGGAAAGAGTAAGACCAGGGATGTATAAATAGCACTCTCTTAAGTATTTCCTAGCTTCTATTTTCAAACCATGGGATTTCCTCCTGTGGAACACCTCTCCAAGTACTTGTCCATGTCTCTCTTTAGACCTATATAATCTTTTTTGCATCTACAACTTATTTTTGACAAGGAGTGTCACAAATCGACCACCTCCTGCAGTAACAGTGATCTTTTTGTGTTCTCTGCACCTCTCTGATGGGGGTAGATGGTGGGTGGCTAACTTCACTGGATGGGGGTGGCCCTTGGAAAAGGCAGTCAGCACTTCCACCCCCAATCATTCACAACTTAAGAGCCACAACTGTCCACATGTAGAGTGCTTGCTTACCTATTCATTCCTGTTCCTGTCTCCAAGATCCTCATAAGAAAAAGCTCTATGCATACAAAGAATTTTTTTTTCTGTATTGCAAACTGGATTAAAAATAAATACGTAATACAAATATAGAAATATGTTTTATATTCACCTGCCACAGAAACACAATTAAAAACCCTACTGCATATATTTTTAGAATTAAATCAAACCCAGCTCTTTATTCACCCCTAATTTTAGCTAGTGATTGTAATGATACTATAGTCTTGAAAAAAACTTTTTTAAAGACATGACTTATTTTTCAGAAATGAAATTAATAAAAGAATATTAGTTTAAAATCCTACACAAGTACCTTCCAGTTCAGAGAATGATGGGGGGAAAAAGCAAATATCTACAAGCTAAATAGAACTTTTAACTGTGGAAATTCGTTATTCAAATGTGAAAAATATGCAATTCACATTCATTACCAGACTTTACAGCAACTAGCAAACAACCCTACTGTTCCAGAGCATTCAGAAGTCAGTACAGGCCATATAAAACCTAAAAAAATCTTAGTCATTAGGTGATAAAAAGGTTCCCTCAGATTCTCCACAGTTCCCAATAGTACCACAGGCTGCCAAGAAGTCAGAGGAGCCCACAACTGGCAACAGCAACCACAGACATTTGACTGCATCGAAATACAGTAAAAAAGTCTGGTGAAATCCAGTCAAGTAGTGAAGTGCATCAGGAGGAAGTGGTTCCTATAGAGAACACTAGATGAATTATTACAATCTCAGATGACAAGAACTAGTTTCAAAATACCAAGGATCCATGCAAACAGACCTCAATGACATAACAAGTGAACAAATGAACACAGGTCCCTCTGCTATGGCAACACATCTGAAGCAACTGAATGTCCTCAGATAGTCCTATCATACAGAGTTCAAATGGATGAACACGTAGATGATGGAAGTGCTTTGCCAAGGACTGCAGGTCCCTTGTCCCCACAGGCACACCCCAGCATACAGCACTGTCACTAACATATTGCTCAGTAGCTCATGCAGCACCTGCATAGTAAGCTGGTCAGTATTTCAACAACCAAAGTCTTTTGAAAAAACAAAATGTATTTTTAACCAAAATAATTACATTTGGTTTAGCTCACTCCTGTTAGATCTAGACAATATATGAAACAAAATTTTTCATTTTTTTAAAACAGCCACATTTGAAATAGAACATCTTCTACAAAACTGATGCTGTCATTAAAAAGTTTTTTAAACTAAATTCTTCCATTCTCACTCCCACTTCGTGGCATTTCACATTTCATTTATAAGTAAAATTAAAAACTCCTAAAATGTCTCACAGAGAAAATTATGACTTTTCTTAAGACCTTAATGAAGTATGCAATCCATTGCAGTAGTGACAGCAGCATATCAGGTGATAGTCCTGAGGCATCAGGAAGCACAGTTGTGTTTTCTGTACCAACACAACCTCCTGATGCACACCTCTTCCACTGCTGTAGCTACTGCCAGTTTGTTTCTATGATAGTGATTTTGCAGTAGTATTAAAGATTTTTTTCTGAAGGAGGAAAGACCACAGTGTTTTCATTTTTAGTCCTCCTATTCCATTGTCCCTAACCTTCCATTTTCCAGTAAAATATATACATATATAAATAAAAATTTAGCACTCCTTCAGAGCAAAGACACTAGCACATGCTTAAACATAGTGATCTTAGTGCTCAGTTGAACTAGGAACGAACACACCTATGTTCATATGCAAATTAAATTTTCAAAAATATTAACATTACAGAGATTTTTTAAAATAGGATATGGGGCAATGGTTTAAAACTAAAAGACATAAGGAAGATATTTTTTATAATGAGGATGGTGAAAAACTGGAACAGGTGGCCCACATATGTGGTAGATGCACCATCCTTGGAAACATTCAAGGTCAAGTTGGACATGGAACTTGAGCAACTTATCTAGTTGAAGACATCCCTGCTCATTGCAGGTGGGTTGGACTAGACAACCTTTAAAGGTCCCTTCCAACCCAAACTATTCTATGATTGTATGAGTCTATGGTTTCTGATGAGATATTTTCAAAAGATATGTCACAGCATGACGATTATGCATACAGCACACTGAGTGAGTTGAAAGACTGCCTGTTGCAATTGTGGAAGATATTCTGAAGCAAATACAGTCACCACTGCCTGCTGCTACCTGGCACCCTCAATAAACTACCTGAACTAATGATGTTCATCCTTTATATTCAACAGAAAGTTTTTGAATATTTTTTCCTTCTAAATTTTTGTCACCTCTAAGTCTGTAACTTCTTTTATGAAATCATCCGTACATACCTAAAGCTAGGCATGAAAGGTTACACAGAAAGTCTGATGCACGTGCCATATTTAACCCATCTGCATATTTCTCCAGGAGAACACTGTCTGTAGCCCATCCTTTAAAGACAACAAGCAGCAAATGCCACAACATTCTTATTTAAAAAATTTTGCAACACCCTCATCTAGCAACATCAGCTACTTTATTTACCTCCTACACCGTTAGCTGCAAGACTAATAAAGCTACTCAGCAGGCAAGGGATTTAATGAAATAGACCCCAAGTTCCTGGGAAGATCACCTGTGGTTCCAACCTAACACTTCTGATCAAATACAAGCTCTCTTCCTGCTGCTGAGCAATAGGCTTTTCTGGATCTTGATCAAACATGCTCCGAAGGAGGGATGGTGTAATAGTATGGTGTAAAGTATTCAAGTGTGTAGGAGAACAATTGATTGTGGTGAGAGGGAGGAGGAGAAAAAAATATTTAAAAAAAATAACATCTGCAGCAATTCTTTCAATAAGCAACAATACAATTAAGTATATGTACTAATCATCATTATTAAAACACACAAGTCAGCTTACAAAAAAATACAGTCTTGCACTGTTACAGGTTCTCAATTTCCACAAATATTTTCACTTCTGTTCCCCATCTAAGGCCAAGGCATCAAGATACAAACATTAGAGAACAAACATCTCCCAGTGGCTATCTATCTAATGAAAGTAACAATGAAAATAAACAGTATCAGAAAAATCCCAACCCATTTATCAGTCTCAAGTTCTGTTCCTATTGCCTAACAAATGTAAGCACTGTCTGTGTACTGCTCCTTTCAGTGCAAGGCTGAGCAGGGGACAATTTGGCTTCCCTTCCTCTGCCAGGAAGGGATGAAAAATTACGTACTTATTGATCCTTCTGAATTAACCCAAACATTCCTTACCTTGAAATCTAGTACATTCCAATCTTAAATTTCCTGTAAAAAAGCTGACTTTATCTCCCGTCTCTGGGTGAACTTCGTGTTCTAGGGGAAATCTTACCTAATTTTGGCAGGGAATAGGGCACTTTAAAATAATCTTCATAAAATTCAATGAGTCTCCTTGTAATATTTAGAGCATAGTCCCCTGATCCTCTTCGGATTGCATCAGGCCTTGCATACAACCGCACCTGTTAAAAAACAAAGTGAAAGACTCATCATTTCAGCATCTACATTTTAAAGCTACCCCAACCTGCAGAAGTGAACTATGCTAAAGCTGTTGTGAGGTGGCAGGATTATTCTCTTAAAGCCAAATGTGACTGTCGTACATTTGTCAAAACATGTTGTAGCTGAAAACCAGAACTTCCACAATTAAGGTTACAAAGTTGAGAAGTCACAATCTCCTACTTGTTTGTGTTGCCAAATAAAAGACTTAACACTCCTTGCATCAAAAATAAATATTCAAAGAAAACACTTACATGTGTTTGCTAGAGATATGATGGGAGAGTGGATTAGTATAATGGTTCCCTGCCCACACTGAATGTAGGCAGAATGCAGTGGCTCAGTAGGAGAGAAGTTCATGGTTTGTTAAAGGCACATTATATCAAGCCCTGAAAGTATTAGTAGACTGTAGAGAAAAAAATATTCGTTCTCTTTTCTGTTCTCTGGCAGTGACACAGTTACTCTTGATGAACTATGGAAGACTGCAAAAACAACCATTTATAAGCTCATTCATGTACACAAACAATTAACATTCCTCAAACCTCCATGACTGCTTCAGGCCTCTGTTTTCAGAAAGCAGTAAGTTAAAGCTGTTTACACAATCCACAGACTGTTGTGTTCAATATAAAATAGCTCACGTATTTGACTACGTGGAGCACCAAAGTGAACAGAACTCACCTTAATAATTCAGCACCCAAGTGCGACCGACTTCCCTCCTGACTAAGGAGGTAGCGGAACGCACCACCAGGTTATTCATTATTCCCTGTCCTCACTGTCCTTAGTGCTTCCTTAGTGCAAAGCTGACACACAGCTGAGAAGTGTTAACGAAGAAATGAGAGCCATTTTTTGCTCTCCCTCCCCATACGCAGTCTGGTGGACGTAGCCAAGGGGAAGCAGTGTGCGCTTTCTGGCTGTGGCAGAAGGACTCTCCCTGCAGAACATAATGACCTGATACAAACGAGACTCTACTAAATGTCAGTCCTAATAATAATATCTGACTCGCTAATACTTTCTGTGGTAGAATTAAATCCCAGCCAGGGTTCCGAGGAAAGCAGCAGGGCAGGAATCAGAAACTATCAATGCAAACATGAAGCAGAAATATCAGTTTTGAAATGTTTCTAAATGCTCTATTCTGGATCAAGAAAAGCCAATGGGATTTTCAGCTTCAGTGAAAGCATTACAAAGCATTGCTTTAGTGCTCTTTTCCTGAACCAGTCCAGTTACCCAAGTGGAAACCAGGTATCAAACCTTAGTACACTGTACCTGTCGATTCTGTTTTAACCCAGTATCTCTTTGTTTTCAGTATTCAAGCACATTACTCTGCTTTGTTGCTGTGTCCATCTTTTTTTTTTCTCTTTGTGCACTGAGTTTGTAATACAATACCATCAGCCATACATAGTTATCATTTGTAACGTAACACAGATAACAGTGTAACCTAATGAGACATGTAATAAAGCAGACTTCTCATAATCACCACCTGAAAGCATATAAACCATTATCTGAACACCTCCAAGTCACTATTTTTGTTTATCGCTTCCTTCCACAGTTAACGATGGCACATACATTAAATGTTCTCTGATCAGCCATACATCGCCATACACTATATGTATTTTTTAACAAAATAGGTATTAGCCACAGAGATCACAATTCAAACATCTCAAAACCTTTAGTTTATTGAAGGATGGTAAGAATCACAATTAGATTTGTGATGAACACTGTTTTGTATCATTAAACCTTTATACACAATTTTGCATAATTGCTTTACTGGCACAGTTGACTGTATCAGCAAATTAGGAAAAAAAGAGCCAGCCAACCAAGTATGCAAAAAATCATTCAATTTGACAGTGGCCAAATGTGTCCATAATAAGGAATAGGACAACAGAAGGGAAGGAAAAAAAATAGGTACATACAAGAAAAATCGAGGTTCAACTTACTGCATTACAATGCATCTCTTTTGGCAAATGCAGCAAAGGCATTTAATGGCGTCTGAGATGGAGCCCAGGTACCGAAGCCCAAAAACTGCAATGCTGCAAACTTTCATTTGCCACCTGCCTCATGCTGAATATAGTTTTATTTTGCCTGTAAAGTTTCCTTGGATTCCTTCTCTCTGTCTACTCAGAAGAGCTCCAGACTGCCAGGGCTCCAGGGCTCACACCTAGGTCACTTCTAAGGTGGAACCTGTAATTTCCGAAATTACGTGTGCCTTTGCTCAGGTCTCTCATGGACTTTGAGGCAACAGGCCCTGCTGAAGCATGCCAGCCACCTCCAAATGCTGGGTCTTGCTTCTGCCCTTCACCCAACAACAACTGAACACGAAAAGTGTGGAGGAACGTTAGAGGGACTATGGCAGACTCAGCCCTGCACTCTTGGTTAGCAGTGGGCAACCACTGGGATGGTCTGTGACATTCTGCCTACCTGGGCTGGCCGTTTTGGATGACACCTTCTCCGGTGTCATTCACAATATAAGGAGTTCAGCCTAAGGGCTGCCACCCATAAGCTTGAAATTGAAGCCCCTAACTTTCATGCACCAAAGTCCTTTTACGTGTATGGGCTTATCTTAATCATGATTTATTTCCAGGTCTACAAAACAGGAATTCTATTATTTCCGTAACTTATACAAACATTCTAAGTGTTAAATAATAAAGACTGTAAAGTTTTCAAATATACTCCGAAGAGGAAGTTAAGTAAATAAAACAGAATGAAGATGAAGACAGGAGATTTGTTTAGCATAACCTTTTTGTTTGTTTACTGCTTTCATTTCAAGAGGCAGATAGGTTATGTTGCTTTATAACTATGTTGGACTGACCAATAATGTATAATTTTTATATACATTCCCACAGGCTATTTGATCACCATAGTAAGAATTTGATTTTACATTAATAAGAGAAAGAACAGAAAAATCTTCTGCAGGGTTAGACTTAAGTATAAATAGAAGTAGTACCTGTTCTCCTAAAAAAAATAAATAGGTTTCTAGCTAAGGTGCATAATTCATCACTCACTGCAATGGTACATACCTCCCTGAAAAAAAATAGTGAAGCTCTTTTTCACAGTCTTTGTAAGATTAGGCTATACTATTTTCTTTTCTTTTTCATGTAAGAAAGTGGAGAACCAAGAGAGATGGAGACTAACTCAGGGTGCTTATCTTGACACCTCTCAATGCCAAGTGCGCTGAACAGTTTTATTGCACACACTTAAAGCACCGCTCCCATTATATCTTATTGCAGCAATGAACACTTTATACAGCTTTGAGTCTGGTCACAGGTGCCTTAGTTTGGGTATTAAGAAAATTAGTAACACACGATTAGAGACTAAATGAGACTGTGTCAGTTTGTGTGATTTGCTTGGCATCTCACAGCAACTCTGGTGGCAGAGGTAGGGAGGGAATTCAAAGATGGCACTCAGCCTCACAGCCACCTGACGGCCTGAACCAGCGCCTTCCACCTTTGGGAATGAATAAGGTAGAGACTGTTCAGACAACAGGCAGATACACACTACACTGCTGGTGTCCTGGTGCAGCGTAGTTTCCCATGCCTCTTCAGTAACAAGAATATCAGAAAAATATTACAAGGGATCATATTAGTAAAGACTCTGTCGTAGTACCAATGAATATAAAAAAAGTTCCCATGGTTAACTTGTCTTAACTCCTCTGCACCTACATTTGCAACCATTACCAATCTTTCAATAGAAGTTCTGACCAGTAGGAAAAAAAACACATCCAGACTTCTCATTTCTCTCTCAAATGGAACCATACTGATTGTCTCCTTCCTACCACAAGTATGAGTAAACTGGGTTTGTTTTGCACCTTCAGCCCTACAACCCAGACCTCCCCCTTGGCTTTTATAAGACACTATTGTTCTTACACCGCACAGCCACAGATGGAGGAGACCAGACACGCTTTCTAGATATCACCTTCACTTTTGTTAACAGTAGAGCAAGAAGTTATTAGAGATCCTAAATTAAATCACTGCCATGTATATTTTCTCATTCTTTTCTAAAGTGAGCAAAAATGTAGGTTGTTTCCCCTTGTTTCCTCTCCAGAAGCAGAGGGTTTCATTAAAACTTTAGAGATAACACAATAGCCACACTCAGAAAAAGTACCACCACAGAGAATTCATCCTGAAGGATTAATTTAAAAATATTAGTAACCAAACTGAAGTTCTTGGAATGACTTTGGCAGCATTATAAGATAAAATGCTAAAATATTCCTGAAACTTGAGTGGCAAATTCCATGTATTCATTCTAAATGATCAACAGTCTACTTCTCTAAAGTTAGTTAAAAGTATTTGCTTTACAAAAAGTGAACTTTCACAAATAATTTGTACTGCAAGATTTTTTGTCGCCTCTCTTAATATTTCAGCATTTATTATATAAAATAAGTCAAAGTAATTTAGAAATATTTGGAATAGCAGTTCACCAGAACAGATGAATGTGACTGTGAAATGAGAGCTGCTTCCTGTAGGGAAGGATGGTTATGATATGCACTAAGAAGTATGTCACAGATTTAGAAGAAATCACATCTAACCAAAGTCAGGTTATTAACTACTTGCATGAGAACATCTTCCTATCTAGAGCAGGTAAAAATTATTCATCAAAAATAAGATTTTTTTCTTTTCTTATTACTACAGAGTGTTTAAAAAAATGTGAATTAGTAACTACATACAAGACACAATGGGTAGATTTTGACAAGTACAAACTGTAAATAGCAATGAACATCTTAATTTCTGGTGAATAGTAAGTTCACTAAAAATGTTTCCACTGTGCCAATGACTAGTGATATTCTCAGCAGATAATAAACAGAAGAATGGGTTCAGAAAAATAGAACAGTTCTATTTTGATATTTTAGAATCACAACTTCTTTTTTTTTCATTAAAATTGAAGTACATGAAAAAAAGACAAGGATGAAAGGGATGAAGAACAGTACAGGAAAAAAACTGCAGTTATTTTTTCACATTCTGTGAAATACTTCAGGTCAAACTGAAGGCTTTTTTCAGTTCTGCTTTGCAGGTAGGAGGAATATGGAATACATTCAGCATTTTGACCATGAAAATAAAGAGTAAAAATCCATTATTTACACCTGTCTAAATGCAAAAAGACTGTTGTTCAACCTTCTCTCTCTGCAGGAATTCACCAAAGGCAAAGGAAGACCAGACAGAACCACACAATGTTTTCCCTCTGGCACTAGAGGAAGACACTAATAACCTTTGCTAGAGGTGCCACAAGCCTGCCAACCCACTTCCCCAGGGAATTAAGAAAGCTGACAACCTGGCAGAAATCAGGATGTTACAGCAAGAGGCATGCAAGCCTGAAGCATGCCAGACACCGGAGCCCACCTCTTACTTTAAAATTAAATATCCACTTCTACTTTTGAGGCCTGCTCTTGAAGACATTATTCTCTATGCCACCTGCTATTTTATCTGTACATCCCATTTGAAACCTTTACTCTTACAGTGGTGTTATCTTTTCAGGTCACCTTGCTTGATATCAAGACATATTTTTCTTCTTTTGTTTATTTAACAGTAAAGTTTGTTGATCACGATAATCCCATATAATGGTCTGCATTCATCCTGCAAGGTGTCTTCTCTTTAAATGTT
The DNA here is from genome assembly GCA_013400055.1 of Nycticryphes semicollaris. NCBI lineage: Eukaryota > Metazoa > Chordata > Aves > Charadriiformes > Rostratulidae > Nycticryphes > Nycticryphes semicollaris. The sequence continues at coordinate 421,956 of VXBJ01004427.1, read as the reverse complement.
TAGTCATCTTTTCCATGTTTTAAGACTACTCCAGTTGCCATCACTGCCTTTCCTGATGCCCTGGGAAAGATCACAGCTCACTGAGTGAGAAATTCTGCTCCAAGGGAATAAAGTGCACCTCTGTTTTCGTAAGGGAAGGCTTGTGAGAGCAGATGGCTCATTGGGCTCTAACAACCTAACACAACACCTGCTGACTGCAACTGAGTGACTCCCGTTAACTCCAGGGGCTTTAAATCAGACTTCCAGAGGAGGCATGACCAAATTCAGCCGCTGGACTAGTGACATTTGTGCCAAGGCAGCCTTCATCAACAGCATCTGCCACATCTACAGTCCATGTTTTTAGATCACCACTCAAGCAGTCCTGATTAGGCAGCGCATAGGAAAAATGGAAGAAAGATAATAGTCTTTTAAATAGCAGTAGTCTGGTCATGACTACCGATAGTTCAGATCATGAGAAGCAGGACCACTGACTAGATCTTACACTTATATCCCATCTGTTATAAGGAAAATAGCTCTCTGCATCTTCAAAACATCCCAAAGCAGTATTTACAGCAGTAATCATTGCTGTGCCTCTGCCACAGCAACAGGTACAACAAGGCCAGCTTTGTTGCTGACAAGGGGAGAAGATGCATCTATAATACCAACCCTTGGTTCACACCATCTGATACCTGGACATTGCCATACACGTGACTACAGAAAATCATTCCAGAAGGTATCCCATTCATGGAGACCCTTTGCCTGTGGGACCACAAGAGACCTGAATCTCTCTCTCCTTTCACTTGGCATTATTATAGCATCTTTCCAAGCAAACATGACTAATGTTCCAAGGATAGCATCTATCTGTTTTGCTACTGTCTAGATTTCCCCTCCTGACTTTTTCTGTCTTTGGTTCATTTTGTTACATGTACTTAACTTTTGAACAGAAATGGGAGCAAATGGGGTTATGGAAAATGAGCAGAAGTCTGATAACAACCTTAAATTTGTTTTCTCAAGGAAGCATGCATTAGGTAACCTTGTACCAACATGGGAATCTACCTCAGAGTTCACGATAGTTTCCCCTCCCATCTACTTCAAGCAGAATTAAAAGTAACTTTGTCAGGTGTTTCAAAGCAGCTCAGAGTGCTTTCCCATTATGAAACAGATGTTTCTGCACATCAACTGGTGTCAGCAATGCCACCCTGGGAATAATGCTTGTTCTTTAATCTCTCCCTCAAAGCCAGCAGACTCCACATAAGGCAATGTTCTTGGGAGGCCCCTCCAAATTAGCTCCAGTCCTCTGTGTGACTACATCCACAGGCTCAGCTCAGCCCTGGTACAGCTGGGGTCTCACTCACGATGAGCTACAAATCTCAGTTCAGGGAAGCACTTATGCATATGTTTAATTTTCAATGTGTGTTTAACTTGAAATATGCATTTACATGTTTCAGAATGCCCTAACATTTCAACAGAGCAGCCACTTACAAATTTTATGAAGGGGGAGAAAATAGTCTTATATTCTTTGTTTCAAGATCCATAATACTTCTGCAGCAAGTGAGACTCTCAGCTGGAAAACACATGCATTGCCTCTGTATGTAAAAGTTTCAATGCACTTGATAATCTGAGATCTCTTATATCTTTATTCTGCTTACTGACTATTTTAGGCACAGGTATTCAGGTATTGCTTTTATTATTGTTACAGAGATATATATATGTTCACATTACATATTTAATATAGCAGACAGATGTCTTGACACAACAGATTTATCTGCAACCTCCCTGGGTCACTTCTGCAAACAGGGCATTGCATCTCAAATGAGTTTTTAAGTGTGATAAATTCATAAGAAATAACACTTCACTACATACACAAACAAACTACAAGCCAAGTCCCGCTAAGAATGTGTATGAGTTGTCTCACGTGTGCATAACTCCACAAGTTCTGTGTATTCAAATGCAGTAAATTCTACAACACTGATGAGTGGAGAGAGAAAACTGTAGTGAAATACCAATTCTGGTGTAGTGAACATAGTTAAACTTGATAATGGGAAGAAATGACAAAAAAATGCCTTGTTTCAATCTCCTATTCATTATTCATCACAGACAATACCCAAAAGAGTCTGTATGGTAATGAAGTGTGCTTACTGAATACCAAAGGGACAGCTCACCTTTATAAGGAGATGACTTTTCTCCAAGCTGAGCAGTCACACACAGCACTGCACTGAGCCTTATTTGGATATATCATCAAAAATGGTTTAAATTTAGATGACTTTTTAAAATAAGCTGGGAACAGCGAGAGTTCAATAACCTGATACTTTCTAAAGAAACATTGTTTTGCTTGAGATTGGGCGAACTTTTTGTAAAGTAACAAACATTTGGTTGGACTAGATGATCTCCAGAGGTCCCTTCCAACCCCATATCATTCTGTGATTATGTGATCATTGTGTCCTCATAGTATGACCCTGAAGGAGAAAGTAGTGAAAAAAACTTGTGAGGTTCCAACTGATAGTGGAAAAATGAGGAATATTAAGCAAAGAGATTGCCATGTATTTATTTTCAGAGCTGCAGAGGTAGGTGGGCCATAGGAAGCAGAGGGGAATAGCTTTGTGCATCTCCTTTCTAAATAAATGTGATCGCATGGGAGAAGCGTCCAGTTGCCTCATCAATTTCTCATCCGAACAAAACCAAATGCAAGTATTTGCTGGCTGCTCCAGCCAAAGGTCCGACAATATATTCCACCAGGAGGCAAAAGTGTCGTGCAGACATGCTACAATTTCTAACTTGAGAAGAGATCATAAAATACTTTGGAAAGTTAATGAGCTGCACTCACAGATAAATCCGACCAATGCTCAGCTGGCATAAAATAAAATACTGGCCATGTCACTGACCACAGTGCCATTAAGATTAATTTAGAGCACTCAGGATCTGTATCATCTTGTTGAAATGGCTCAGGGACAGAAAGGGAACATGTTAACAACTAATGTATAGCAAATGTAATTAAGGACACCGTTTCAGAGCCATTTCAGCCAACTAAGACTGCCATGATCCCACCACCACACACTCAGTCATTCAGCCTCCCGTCTTCCCTTATTATCTGCACTAGAGCTCAGCTCATCCCACAGTGAGCTTTCAACTCAGACAGGTCAGGTAACTATGCCAGCCAAATGGGAAGTGGCCAGGCAGCCCAGCTTCCTTGCTTGGCCAGCCCTCAGGCTGGTGCTACAGCCAGCACAAGAAAGCATTTGTGGAGAGAAGAGAGGACAATGACAGACAGGATACAGATACCTTTCAGTCATTACAAAACTTCAGCCTAGGAGGAAAAACTTTGCTACAGTGGGGGGATTCACTGCCTAAATTGTTGAGATTGCCACTGGTTACGTTAAGGCTCCTTCCAGTTCCTTGCAGAGGTGAAAAAAATAGCAGAGCTTTAAGAAATGAAGTGCAAATATTTACATTATTTACCTATGACACATAAAAGCTCTGTGCCACTACACCAGCAGTAACTTGATGTGAGAGTGACTTTTCCCTCCAGGAAGAATCTACAGTAGACACCTCTCAAGGGGTAATACCAGTTTCCATTTTCTTCAGTTGATTTGGGATCAGATTGGCATTTAAAAGAATTTTTTTCTTCTGAATATGTCCCATTGGCTATTTTATAGTCAAAGCATTCACATTACACATCATTCATAAATAATATTTTACCTATTCTTGGATAAAAAACAGAGGTACAAAAGTACACAAGTTTAAAGAAAGCACTAACAAGTGACCGACAACATCCAGCAGTCCTACAGCATGACCAGTTTCACCTAGCTAGAGACTGTTCTGTCCCAAGCATACAGATCTTATCTTAGAGTGATTCCATTTGAAATTATAATCTGTAACTATTTTAACTGCTCATTTGTATTTTGGCATTGTCTAGAAACCATCAATATGACAACAAGGTTCCCCTCTGCTCAGTAGGCTACACAAATAGGAGCAAGGGTTGACTCCTACTCTCAGATCTTTCCGTCTAAGCAGAGACAGGCAAAACATGGGGGAAATGAACTGTTATTATCTCCATTTTATAAATGAAGGATGCAGAAAGATGGGCTTAATATCAGTAAGAAAATCTGAAGAAGAGCTGGAAATAGAACTTTAATTTCCTCACTGCCCCAAACTGATAAATCATCTTTTCATCATGAATCATCAAATTACTATTCCTTAAACAATTTTTCTGTAAAACAGCACCTTTTCCATTAAAAATTTAAAATAAATAAATAAATGACCCTTTATTCAGGTTCCGGCCACAACGTTTTTCAAAAACCAGATCTAACCTATATTCTGAACTGTAGACCTGTATCCCTGAAATAGTTCACCTTCAAAAGACATTCTGAGAACTGAATTTCCCTATGATCACTTAGGTCTATGAGTAACCATCCTATTCCCATAACAACATCTTCTGTCAGGCGGCTACCATGCTGAGACTATTTAGCTTTGTTTCAAAGGAAAGGATGTTTTGTTATTCACTTAAAAGTAATTACTTTAAGACATTTCAACAAAGTGGTCCCCTACAAAATAGCCACTAAGTGCTGTATTTGACCAGAGCCTAACAAAAAAAAAAAAAAAAACAAAACAGTGTGCACGACAATTGAGCAAAGATGATTACAAGGGCATGTCAGTACTTTCACGTTTCACATAAATTCTGCACAACCACAGTGGAAACCACAGTCTTGCAGATATACCTTTCATCTTACTCATCATATGTTTGCAGTAATTTTGATCAGTATTAGGAAAAAAAAAAAAAAAATCAGTGGTAAATAAGCAGAACCGATGACAAAACACAGTCTGAAGAAAAACAAAGCAGAAGCACAGCTCATCTGTGAGCTCAAATGCATTTGCTCAATGCATAGCATATAATAGCAGCAATAAGCAGAAGGAACACAGGAATATATCTTGTGAGCTACATGTAAACTTCATAGAAAAACTGTTTGCAAGGTAAACATATTAGTACAGTGAGGTGCTGAGTTTTAAAGCACTCTATAAAACTCATTGGCACTGAGGAAACTCAGCACTTTGCAGCCAAGTCTGCATTGTGCTGGATTGACCCCACAATACTTTTTGAAATACTGTACCTAGCCCTTAGGAGGGAGAAAAATATGCACGTGGGAAATTTTGTGCTCTCACTGGTATAAAATCCATAATAAAAAACGGGTTACATCAATAAGAGCAGCAACCATATTAACAGTGAGAGTTCCTTCAGGCTAAAAACTTGTCGGGAGCAGAGACACAAACAATTTGGTCAGTAAAAGCAAAATCCATACACCATGAAATAAGGAAATAAGAAATCAAATTTTTCATATGGACATACACTAAAATCCACTAAAAAAAAAACTTCATTAAAGTCTCTGTTTCTGACTCTCAACTAGGATTTTAAGTGTTTTTAAAAAGCATCCAAATGCACAAAACAATATAAAAAGTAAATGAAAAAAGCTGTATGTGCTAATAGTATCCAAGCATTTCTACACAGGTAGTCTCTGACAAAACCATGGGCAGAATAAACACTTCAGCTAGAGAAGATAAATTAAGGAAAAGAGTTACCTATCAATAACATCTCCAAAGCATGGCTGGAAGGACTCCAGCCCCCTTCAGAACACCAATCTCAGTGTAAAACATGAGAATTAGAAGAAAAAAAAATAATAATCCAAAGGCAAACTACAATTATAAATAGAGAAAACAAAAAAGAAGGTCTGAATCAATTAGAACATTATTCCTACCTCAGGCCTCCCATCTGAAAAAGATCAAGGCCACAACCAGGGATCAAAGTGATTAACTGTCTAACCAGCAGGCAGCAGAGACATAAATGAAAAGTGGCAGATCATATATACACAAAGAATCTCAACTGGCAAACAGAGACATCTTGCACCCTAAGACACAAAAAGCCGCAAAATTCAAGTACTCTGACATATACAAACTTAGACAAACGTGGTAAGACTCTGAGGCATACTCATTTTAATCTACAGAACACACATTAATATAACATGTGAATTGTTTAAATTAAAATAAAATACTATAAAATGTTTAACTGCAGGGTTATTAATCAATCCCTTCCAATATATTAAATTCTCAGATGCTTATGATTATGAAAAATTATTTTTGCACATTTTATCATTCAAATTACATTCCTCATCTTAAAACCTGCATTACTCAGGACATTAGGAAGATACAAGTTAATCAGCAATGTCCTCTGCGTGCCCATGGAAAAGGCCAATTTGCTAACACTTTCTGAGCAGTCACAGCTCAAACATCTGGTTTACATCTGGACACCCAGACAGCCAACTAATTAGCTGAGATTTAACTAGGTCTGGATCACTATCACACAGGTTTTCCAAAATAAGGCAATTTGGTGACAGCTGATCTCTATATTCATACAGATATGCTGGTTTGCATTAGATTAATATAGTTTGTTTAGAACAAGATCAAATCTAAGAAAAGAAAAAAGATTAAAACCCTTTCTTACAGGGTAATTCCTTCCCCAGGAAGCTAATTAGCACAAAATGCATCAATATGGTCCAACGGATTATGGGAAGACAGAAAGAAGAGAAAAATTTCTGAAACCTGTGATTTCCAAACTTTTAGATGCTGCAGCCATGGCGGTGATACCGCAGGCAGAACTGCTAGGCAGAACCGTACTAAAGGTTTAATTCTTAAACAATCAATCAATCAGGCAAATAGGAAGTCAGAAGCATTTTTGCCACAATCATTTCTTTATTTCCAAGCACAACAAAACAGACTGCACAGATATATTCCTTTGCTGACAGCGGAGATCACTGCTCGCTGCTGTTTGAACAGTCCTTCCTTCCCTTTTCTGAGCTGACGAAGAAAGCTATTCCCCTGCTCAGCTTCCACCTGACATACACGTCAATATAACAGCTTCATTAGTCTCTTTTTAACACTTTCTTGGAGTCTAAGATAACATCCCCTCTCATGAGACATACTCTGACTGCACAGTTCAAGGTAAACCTTTAAAATGGCAGACTTTATTTGCTTTTATCCTATCTGTACTCACAGAATAAACTGTGTCTACAACAGGCGGATTTGCACCTCCAGGTATCCAAATTAACAAACATTAAGTACAATTATTAGGGGCAATATCAACAGCATATGGACAGCAAGAGCATTTGGGCACTCTAGCAAGTATTGACATGAAGAAATGCAAAATCTTTTGGAAGCTTCTGTGGGATATGAATACCAGAAAGGATAAAGCAGGGACTTTATAAGGAAGCTTTCTCTAGGTTCAGCATATCAGGACAGAACCTGATGGGCTATGGTGAGGCCCCATCTGGAGTACCGTGTCTAGTTCTGGGTCCCCAAATTCAGGAAGGACAGGGAAATGCTGGAGAGGGTACAGCAGAGGACCACCAAGATGATTAGAGGCCTGGAGCATCTCTCTTACGAGGAAAGGTTGAGGGACTTGGGATTTCTTTAGTCTGAAGAAGAGAAGACTGAGGGGGGATCTGATCAACACCTATAAATACTTACAGGGTGGGTGTCAGGAGGATGGGGCCAGTCTTTTTTCAGTGGTGCCCACTGAGAGGAAAAGAGGAAATGGACACAAACTTCTACATGCAAGAAGTTCCATCTAAACATGAAGAGGAACTTCCTCACTTTGAGGGTGGCACAGCACAGGAACAAGCTGCCCAGAGAGGTGGTGGAGTCTCTGTCTCTGGAGACATTCAAAACCCACCTGGACAAGTTCCTGTGCAACCTGCTCTAGGAGGACCTGCTTTGGCAGGGGGATTGGACTAGATGATCTCCAGCCCCATATCAATCTGTGATTTTGTGACCTCCAGTAGCTTTTTTCCTCCCAAGCTTCTGGTGCTTATCTCTGTGTTTGGGAGGGCAGTAGAAGAGAAGGACAAATGGCCTGATCCTGCCCCACCTGTTCAAGTACTCTAATTCGAGGAGTACCAGTTCCTGTGACTCTTGTAAAATGCAAACTGGCACTAATGCCATGGGGATATGGGAAGATTATTAAAAGGAGAAGGGGACTGAAGGAGCTAAGCAGAGAAGATATGAATTAATATTTAGTTGAGAGTCTTCAGATCAGCATACAAAGTGAAGGAAAACAATACCGGAAGCTTCTACGAAGAACATTTGTATAAATATCACTAATACCATGCTGCCAGTTTTGCTGAAAGCTCTCAAGTAACTTGTTGCTACTGCTGCTAAAATACCTACTAGCTTTTCCCATGAGGGTCCTCAAAGCTGCCGTTTCCTATTAGGCAGAGCAAAGGAGAAAGAAAATGACGAGGGAAGAAGAAAAATAAAAGCCAGGGAGAAGCACTGCTGTTGGATCACATGCTCACAGCAGTGACCGACTCCTTATGAAACTAAAGGCCAAAGATTAAAATCTTCCTTAGTTCAAGGACCAGTCAATCTCATCACCAGCACCCAAAGGATTAAGCCTACAAGAGGCAATCACCCTCCAGCTGATGTACTTCAGGCACTCCGAAACACGACCCAGCCAGCTGCTGTCCCCAAGTGCCTCCATGCCTTGCGCTTAGGGATCCAAACAGGACTTGTGACTTTTACAGCTGTGTTTGACCACTGCACAAATTGCTCACACACAAAATAAAAAAAAATAAAAAAAAGTATTAGTAGTCCCAGATTATATTAAACCATTATTACTGCACCTTCAACAAGTTTGCCAACAACACCAAACTATGTAGGGCGGTCAACACGCTGGTGGGAAGGGTGCTATCCCGAGGGACCTGGACAGACTTGAGAGGTAGGCCTGTGCCAAACTCATGAAGTTCAGTAAGGCCAAGCGCAAGGTCCTGCACTTGGATCACAGCAATCCCAAACACAAATACAGGTTGTACAGGTTGGGTGGAAAATGGATTGAGAGCAGCCCATAGAAGGACTTGGGGGTGATGGTTCATGAGAAGCTGGACATGAGCAGGCAATCATAGAATCATTCAGGTTGGAATTCAGGATGACCCTTGGGATCATCAGGTCCAACCATCAGCCCTGCTCTGCAAGGTCCTCCCCTACACCATATCCCTCAACACCACATCTAAACGACTCTGAAACACATTCAGGGATGGGGATTCAATCACCTCCCTGGGCAGCTCATTCCAATGTCTTACCACTCTTTCTATGAAAAATTCTTTCCCGATGTTCAGCCTAAACCTACCCTGTTGCAGCTTGAAGACATTCCCTCTTGTTCTATCGCTAATTACCTGTGAGAAGAGACCAGCATCAGCCTCTCTACAATGTCCTTTCAAGTAGTTGTAGAGAGCAATGAGGTCTCGCCTCAGCCTCCTCTTCAATGCATGCCTACAGACCAGAAAGCCAACTGCATCCTGGACTACACCAAAAGAGGAGTGACCAGCAGGTCAGGGGACATGATTCTGTCCCTCTGTTCCACTCTGGAGAGATTCTACCTGTGGTACTGTGTCCAGCTCTGGAGTCCTGAGCACAGGAAGGACATGGACCCATTGGAGCCAGTCCTGAGGAAGGCCACAAAGATGATGAGAGGGCTGAAGCACCTCTCCTATGAGAACAGGCTGAGAGAGTTGGGGTTGTTCAGCCTAGAGAAAAGGAGGCTCCAGGAAGACCTTATAGCAGTCTTTCAGTACCTGAAGGTGGCCTACAGGAGAGATGGGGAGGGACTCTGATCAGGGAGTGGGCCAATAGAACGAGGGCTAACGGTTTTAAACTAAAAGAGGGGAGATTTAGATTAGATATCAGAAAGAAATTATTTACTGTGAGGGTGGTGAGACTCTGGACCAAGTCACCCAGAGAAGTTGTGGGTGCCTCTTCCCTGGACATGTTCAAGGTCAGGGTGGATGGGGCTCAGTCCACATGGTGAGCTCAGTCTCAAAAGATGCAGAAAATGGTAAGCCTTTGGAGTACAGGGCACCTGGAGACATGAGCAACCTCAGCAGCAGCATGGGCCATGGCTGTGAGGAGCATGCTCAACAGCAGAGCGTGGTACAGCGGAGTGAGCAGGCGCGTTGGCATTGCTGTGTGTTACAATCCAGCCTTGCTCAGAGACATGTGTACAGCAGAGGTAGAGCCGTGTCTGAGTTAATAAGATTTGACTTGCAGCACAGTAAATGACCTGGGCCACCAGGCACTGCTGACATTGCTATCCCCCTCTCCCTTCCAGAGGCAGCTAAATCAGTGCCAATTAAGGGATCACCATGCTGTACTTGCGCTGTACTCCACCAAGGATTACTCTTCTCTCCCTAAAAAGAACAGATGTGCTTCATTCATTTTATGCCAGTGCAGGAATGGGGTCAAATATGAGCCATGTGATAGCTGTAAATCAGCTGAACAGCCCTTGCTCTCCACATTCTTCCCCAACATTTTCTGTATCTGGACACCATACCACAGACCCTTAAGCAGCACCGAAGGCCGCTCTGTTAGTCTTCTCTCACCCAAGTTTCACTGATTCACTTGTACATCTGCACAGCACTTTCACGTAAGACTCTGAGAAATTACTCTTTGTTGAATGCTGATTTTTACTTTTTCATTACTGCTGAGATGGCTAAGGGTTTTTCAGACTCTCGAGCAGCAGGCTTTCTGAAAGCTCTAGGGTAGTACTGAATGGAAAAAAAAAAAAAGGTAGTTTAAGAGGTGCTGGCTTTGAGCTCTTAAAAACTGAAGCATCTTCATCACATGCTAGAAAGAACAGGTATTTTGGAACAAACTCCAAATCCTAGGTCACTGAGGGCTCACGACTTACAGAAATAGATTGAGTTACTAGGTCACTCACATAAGAAAGCCAGTACGCACAGCAAGGAAGAGATCTGATAGCACTTTACTCCCTTTTGGTCTTGCAGCTTAAAAAGAAAGCTGAGCCAAGAAAGCAAATGCAAGACTACACTGTTTGTCTACACTGAATTCCGCAATGTTTGAAGAGTTGATCTGTGAGGCATTTACTCCTACATTGCACAGCATGATAACAACTATTCCATCTATTTGCATCAGTGATGTCTCGACACCTGACATTAGCGTGTGTGTTACCCATTTCTGATAATTATATCCTGGTAGCTTTCCTGTACATTCCATTGCATTCACTCATACTTAAGGATTTAAAATCTACAACAATCAACATTGACACAAATATTTAGGAAGTACAGAAATGGATGGAACAGTGTGACCCTGTGAACTATTCTGTCTCATTTAACTCCCACACTGAGAGTTAGCAGCAAGCCAAATTCATCCTTTAGACACAGAAACAGGGCTCCCAAAAGGTTTATACATTGTATAATCTAATCTGAAAAGAAAAAAGAGCTCTGGTTCAGAAGTTCCCTGTACGTGAAGAAGCTGGAGAGGAGCATCCCAGAAAATGAGCATATTTTCAGCTATACAAGGTGTTTTGAGGCCATTTGCAGTCATCTGTGAGCCATGATAAACAGCTAATAGCACATTATACTGGTATGAAATGCTATCCAGAACATTGAATTTTAACTGGGAGGGAAGGGATTTCATTATTGCTATTATTATGATTATTATATTATTATATTGCAAATAGGTACTGTGGAGACACAGCATCCATGATTACAGAGTCTGTGATTCCACAGTCAGCTATTCGAAAAGAAAATTCCAGCTTGCAAACAGTTTGCAGATGTTCAAGACTACATTCATTAAAAATACATTGTAAGATCAAATCGGGAACAAAATGCAAGTTTGCAAAAGTCTTTCAAAGTTTTTGTGGATTCCTTTATATGTTTTGATTCCAGTAAAGGCACATTCTAAAATTAATTATGTTTCCATTGTGCATCTCCTGCAAACAGTGCAGCACTGTGCCAATGAATAATAATTTGAAATATTAATATTATGTGAAAATAACACATAAGATGTATTTTTATTATTTCTTTTGATAAAATGAAATAAGGTAGCTAAAATTACTTTTTTATAGTACTTTCAATTACAGTGTAACTCAGTCACATAAGTACTACCACTGTAGCCTATAAACCTCTCTGGTAACTCTGCTTTCACCAACCAGGGGTTCAGCTGCCTGCATGCCAGGGTGCAGCTCTGGTACTGCCTAGCTGCATAACTACTGAAGAAGAGCTATGAGGAAGTCTGAAGGCAGATAAAAACATTGCAGTTACAGAGGTTAAGATTATGGAGACAACATCATCGCTAGCTCAGGGATTCAAGAAGAAAATACCAATACAAAGGTATAAAAACATAGAAAGAGCTTAGCTGGCACCTCTGGGAATCAACAGCTCCAGACATCACTATCATCAGCGTCATCAGAGCTGCTGGAAGATGGCAGCTCAGCAACACTGAGGGTCTACTGAAGGGAAGAAGCAGGACAAGCCTTTCTTCCCAGCCAATGCCTGCCAGGCCAGCAAAGATTGTGAGCAATGATGAACACGTTAACACCAAGTCTAGTAGCTCATTAATTCCTAGGTATCTTTTGTGTCTGTCACCAAACAAATAATTGTTTTACACTTCTTAAACTGAATGTATCCTGCTTGCGGAATCTTTCTATACCCAGCTGAAACAAACCACATTGGGGTTGTTATAGGCCTTACCTTGGCAACAGCAAAATTTCATAATTGGTAAAGCCAATAACTGAACAGACATTAAACATGTAAGTCACACTGATTCTTGTGACCACAAAATCAGGACGTCTATTTCCCCCGCAATCAACTAATAACAAAGTCATTTATCTTTATATGAATAAAAGAATGAAATACAAAAAGGCATGTATTTTACTTAAGACACTGTCTGGGGTTAGCCATACTGGGCAATTGTGCATTGCCAAGCACTGATTTGATTTTCATTATGCTGCACTGACGGCAAAGTCATTTATCTTTTTTCAGCTCCCAGTCTCCTTTTATCTTTTTCTTATGCTTCTGTATTTTTCCTCTATCCTGCAGCGTTGCTGAATGCTGATGAGCAGAAAATGGTACAAAACCACAGACAGTCTCTTTCAGATTAAAAGTTCAGGTATGGAAGGTCCAACTTTTTCCATTTTGGAGTTCCCAAAGAAGCTGTCCAGCTATACAAAGATCAGTTAAATACTTCGCTAGCTGTCTTTCTCGAGAATAGACAGACTTTCAAACAATGACATGGTGTTTCTTTCATGGTTCTAATGTGCTCTCTGTTAAGAAGAAAAATTATCTTGCTGTCACTGCAGCCTGGGATGGTTTAACAAAAAAATTAAAGCAACCAACGCAAAAACAGTTTTCCACATATCAGAACCACTTTTTTATTATTATTATTGCATTCAACTTGTTTAACATTTGTAGATTATCAGCATTCCACGAAAATCAGGAAAACTAGAAATATAAAGAAGAAAATAATCTTCCTAGTGTTCTAGTATTTAGCCTTTAAGTGTGTTAGCATCTCACCAGGGATGTGCAAACAACTGGCATATTCAATTTATTAGCTCAACTTGCCATTCTTAGCTTGTCAGTATCACATCGAGATTGCTTTAATGCTCTTGCCTACCAAAACAAAACCAAAGTATTTAATGTCACGATAGACAACACATTCTTCTTGGAATAAAGCAGAATGTTTTATTTCCTAAGATTTGTTAAAAAAACAAATATAACAAATTATATTCAAAATACTAAAGCTTATGATTAGAGAGTTGCTTCACAAAGCCAAAATCTCAGACGTCTTTCAGGTCCTAAAGATCTCTATGATGTAAGTCTGCATACAAGATGGTATCTGTACCTCCACTGTCAGTCACTGAAGGTCTGTTCAATAGAGTTAATAGAACCTCAAAAATTATTCAGAATATTCTGGAATGGATACACCTATATCAGGGCAGCTGACACTGACTAAAATACTTCAACTTCACAAGTGCTGAAAATGGTTGTCAACTTCAGCATAAAAGTTGCTAATATTACTAGACTTCTCATACAGCAGTGACCTGAACCATAATTACCTAGGACTTCTATAAACAACTTTGATATTCTTTGTTCACCTCTTTAGGTGTGCTTATTATCACATTGTCAGAATATTTTTCAACAATACCTTTCAGTAAAGTTCCATCAAAATTTCCTGACATGAAACACAATATGGAACTGCCATTTTTTTGCTAATCATGAACTCTTCTGCCACACCAGCAGAGGCAAATAGTAAGGAATGTGTTCAGAACTGACGTGGACATATAAGCAGAAAAGTGTGCAGTCTGTACACAATTACTCATAACAGTCATATCTACAAAAAGCTGCAGGTCAATCTCATGATACTGAGCGGCTGGTCGGTAAAAAGGCAGATGAAATTCAACACTGGTAATTGCAAAGAACTGCAAAACCAGGAAAAAATAACCATAACTACATATGCACAATAGTAGAGTCTAAATTAGCTCTGGCGCAGGCAAGAATTCTTGGAGTCTCTGTGGATAGCTCTCTGAAAACGTCAGCTCAGTGCTCAGCAGATATTCAATAGACAAACACAGTGTTACAACTGATTAAGGAAAGAATGAAAGTCAAAATATTATTATGCCACAGAATAAACTCCAGCAAACAAACTTTGAGTACTGCAGGCAGTTGCGGCACCACCCCTCTCTTTCACTCAGTGTTTCAAAACAGGCACTGTGGGACTTAAAAGGCACAGCGAAAGGTGATAAGAATAAGAAGAGATGGGAAGTGAATCCCTACAAGGAGAGATTAAGTACTTCTGAGTTCTGAAAAAGGACAGCTAAACCATCTATAAAATCAGGACTGGTACACAAGAAGCGAATGAAGAACAACCAGCCACTGATCATCACAGCAAAAGAAGGCGGCAGCCAATGATAATGTGAAATAAATGTATTTAAGTAAACGAAACACGTAAGTAAAATACTGATCTTGTTGTCACCAATTGTCACAGCGAGCAAAGTGCAACAGCTTCCAACACGGATAATGTACATTCAAAGAGAAGGTCCTTTGCAGGCTATTAAACCAGTGGCCCATGTATAACTTCAGGTCAGGGCCACCGATAGCTAGAATCTAGAAGTAATACCCCAATGGTTGTGATCTCTAAACGGGTCTCCATATAGGACATGGTAAAATATTTTCTTTTATGGCAATTCTTACAATAAGCATGGGGGTTTTTTTGAAAAGACAGGAAAAAAAATATTTCAGCGTAATCTAACACATGACTTAAATGCCAGCTGTAGCTGTAAGTCTAGATGGAAGTCTCTCTTCCTAGTGGATAATATAGGGTTGTTTTTTCTCCAACTATAGTAACCAACACATATAGACTCCAGGAAATAACTAGTAATGGGTTCTTAATAATCACAAAGGTGAGGTATAGATCTTACTCTTCTGAAGGTTCTCACTTGTAATCCACGTATACCACGCACCTGGCATTAATTTCTTCAACAGAGCAATAATGAGAGCAATGTGAATGTGAAAGAGTGACACCTCCACAAGTTAGAGAGGCAGAATACTTTCACAGGCAGTTTTACACTGTTCTTAATCCACAGTTATGATGGCTTATCACTAAAAAGGACAGTCATACGTTTCCTCCTCCTCCCAAGTTAGATCCACAGACTATCCCTATATTGGGTGAGTGAGAAGGTTTGGTCAAAAGTTTATTAAATTTGTTTAATTATTGCAGTGAACAAGCTCACTGTTTTGCCACAGATCACTAGATCTGACAAAAATAATACAGTAGAAATGTGCAGGTGGGGGTGGGGGGAACAATCCTGGTCAGTAACAGCTCTCAACTACACTGCGTTACATACAACTCTAAATTGCAACCTATGGTTCAGCAACATTATTTGGACTTGGTTTGCTGAATGAAAATCACATAAATCCTTGAACCTGAAATACAGTGAGTCTGAAGTGACTAGATGCCACAAAGCAGCCACTGAAGAAAAAAGAAAAGGATAAGAAAATCTGTGGTTAAAGGTTGGTAGGTAGGGTGGAGCTTGTCCAAGTTCAGGCGACAAGCACAATAAATATGGAAAAGAATTTCAACATGTAAATGTTTATCGTAGCTGTAATAGTAGTTCAACTTAATGAAAAAAACACAGCTTCAGTAAATCTTCCCTGCATTTGAGAGGAAGCATCTTTCAGAGCAGATACATTCTGCAGGGAAATCAGTTTTGTTCTTTTCTGGATTTCCTCACGTAGGTACTGCAAGGTATCATTGTACTGGTGAGTTCAATTAGGGAATAGACTGTATAATTAACTGTATTTAAATACTTTATGAGCTGCTAAAGCATATACAAAACAGTACTCAGGATATTTCTTCTTAGCCATCAACCATCCTAGCCATCTGAATAACGGAATTATGAAACCAGGAAACTCTGCACTACCAGCTGCACTATGATTCACTGATCCTTTTTATCCTCACAATACTTCATGGTAGTGTAATCATTCCTAGTCATGTGTGACTCATCAAAGTATTTTGTAGTAAAGACAAATGTTATAATATGCCCTATTGTAACCATGCAAATCACAAATCTTCATTTCCATACATAAATTATGCTTTCGCTGAACTTTTTCTGCTGCTCAAGCAGCTCTCACATACAAGCTAGTCAGGCATTTCAAAGTTGTTTCATAGCAAGGAGTCCCAGGCTTTCTGAAAGCTTTCTCCTTTCACTTTCTCAAGCCTCTTGGTGCTTTCACTGATTCAAAAAGGTTTACACTAGGCTCTTAACTCTAAGCTACCGCCATATCTCCTCTGTATGCCTCACATGTTTCCTTAAGGTAACTTGACTTGGCAGACAAATTATACAGTACTTCCCGTAGCAACTCTGAATGACTGGTCCTCTGTGGATCATCACAAGCCAAGCGATACAGAGATACAAGGAGAAGTTTCAAACTTTCTTTTTCTATGCCAAGATATCATACTCCCAGTGAATTCATATCTCTACTATCTTGGGGCCTATCAATTTTAATATACTCATTGCTACCCCTGTCCACAATAGATCTAATATTTTTAAGTAGAAAACTTAATAGTCTATTTCTTAATCTGCTTCATATTAAAACTTGTTAAAAACCGATCATCAGGGTCAACAGGTGACTGCAATGTAATTTTAGAACTGCTCATATTAACTGCCTAAATTTCCAGTTCAGACCAAATGGGCTTGGCTCAAGAATAAACACTAAAGAGCTCCAAGTAAAGCAAAGTATAACCTTATGGGTTTGGTTTTTTTTAACCAAGCAAAAAAAAAGGAAACACCACTCCACGTTTCACAGGTAAAACAGCAGATCACAATGAGGCATACTAAGAATCACAGGCCCCTAACTAAACTTCAAACTCAGGAAGTCTCAGGTTCCAAAGAAACCCCTGCTACGTACTCCTTCAAAAGAAACAAAGGCAATAGAGAAGAAATAATATACCGTCCTTTCCAAATAGGGCCTACAGTAGCAAGAGTTTTTAAATGCAAGCACAAAGGCAAACATATCCTTTAGATGCACCACAGACACATACCCTCTGTGCAAGTAGATGGAGAAATATTTGCATGAATACAACCTGAGCATGGGATGACAGGAGGCTGCCAAATACGGGCAGAATGCTACTACTATTTTTGCCGGTGCTTATCACAGAAAGGTGACACAGTAAAAGTACTCTGGACTAAAATATATCAGATATCCCCTGTGATGACTCTGTTCTCCTTCTCTAGAACTGCATATTCAACACATTTTAAACATACGGAGTTGCTAAGGAATAAAAACCAAAGGTAAATGAAGAGAAGAAAAACAAGGTTGGGCATCAATCCCTCTCCATCACCTGAATGAAGTCAGCAGAACTTCAATAAGATGGGCATTAGTCCTTTAGTCTGGGGCCAGGACCTTATGTTTTCTCTGACACAGCAGTAGTCAAAAATCTTACTACTTATTTTTTGAATGCATATGCATTCATTCATATAACTTGAAATGAAACAGTACATGTTATCCCTCACTGACATTCCCACATACAGCTTTGGGCTTCTAACTGAATTACTCAGATCAGACAAAAAACTATCATACTTTCTCACCAGGTATAAATCAGTCTCTTTTTCTTTTTCCCTGTGGTATTTAAAGGGTAACTTATTCCAAAACAGCGTTATCAGATAAGAACACTTTTCAGTAAAATGAAAAGCAGCCTGATGTATGGTTGTTCAGCCACGGACTGTGATTTAATTAGCCACAGGACTGAAGAACTACAAGAAACACATATGTGGTATGCGAATGATTCAGTAAGTATATTTCTTCCTTTGAAATTAATCCATAGGAATCCACTTCTCTTCTTCCTCCTCCACCTTTTATTCCTTTCTTCTTTTATCTCCTCCACCTTTTATTTCCTTCTTCTTTTATCTTTATTAACTAAAGTACTGCTTCCTATCCTGAGGATATCAACTCTTAATTGAGGTTCCAAACTACTGTGACTACCACACTATCTGCTGCTCTCAGGAACAGGAGGGTGAGAGGGAAGAAAGTGTGGGTACCCACAGAGGCACCCCCAGTAAATGCTAATAACTACTTGCTTCTTATCCCCTCCCCCACTGTAGTCATTTCAAATAAAGTCTTAGTCTACTTGTTCCATCCCACACTGCCACACAGCTGCACTGTGTGCTGTGAAACAAAACGCATCGCTAAATACTTTTCAGGATAATCCACTGTGGGGATGACTTTTTTAATACACTTTAGGTCATTTACCCTTCAAAGAGAAACATAATCTGCTTTCACGTTATGCCGTTCCAAATAAGAAGGTAACAGGCTCCATTCTCATCTCTGGCTCTTCCTCCTACATCTCAACAGCACACAGCAGCCAGAAAGCTGCCAGATGGGAGCAGTGGAGGATCTCCTAGGGGTACTGTGCAGTGGAACCAGGCCAGCATGGCTGGTACTCTGTCACCTCTCCCCACCCCACTGCACAAGAGGGGTGCCCAGGGGACAGAGCCACACGTTGGGCTTGAAAGTTGGGCAGTTGCAGCAGCTGCTACGAGATGGAATAAACTTGAGAATGAAAGCACCATCTGCAAGGCAGGCAAGAGTGACCCAGGCTATTCCTATACAGCTGCAGAGTTTGCCCTGTGCAAATCATGCCCTTGGAGAGCAACAGGGATGGACACGCAAAACCAGTCTGTACCAGGATGGACTCTGGAAAAGCTGATTTACACTATGAAGCTGTGCCGTTATAGCATCCGATAAAAAAGTCTTCAGAAGAGCTGCCTGAGGTGTGAAAGCACCCCAATGGAAGAATGAAGGTCTTGATAACCCTTTGGACACCTTCATAGAAAATCAAGCAAACAGACTATGTCCTCTACTAGTACCAATGGGAGTAACACCACAAAACATACAGCCTTGCCTCTACTCAAGGCAGAAAATATTATGGGGACAAAGGCAAAAGTAAGATAGCATTTGTTCAGGTCTTCCAACACAAAAAACCCCCGAGGGGAATGCAACCCTAAAAGGTGAATGTTACAGACATCTGACTGTCAGAAAGGGAGGGGATGGACTGGCAATAGTTCAATGAATCTCTGAAATGAGTGGTTACTTTCTCACCACTGGGTATAAAAACCAGGAATAAACAGGCTAAACTTCTTGTTCCTGTATGAAAAATATGATTAAAATTTACCTAAATTCTGGAGGAGAGACTGGTCTATAAATAAATAAAAGTACACATCACTCTCCTCCCTCATGAATACTGTACCTGTCACTCAACTAGATGTCAACTAAGCCACCTGCCTCAGTAATCCATTTTTCACTGCACAGAGCACAGTTACTATGGTAGGTATATGGGATAACTCTGGTTTGACTGACAGATGTTCAGGCTGGTGAAGGAATGTGTTCACCTTTACGCTGTCCTGAGGTGAGATACCGCCTACAGATTATTTGGCACTTCATTTTTGCTTTCATAGCAAGAGCATGACTCTTACAGAAACATGTTAATAGACTCTTGCTACTTCCTTGGATGTCAGAAAGCAGAATTCATACTGATGCCAAGGACAGAGACCTTAACGAATAAGTTAATGAAGTCAAATATGACAGCAGAACGTAAGAGGCTCGGGGAGACATGAAGGAATGTAGTACAGAAAGCAGAGCACAGATCCAGTGCTCAGCCTTCACTATGAGTTACATTGTCACAGCACGTACTACTAAGCATATGCTCACTAGTACAGGAAAGGAAAAGGAAACAGAGTCTTTCCTCCTCCATCTCCCCCCTTCCCTCGCTTGCAATGTGAGAAACGGGAAGAACTGTAGGGTCCTCATGCCACTCTCCCCTGAGCAAACTGAAGGGAAGGAGTGGAAAGTACTAAGAGTCCCAGATTTTTCTTTCTTTTCATTAGCCAGCAGAGACCCCAGACGAAACAATGCTCCTGAACATATGGAATTGCAGTCAAGACCCTGGCCTGATACTTGTCAGAACAGCAGTCATGGGTGTTGCCTGTCTGTCTGCTCCCTGTTACTGCAAGCCAGCCATAAACCTACAAAGTAGCCATAAATTATGAATATGTGCTTTTTGAAAAAGTCCTCTTGCTACTACATACAAAGTTCAGTACATCACTGCCACCAGATACATACAGGTGGATCTTCCCAGCAAAACTGAAACCCAAGTCTTTCAACTAAATAATATTATTTCTAGAGTGCATTGCAGAAGGTTTCTGTTAACAAAATAAATATCACATTTAAATACTGCGTGTACTACAAGTGCTGACGGACAGCATTTTTTTTAAAGGAGTAAGCACAATATATGTACAGTGTTTTCCTGGTGCATTCGACTTGCAAATTCAACCAGAAATCAATAACAATGGATTGCAAGTTTGCAATTTATGTTTTTAACAGATTTCCTGGCATATTCAGTTTAGCATGGATGCTGATCACATAGGTTTTTGTTTGTTTGCAGCGTACTTTGTAGCTATAGTATTTAAAAATTAATAAACTAAAAGTCATTTTCAATATACAAACCTGAAACAGAATGGGTAAACAAATATTGATGCAGTGAGTCTGAAAAAGCTACGATTTCTTTGGATTACTAATGCACTATATTACAGTTCCTCTCACTTCACTAAAACAATTCACAGTAGAAAGCACTGAACTGAGTAAAAGGTACTTGTAGAACCAGCCTTTTGGTTGTTATATAGAATATTTCACACAAGCAAAAGAAAGCAGAAACACACCTATCCATGTTCATATGTGTGTGCTTTCCTAGCTCGATATAACTGCATATCTCCCAACACATCTTTGTAACACGCATTTTATTAACTGTTTGATGAAAGCTATTTTGGGGAATGCAAAAGTGGGACATTTGTAACGAAGACCAAAAATGAATGGGTATCACTATCAGAGCACCGTTCCAGGACATATGAACATTACAAGTCTGCATCGCATCAGGCTTCAGCAGTATGCTTGGTGCTTCCTGCATTAGCTGTTATCTGTTTATCAGATACACGTGTGGCCTCCCAGTGGTAAGTGACGGGCTAACAAAAGTTCCTTTTTCAGGTATCGGTGGGCTTAGAAAGTAAAGCTCAACTCTGAAGCCGGACTAAGTTCAGGTTGCAGAGGAAGAAAACTTAATTTTAATTGGGGACTAATTCTGCTTTTGACAGCTAAATCATTCTGCTGTAACCAATTTGCTCACCCACAAAGAATTATCTGGTGTATAATTGCTTCAATACTGATTAATAAATAATAACTGATGGAGATACTTTGCTGGCAGTTAATAACCAGCAGCTGAAGAGAGGGCCTAAGGCACAGCCTCAGGCCTTTAACCCAGGTAGTCATTAACTGACAGAAAATGCCTGGTCTTGAGGTCATTACTGCTATTACATAAAACTGTTAATACATTTTTCAAATACAGAGTAATTTTCTAGAAGCTACAGGCTGAAGTGCACAATAAGCGCAGAGTTATTTCACACAGAACTGATGGGTTTGGTTTTTTCTAGCAGCCAACAAATGATGGAACCCACCGGGGAAAAAGCTACTCCTAATAGTTGCTCAACCTGATTTTATTTTTTTTAGACTATTAATGAAAGTCAACTCTTTGGTCTCCTCGGCCTGATCACTGCATTGCAGATGAGGGAAAGCCCAGCCCAGCTCTCCAGCACCTCATCGATTGCTAGAAGCATTATGCTACCTCCAGTTATCTTGTCTTAAAGGACAAATATAAAACCATGGTCCCATGGTGTTGGATGTAAACTAACATGAGATGTTGGATGTGCACTGATTCTGACTCAAGTTTGCTTATATGACTCTTTTCACTAACCTTTCATGGGCCAGAAGGATTTTTCATTTGTGCAGAAACGAGCAACTTTGTGATGCTGAGTCAAACTGAGTGAGCCCCCCAAACACAAGTCAAAGAGAATTCAGTGCTGGGACATTTATACGGGCTCTCTGCAAAACAGAGAGCACTATGGAAACAGTAATTGTCTTATTTTTCCTTTGGCTAGATTATTACAGGTCCTCCTCATTGGCCAGGATAAGACTTAACTGCACTGTAAAGTATTGAATTAAGTTCTTTACTAACCAGGAGCTTGTAATCTCTAATTACATCTTAGATAAAGTAATACCAAAACAACAGCAGTGCAATAAAGTTTGGCCTTATTCTGTTATGACTCTTTTCATAAGATCTTTCTTAGCCTCAAGGTCTTTCTCTGTAATTACTCCTCACTGATGACTCTACAGTAACGTTTAATATAACTGAACCTAAGATGTACGCAGTTGTTAGAGGTTTCTTCAAAGTATAACATACCCAGATTCAGCCACCCAGTGGAGGTTCTGCCCTGAGCAGCTGACCAAGCTCTGGTCAGGCCCACACACAGCCTGTCCTGTACCATACGCTGCAACCATTTTGGAACAAGAGCAGGAGTAGCAAAAGTGAAACCACCCAAAATTATTCTTTCAGCACTGCCTTCCATCGGCATTCCTCCTCCCACTCACCACCACCCAGACAGATAGCCACTTCCTTTCACTGCTGCTCACTCCCATCTGCTCTGGCACTGCCTGCACTTGCTCTGCTAACCCCTGCACCCACAATTCCTCCTGACTCCAAGCCTTTCCACGCACTTTCTGTTTTTTGCTTTTTAACAGATACACCCCCTGAGAAGAGCCAAACACTTTAAAGCTGCCAGTTGGCACTTTATTTCCATACCTACATCCACATCCCATCCACAGTAAGAGAGAAGAATGGTAAAAGATGAAGCTCCCTGAAACATCTCTTTCCAGCAGAGCATTCATCTCTACTGATAGACTCTGCTTTGTCCCTGAGCACTCACTCCTTCCACTAACTGAAATGAGAAAGTATTAGCAGGAAAAAAAGGAATTAAAATAACTTATAAGACAGCAAGAAGGTATGGGCACCTGACAAAGGAATAAGAAACAGAGGATTTGGAGAAAGGAAGTACAGTTAAACATGTACAGTAAAAATAAATCAGTGCAAAAATGAAGTAACAATAATAGGAAAAGGCCTGATGGATTAAAAGCACAGATAAAGACAACAATGAAGCAAAGAGACACAGAAATGATGTGACAGACATTACAATCCTGCCAGCAATATTTTGCTTTTAAGAATTACTGATAACGAACATGCATAAGAGGTATGATTAAGAAACACAGCATATGAGCAGAAGTAAGCAAGCATGTGAAGGCGAGTTCTCTGGATTATTGTACTGTGCAAAGATGGCAGTACACAGATCCATGAGTTTCACCAACTACAGCTGGCACAACTGCTAGAGCCATACAAAGATCAGCTAAGCCTGCTTATAAGGCTTCTCCCTCAAGACAGCATTACCTCAGGCAGCACCCTGGTAGAATTACACTGCTCCCTAGTCCGCAGCAGCGTGGGTGACTGCACCACAGTCCTTTCCACAGGAATCAAGGACCTGCCCAAAGGCAATGGCAGTTGCAGTGATGTCCTGTAAGACCAGATGAATCTGAACAACATATCACATACCTGTAATGCATATAAAAAGTCAACTCTGCTTTTAATTTACCTGCTCTGGAAGGGATTCTGATCAGACCCATATAGAGACTTGAAGAGTTATCCTATTGATTCACGTCCACTGAGCTGTACTCCTAGAAAGCACTGCTTGTCCTAATTCCCCTCTCCAAATTAATTTCAGTGTACAGAACACCTTCATGTCTGCAAGAATTATATAGGATATATCAAAGTTACTATTTTGATTGGATACCTAAGCTTTCCCAAAGCCTGTTTCTATTTATAACTTGATATGTATTTGAATCTCACAGTTAGGTTAGTATTAATTTTGAGGTCAATGTCATTCTTGTAGAAAAACTGAAAAGCAAGCACTTAAACAGTTTTGAGGAACAAATCTGCTTTTAATCTCACTATTTTTTCCTGTTCCTTGGGGAATTTAACTATCCTTAACCATAGCATTTTAGTAAGACTGGTCAACTGGAAGAGAGGGAATTTCCATCATTACCAAGCTGTCAAAATTTGAAAGGACAGCCCCACCCTCAAAAATGTTTTGTGAACCAAAACCGGGTTCATGAAAATGCCAAAGCAACAGCAAAATACATGCAAGCTGCAGTCTTCTAGGTGTCCACCATGTACCTACAAAATAAATAGAATTTATATTGTATTAATTGAATAAAGATTCCCCAGTGCAAGAAATGGCCTATCAAGATGCTTCAATATGGAAGCTTAGTTAACTTTCCTGAACGTTCATTCATTTTTATAAGCAAAGTTACTTTTATCATACATATGTTCATTGCTATGGATACAGGAGCAACTAAATTTTAGTGAAAAGTGGCTCTGGAGGAAACGAAGAAGTTTACAATTGCATGTGCCAGGATTCAGATAATTTCAAATTCATTCAGTAGTGTCCATGGACTCCTGGTACTGCAATACAAACAACTCAAAAAGATGGATTACCTCAGCAATTCATCGGAACGAACACAGCTCTGAACTGAAGTGTTTGCTGTAAGCTCATACCTTAAAAGATACTCTTTCAACAAAATTGAACAAAGTTTAAAGATGGTCAGATCACCAATGGAGTGAAAAATAGCAAGATATATTTAACCAATAACTCTTTAAACTATTTTGGTATTGCTGGGTATTAATATACCTCTGTGGTACAGACATTATAAAAAACAAGAGCTAAAACTCTAGACCAATTGAACAATTTTATGGGATAAGAAACAATCTTAAACTATGTAGGCATTTGGTCTTCAACTCTCTGCAAAGATTACCTAATAATTTGCATAATTTTTGGCATAGGTCGCCCAGAGAAGTTGTGGATGCCTTATCCCTCAAAGTGTTTGAAGCCAGGCTGGATGGGGCTTTGAGCAACCTTGTCTAGGGGAAAGTATCTCTGCCCATGGCAAGGGAGTGGGAACTCAATCTTTAAGGTCCCTTCCAACCCAAACCATTATGTGATTCTATGACTATTAAAACAGCCAGAGGCAACCAACTCCTTGTCCCAAGAGCAATCCCTCATTTAACCTGCTGGTAGCAACACTACGAACCAGGCATCCACTTCTCCCTTCTTACTTTGCCTTGGCATTTGTGAGACCCTATTCTATATTAACTCAGCTCGCTGAACTGACTGAGAAACAATCTAGGCAAAAAAAAAAAAAACAACTCCACAAACCCAAAAGTTTTCAGCAATCACAGGTAACCACTAGGACTGCGCACACCTCTTTACACTCACAGATTAAAGCACCTCTGAGATCCACTTCCTCACCCTGCTTTCATGGGGCCAGAGGCTAGTGTCAGCACCTGCTGCACGTGGGGTGAAAGGGCTGTAAAGAAGTGAAAGGCCACTGGTGTCCGACCCAGCTGTTCCAGTAACAAAACCAAGACTTATTTTCTGATCACTTCAGTATGGCTTAAAATAGGAAAGCCATTGAAGAGGACTGTCCTGGGTCCACCCTCCCACATCTTCAGCACATCTATACTAGTGGCTTTCACAAAAAGGTGGAGCAGAGAACCAATTTGGTTGAAAACTTACCACATTTTCATTTGTTTTTTTTAGATCAGTTTTCAGCCAGATCATACAGCTGTACAGGGCTGAAGGCTGGCATGAGGAAGGCCAAAAATACCTTTGGTTCAGAGCAGGTGGGATCAGCTCCCTCCACAGAAGCTCAATGCTTAGTCTAGCCAAAAGTGGTTATGGAGGTGTTTCCTGATCTGATTGGCCATGGAAGGGAGGCCTGCAGTTACTACTCATGCCCCCAGGCTACAGCAGAAAGTCATAAAATGCTTGCAGAAGTATAAGGTAAACACTCCCTTTGCTCAGGCACTGCCACGTTTTGAGCTGGGCTGGGCACTCTAAGAAAATGAGTTCTGTTTTACCTCAAACGAGGACAGGCACACAACTTAAACTGCCACCTAGCCTTCTGCTTCCAGAACTAGGTCTGTTTTGTTATCCACAGTAACTAAGAAGGAAGGGTTTTTCTGGATGTTCACCTCAAAAATCAAGATGACAGCACTGTGAAATATTCTATTAAGCTGACAGCATTTCTCATATATGTTTTGGCTTGTTACACAGTTCTGACTTTGATATTTGTAAACATAAACAAAACTGACATAAATAAGGAATTTTCTCTCGTTCTTTCATGGCATAACTCCTGGAACTGTGCCATATTTGGAAACAACAGCTCCAGAAAGTTAGTGCTTCCATTAGCCTGGACCTCCACAGGAAGCTAATAGGCTGTAAAGTTCTAAGACAGAAATTACTTTATGAGCCTCACGAGCTAGCACACAGCACACCAAAGGACATGTCAGTACTGAAGGAAAGAGACTGGAAACCCTGCCAGTAATACTGCTGTCTTTTAATGAATGGTTCCAGAAACACGGGCATTGAAGAGGTCACAGGAAAAACAAGTGAAAACTTCCCAAGAAAAACAAAGTGAATTGAAATGGCATATTTAAAAGCTTAACATTTCATCAGGCAACCACACCTACTAAGTTACAAAAAGCAGTAAACAAACCTTCAGAAAAGGTCCCAAACAATGTACACTATCATTAAATACACTGGCAGATTTTTGGAATGCTAATAAAAAAAGTACTCTAAGTACTTGATGTTATGATCCCTTATAAAAAAGTGGGGGGTTCAAAACAATGAAATGTGTTTGGTACAACTTAAGAAATACTTACAACTACTCCACTCTTGGTGACAGTTTCCCGGTATGTAAAATTGCACACTGCCCAAGCTAGGTAATATGTAGACATGAGAGGGGTCTGTGAAAAGTGATCTGTAACCCATCCATCTTCTTCAAAAACAGAAGTTTCAACTGGCATGTTGGACAAAGATAAGTAAGTTGCTTGATGTCTGATGCTGATTTTGAAAGTGGCCTTGTAGATAGGCTCGTCGAAGCAAGGAAAGGCTTTTCTGGCATGAGTAGGAGAAAATTGCGTAACACCAAGAAACCTAGAAAAGAAAGTAACAAAAAAAAAATTAGTAACTGTGCACAGCACTTGATTCATGGATGTACCAAATAACACACTGCTTGACTGTTGTGGTCTAAGGTGGGGAAAAAAACAAACTATACAAAGTATACAGTGTTTGAACACTGCTTTATCGCTTTCTTACTATCTATGCTGCAAGGCAATTGATATAAAGTAGTGGTCTACATATGTACCAGTTGCATGTAGGTCTGAAACACATTACTATACAGCACTGCCATGACTATGCAAGCCCAAAAACACATTCCGTAAGCTTTGCAGTATTACAAATATAAGCAAACGATTAAATAAGCAGAGAGAGAGAGAGAAGTTCACCACTCTTCTACACATGCTTTTCTTTTCTAGTGTATTTTATAGAGAACAAATCAATGTTCTCGGTTAATGGGTCAAATTATGAAAAGATCTGTGAAGGAGGAAAAGACATTTATTACGCCACTGTAGAGAATGGGAAGGCTTTAGTTTGATAATAAAATCTGTAACTGTTTTTTTGGAACTAAAGAGGTTTCAATCCAGATAAAGCATAGGAACATTTCTGCATAGAGACTTACATTTACACATTTGGCAAAAACCCAAGTGCAATGATCTCTTTGCAAAAACAAGAAGCTACACTTAAAAGGTTGAATTTTTGGGCTCAATCAGAATAATTTCTAGAGGCACACAGGATGAGCAAATGACAACTACATAACTGTACAGGTAGCACATAAGTAGGCTTTGAGTGGCATTGATTCACACCTCGCTTTCTGAGGTTCCATCAGTGGAAATAACCACGCAATTTTAGACACCAGGTAAACATTTATCAGAATTTTAGAGGTTGACTAATCATCTGTTATTCCTCTGAGGGAAGAAGATAGGTGGATAGATGTGATTTAATGAAAATGGTGGCACCTATTATTAATCAGTCCATAAGCATTACTCTGCAATATGATGCTCTGTAATGCCAAGGGAGATAAAATAAGTCACCCATAAGGAAAATAAAGTATCTAATTAACTTTTTCTAAAACTTCTTGGGTTTTATACTTATTTTGGAGCATTATTTTATAAAGAACAAGGAAGAAATAAACTTCCTGAAGTATTACTTTTTTATTTTGCTATAGTACATCCATCCCTGATAGAACTAGATGTATATTTTCAGTGAAATTATCACCTCTTTCAAATAAGGACAAGTTTTTAAACACTTGATAATTTTTTTCACCTCTGAAACAGTTACCCTTGCTCTTTCCTCTAAAATAAAAAGCCTTATTTAGTTAGTAATTATTGAAGGAATTCATCATATCACATTTTTCTTGTCTCATTATAAAACATGGATTACTAAAATCGTAATTCTGCTTCAGGTTTCTAAATTTAATGTAAAAAGTTAGTGTCAGGTATTCCAGTGTAAATCCAGCAAAATTCCAGATTATCGGTGGATTTGCAGTAGTGCAACAAAGCCAAATCAGCCAATTAAGTTAAGCAAGCACTTAATTTATATGCAAAGTATTTCAAGTGGACCAGATTCTGCATTCTAGGCACACTCTAAACAGCTACAGACATCAACAGAAGCTGCAAGTAAGCATGGAAAACTGTACTGGCCTGTTATTAATAAAGCAAGAATGATGAACTTTCCTCTGCAATTAACAATTTTAATGAGCTCAGACACACATGTAAATGCACACTTAGGAAATACTGTAATATATACTCTGACACTCTCTAAATAAAGGAAGCTTCCCACAGACACACCGGTTAATCAGAGATCCTATCAGTGGTCTTTTAATACTTGTTACGTGTGTCAGGCCATTGAAACAATCCTTTCACCAAGCTAATAAAATCTAGTAAACTCTGCAGCTTCTGCACTCTCACAGACAGACAGATACATCCACGTACACATAACTGGGAAAGCACTGGGCAGTCAATATTTCATACTAAAAATACATCAACCACCAATAACCGTGATATTTATAACGTGTGCATTACTATCAAATATTGATTTGCTTGTTGTGCCATGAAGCAAAACAAACAAAAAGTTAAAAACTGTTTCCCAAAGACTAAAGCCTTATGCATGTTCAAAAAAAACCCACCAAAATATTGTCTATTTCTCTCTGTGTTAGGAGGAAAAAACAAACAAAACTTCTATAGCATGCCAAAAGTGAATAGCAGGCTAAGTATTTCATCCACCTCTCCACACATTTCTTTGGGCACTGACATTTTTATCTCCAGTTCCCCAAAACATCACCATAAAAAGTTGTACTTCTGGGAATGACAGCCTTGCAGCCTGTCTTCTCAGCGTACCCACGGCAGTAATTTGCAGGTGTTTTAATTCCACCTCATCTATTAAAGGAAGACATGTGTTTCCTGAACAACCTATCTATTTTGACATCTTAGTTAGTATAAGATGGAAGAATATGTCTGTTTGTTTTGTCTGCACAATGTGAGATATTTTTTTTTCCTTTTCATTTATGCCAAAGTTTGATGTTCATTCAAATTATGTGTGCGTACTCTTATGGTACTCTCCCATAGCTCTGTATTAAATGTTTGTTGATTACTGCCAGTAAATTCTGGCACATAATGCACAGTAAATTTGTAGCATATCCATTGCATTTTACATTTCAATAAAGTCGCAAAGATTTCAGTTAGAAAATAAATACTTTTATGTGGGTATCAACATTTCAGGCTGATTTATGATTTTTACCTGTGGAGACCATGGAAAATGAACTAGCTTTATGGGGGGCAGGAGGGAAAGTATAAAGTGAAGGCATTACTATGTTTATGAAGCCTCACTGTTAGCCAGAGTTATTCAGTCCTCATATACAACAAAAGTAAAAAATGATGGTTTAGACCCTTTTACAGCAACCGCTACTCCACCGCTGTTGCTGTATTTTAATCGAATATAAAGATGCCAGAATGCTAAAGTCCTGCTGGAGCATCAGTGTCTCTCAGAGCATGAGAGAAGACTGTCTATCTATCATTGTAGAAGCAGTCCATATTTAAGGACTAAAAATGGTTATGTCTTACATTAAAAATGAGTTACTAATCAAAATGAAAATTGCTACACTCCAAGAGCATGCTCTGAACAAAGAAGTTCCCTGGTTTAGAATGTGTATTATTTACTGCATACTATAGTGAGTTGTTAAGCCTGTGACAGTTGAAAAGGAAAAACACCACTTCTGTTAAACACCTGAAACAGTAACCATACACTGATTAGAGTTTTAAAAACAACGTTTTACTGAAAGAAATATAAGTGAGCTGGTGTAAAGAAAAAAATGCCACTGTTTTCAATATAACAATGCTACCTTACACAAGGTGAGGATCTCACCCAATATGACTTCATTCAAGTGTATTTAAAAAAAAAAAAAAAAAAGCAAGCAACTTGTATCTGAAAAGTTACATAAAGAGTACTGGGAAACACACTTTACCATTGCCTTTCACTCCATGTCTAAGCTAGGACGATGATTCAAGAGATTAATATGCCTTTTGCTGCTGTTGTTGTTTTTTAAATCGTAACTGGGGCATCAGTATTGAAGTGTAATACAGTAGCTCTGGAGAAATGTCTCTGCAACACCTATTTGACAGTTCAATTATTCCTATACAAAGTCTAAATACACAAGAATAATAACTGCTTAAATATTTTCTTGCGTTTGTAAAGTGCATTATACCCCCTGCTGTCAGCAGTATTTCGTCTTCTGATTTGTCCATTTCCATGCAGGTCTGCGAGAACTCTCGATTACCCCAGTAATTCACTACTCAGTGATAAAAGGCATTTTATCTGCATCTTTTTCTACAACCATGCTTTTCCAAATTTCCATTTTATTCCACTGGGATGACAAACTGCACAAACTTTCAATCTTCCTTGCGGTTCCAACATCAGGCAGTTTAAAATTGGTAGTAACAGTCAGAAATCAACAGTGCCACAAATATATTTTAATACAAGGGTTGTTGATTTAACTGAGTTGGTGAGTGCTCTTGTTCTGTCCAACTTTTTTTGCCCAGTTCTTTCAACTATAAATTCTTGGCTTCACAGTACAAAACAGTAACATTCAGGAAGTGAGAACCTGTCACTGCATGAATGTCTCAAGAAAGGAGAGGTTGCCCAGGGAAGTTGTGGATGCATCATTCATGGAAGTGTTCAAGGCCAAGCCAGATGGGGTGTTGAGCAACCTGGTCTAGCGGGAGGTGTCCCTGCCCATGGCAGGGGGGTTGGATCTCGAGGATCTTTAACGTTCTTTCCAACCTAAATCCTTCTCTGAGTCTCGGCCAACTTATAGAGAACCTAATTCTAAAATGATAAACCATACCAGAACTATCAAGAAGCCTATCCCATCTTTTGCATTGCAAAGCCTGTTTGTGGTTAGAAAACTACTCAAAAACAAAAAAAGAAAAAAAAAAAACCTGTAACTGCCTGGACGGGGGGTCTCCCTGGTGACCCTGACTATCATAACAAGGGACCTAAGGGCTACAATAACAAGAGTAAACACAGATCAACATCGAACCCTGTTCTGCATGAAAACAGCTAGCGCTGACCAGGTCTGCCCTGCCACTGCGTGGAAATCTGAACTATTCCCATTATGTTAAATCACACCCCACTGCCTTTTTGCTTCAAACAATGAAATAAAAGCACAACAGAGGAGAAGTTCNGCGAGGCAGGCGGGGCGGCTGGAGGCGCGGCCCGGCCTGCGCTCACCTACCGGCCGGGCGTCCCGCCGCCCTGCCGTCCACTCCCCACCCGGCATCCCCACCGCCACCACCCCCGACCCTCCACGGCAGCCGGCCGGGCCCCGCGCCCTCAGTGCGCCGAGGAACCGCCAGTGCCGGCCGGCGCGGAGCCCCGCGGCCTCGCTCGCCTGGCGGCGCAGCGGCCCGCCGGGTCCTAGCGCCGCCCCCCGCCTGAAGTTCGGCGCGGGCTGCCGCGGGAGGGGACGAGGGGGGACCGCCAACTTCGGTCCCGAGTGGAGTTGAGGCGGCGCGGACGCTCCGCTACCTCA